>LR738715.1:488196578-488276431 GCA_902687465.1 Secale cereale | reverse complement strand
AAAGGGCATTTATGTCTTATCATGTCGGGCTGCTCCCTATGCTATAAATAGCCGCCCCTACAACCAATAGCTGGTTGGCTGCTCAGAGAGAAACTGACACTTGTCATAAGAGCAACCCATCCTCCGAGGACATTGAGCGAAAATCATCAAGTGAGGAAAAACCCAAAACCAAACCCAAACACATACAAACCAAAAAGTGATTGAGCATCACTGAAGAGATTGATCCTGAGTGGATCCGACGGTTGTTACCTTTGAAGACTGTACTTCTTCCAGATGGTTAGGTGTCATGGTCTAGAGCATCCAAGAGGAATTGTGGACCACCGAGTGACTGAGTTTGTGAAGGTTCGGAAGACACCTGTGAAGACTTACCACGAGTGATTCGGCGAGGTCTGTGTGATCTTAGCTCAAGGGGAATACGGTAAGGTCTTGGTGTCTTGAACTGTGTGTCCAGGACTGGGTGTCCGGTACTGTGTCTCCTCAGTTTTAAATACCTAGCCGCCCTAACCAGATGTACAACTGAGACAACAGTTGGAACTGGTCTAACAAATCATTTTCTTCACCAAGCTTAGTGGTTCTATTTCCTCAACTCTTTGATTTCCTCATATATGTACTGTGTGCTTGTTCATATCTGGTTGAAGACTTTGACTGAAGACTTTCTTAGTTTAAATTTCTTTAGTCTGTTTGTCTTCATCCTATGTTATCCTGTGTTTACGCTTTCTGTACTCTATGCTTATGTTCATTTCATCATGATGACCATGCATGTGTTCTGTTATGTTTACTTCTGAGTACTTATTCTGCTGCAAGTAGTTCTTTGCTAAGGAATTTCCTCACCCGCAAATTCCTTAAGTGAAGAATTCCTAAAAATCGCCTATTCACCCCCCTCTAGTCGATATAACACACTTTCAATTGGTATCAGAGCAAGGTTCTCCCTTGTTTTGTGTGATTTTGGTTTAACCGCCTGGAGTTCTAATTATGTTGACCGCAAGTATGATCAAGGTCTCTGCTGGGTGTCCTACCTTCAATGGGACGGACTACCCCTACTGGAAGAACAAAATGCGAATGCATCTTGAGGCAGTTGATAACGATCTCTAGTATGTTGTGGAAAATGGTGTTCCCTCGGTTTCACCTTCTCTTATTGCTGCTGATGTGAAGAGATTCAAGCTACACGATTCTCAAGCAAATAATATTATTTGTGTCCGTCTGAGCAAAGAACAGTATGGAAGAGTGAGTGCTTTGGAGACTGCTAAGCTTATCTGGGATAGGCTGTTCAAAGTCAATGAAGGAGTCTCAACACAGGGTGACTCTCGAGTTGATGTTCTTCGCAATCTCTTCCACCGCTTCAAAAGACTTGACAATGAAAATGTTCAGCAAACCTTCGATCGCCTCACTGACATCTCAAATGAGCTTCAAGAACTTGGTGCCACTGACATCACCGACCATGAAGTGGTGAAGAAATTGCTGAGATCGCTTGATTCCTCATTTGATACTCTAACATTGATGATACAAGAGTGTGGTGATTACAACTCAGTTGATCCCGCTGATATCCTCGAAAGGCTAAATACTCATGAGTTCCAGCTTGCTGAAAAGAGAGATCTCTATGGTCCGAGCTATGGCAGATCACATGCCCTGAAGGCCAAGGTCGTCTCCAAATCTGAAGGTGAAGATTCTGGTAGTAGCCTTGGTGATCCTGAAGAAGTGAGCTAGGAGCTAGCATTGCTCGTGAAGAAATTCCAAAGGTTCTCAAGAGATGGTCGCTTTGGAAAGTTTTGAAGGAGAAATGATTCCTCATCCAGTGACTAGAATAAGAGGCTACGTCACAAATGCAAGAAGTTTGGTCACTACATTCAAGATTGTCCTCAATGGGAAAAGGAATCTAAGAAGAAGAAATACAAGGATTACAGTTCTGATGATGCGAAGAATAAGAAGAAATCATCAAAATCTTCATCATCAAAATCCACCAAGTCTTCATCTCACAAGAAGAGCAGCTCCAAGAAAGCCCGGGCATTCATTCGCAAGGAAATGGACTCTGAGGCTGAATCCGAGGATCATGAGGAAGAGGAGGAATCTGAGGAGTCTGAGTCTGGTGCAGTGAGTCTAGCTCTTGATACTGCATTCATCAACAAGTCTATCTTCAACCCTGAAGAAAATGGTTTCACCCACAAGGCTGATGAAGGCAATGATGACTATGCTGCCACCTATTGCTTCATGGCAGAGGGTGCCAAGGTACTCAAATATGCCTCCTCTAAATCTAGTGAGAATGAATCTGATGAAAACCTCAAGCCAAGCTATTCTAAACTTGCTAAGATTGCTATGAAACAACAAAAGGCTCTTGATAAGGTTCAAAACATGCTAGATAAAAGTGATGATATGTTGGGTGAAGAAATGGATCGCACTGAAATCTTGATTGAAAATCTTCTGGGACTTCAGTCTAGGTTTGACAATCTTCAAGGTCATCATAACACTCTCTTGTCTGATCATGAGAAGCTTTCTTATGAATTTCTTCAAAGAAAGCAAGATCTTGAAAAGCTATGAGTGAGTTATGAAGATCTTCAGAAGGAGCGCGATTCATTACTTGCTCAACAAATCAGCGCTTCTCATGAAGAATTAATTCCTCCATGCTTGAAATACATTGAACGTCAAACTACTAGTTCTTCACCTGAATGTTCAAATGCTTCTAATGCTACAAATTCTTCAACTATCTCTGCTAACACTAATTCCTCATCTGAGGGCATTGCTAGTATCACTGATAATGCAGGGCTGAAGAAATTGTACATGACAGACATGTACAAAAGCCTCAAAGGGCATCAGACTCTTTGTGATGTGCTTGAAAAGAAGATCCTCAACAGGAACCCTAGGAAAGAGGGTATTGCCTTTGAGAGGAAACTTAATGTCGATGGTTCATATTGGAAGCCTGAGCAGTACCCCAAAACCTCATGGGTTGCTACAAAGGGACCTCCAGTTGATCCATCCAATTTATTTGGCTTTACATGTGAATCTCCTCATTCTTCTGATGAGTCATTTGACTCCAACTATATATTGTTCAAAAATCAAAATGGTGAAGTATTTGCTAGATATGTTGAAACTAACTGCAGGAATGGTCCCCCTATGAAGAAAATCTGGGTCCCTAAGGGGCACCTTGAAAATCTTCAAGTGAATGTCCTCATGACACCTCGTGTGAGGAATAGGAACCCCAAATCCAATTCTTTATATGGATCAAATTCTTCAGATGGATTCTAATCCTCATACGGACCAAATTCCTCATATGGATCAAATTCCTCAAAAGGATCAAAGTCCTCATATGAATGTCATTGTGCTAACAACTCTGTTTCGTAGGGAAGAGCTAAGGGCTATGAATATGAGCATTATTCTTCTAACCATTATGTTCATAAGTCCTCGAACAATTTCTCTGCTTATGAATATGCTTATCCTAACTCCTCTTATGTGAAACGGAATGGGCTGGATTCTATGCCACCTTTCTCATATGAAGCTCGTAGAGTGATGAACTCTTCGCCACCCCTTCAGATGTGGGTGGTGAAGAAAAAGAACCAATCTCTTCTGCAGGGTCAGGTCTCCAGACGTGCTCAAACGTCTGAAGAATTTGCTCGAGACCTGAAAAGTGCCTGAAAGGACGCAGGCGAATCATAAAAAATGAACTCTCATTTCTCATGTCCTCATACTGCTTTATATGTTGCATTGCTTGATGAAATTGATCTGATGATTTGATGTCATATTCTTCACTGATGAAGTATATGAGTTTGTAAGCTGCACTAATTCATCTGCAGGATGATCAACCCAAAGCCTTTGAGTGGGTCCTCGATAGTGGATGTACAAATCACATGACTAGTGACAAGAATCTATTGATGGATGCTCCCTTATCTCCATCTAATCTTAAGCATATCATCTTCACTGACAAAGGAAAAAGTCAGGTATTGGGTCTAGGTAAGGTTGTGTCGGGGAAACTGATCGCCCACGAACACCTATGGGACCGGTGCCCCTTTTCGGTACGGCAAGGGAGCGGAGGGTGCACGAAGAGCGGATCGAGGCGTGCACGCGAGCAGTTTACCCAGGTTCGGGCCGCACGGATGCGTAAAACCCTACTCCTGCT
Organism: Secale cereale; assembly: GCA_902687465.1. Lineage (NCBI taxonomy): Eukaryota > Viridiplantae > Streptophyta > Magnoliopsida > Poales > Poaceae > Secale > Secale cereale. The sequence continues at coordinate 488,272,326 of LR738715.1, read as the reverse complement.
TTGGTTTGTTTTGTGTTCTTGGCTCGGGAGCGAGAAGAGCTACAGTACTTATCGCTAGCAACACCGAGCGTGAGAGTGATAGAAGATCGGAACCCCTTCTACGTTGCGCATGGGCCTCCTTTTATAGGTCAAAGGGGTCACCGACAGGTGGCAACGTAGTTGAGGATAAAATGTAAAAACGATGGTAGTTGGAACAGTGTATGCATAGTGCTCTATACTTAACCCTGACGGCAGGGGACAAGGGCATTAAATGCCCGTCGCCGTCGCCCCAAACAGTGCAAAAAGCGTCCGTCAGGGCATCTCCGTTCGCCACGATGGTGGCCTCGTCATCGCAGCTCGCCACCGTGTACCCCAGGCTGCACAGCCTTCCGCCACATGCGCCTAGAAGGGCCCCAGGGCGACGCGTGGCAGGATGAGCTGGAGCGCGGGTACCTAGTGGAAGTTTGCCGCGGCAAGCGCCTTGCCGCGGCCGCCATCTTGCCGCGCCCTGGAGCTTGTCGCTCTCCGGGCCTTGCCGGGACGTGTGGCGCGTCGCGGCAAGTCTCTTGAAAATGGCACGTTTGGCCTTCCCGGCAAGCTCCTCTTGCCAGGGTCTTGTGCAAAAGAAAGTGGTCTTGAGCTTGGGGCGGCCTTCCCGGCAAGCTCCTCTTGCCGGGGCCTTGTCTCTTTAACTCGAATACTTTGTCCTTGAATGGATCCAAAGGAAACACAGTGGGCCTTGGCGGACGCGCGGCAAGCCCTGCCACGGGACGCTGCGACTGCCCGTGCACAAGTTTGGGATACTAAGGTGCCCCTACTTTAGTACACCGACAGGAGCCCCCGGTCCTGGGCCACACACGGTGCCGAGCGCTGTTGGGCCAGGCCCAAAACAGTGCACGGGCACACGCGGCCCACGGCGCGCCGTATCCCACTCCGTATCCCACTCCGTATCCACCGCGCCCCTCCCCAACGGCACGCGTCAATCGCAGCGTCATGGGAGAGATCGTGGCTTGTTTCTTTAATGGGGATAATGCGGAACGTCCCCTCCTCCCCCTTAAAAGCAGGGGAAGCAGGGGCAGTTCTTTCCATTCGCCCGCTGCTTCTTCAACCTCCAGAAACCCCCACCGCTCCCCTCCTCCTGAGGATCGAAAGAGAGCAACGCTTTGCCCCCGTCCGCCGCCGCCAACACCTCCAGCGCCATCGGCTTCCCTCGCCGTCCCTGCCATGGCCCCGAAGAGCGACAAGGCGAAGGCCGCGAAGACTGCCAAGGCGCTGCGGCTAGCATCAATGCAGAAGAAGATGGCGGTCTTTCCGCCACAGCTAAGCGAGGAGGAGCTGAAGGAAAACTTCTATCTCTTCTGGTCGAGGGAGACCAAAGCGCATCCACGCACCAAGGTACTCCCCGCCGTGGCCTGCGACATGTTCCCGGGCGGATATGCCTTTTTTGCTCTGTTCTTCTATTGCGGACTCTGCCCGCCATATTCCGAATTCTTCTGCGATATCATGAATACCTACGGGTTTCATCTTCTTGACTTCACCCCAAACGCTGTCTTGACCATGGCCGTTTTCGCACATCTATTCGAAAACTTCGTCGGAGTTTACCCCAATGTAGCCCTCTTCCGTCATTACTTCATTCCTCCAGTTGAGTCTGGGTCTCCTCTGTCCGGCGGGATCTCTTGGATCTTTAGGCTTCATAAGAAAGAGGCTTACTTGACGGGGGAGCTCCGCGGCAAGTGGGATGAGTGAAGGGCCAACTGGTGCTGGATCATGGAGGACGACCCACAACAGTTCACTTCCCGGCGCCAAGTTGCAGTAGTGCGCGGCAATGACTGGAGTGACCTGGCTCCTGAGGACGACAAGTTGAAGATAGCCACCACTAGGATTCTTCGCCTCTGGCATGCCAAGCTCACTGGAGGTGCCGTCGGGGCAGACTTCCTTCGCCGCCGCATCGCTCCCTTGCAGGAGAGGAAAAGGCCTGCTTGGGAGTTTGATAACGCAGCAGACATCATGAGGTTGCGCCCGGGCCTCAACTATAATTTCACTGTCATTGAACTCAACGGGATGCTCCGAGCGCTATTCATGTACGACCCCAAACATCCAGAGTGGTTCGCGTAGCCGCGGGGCGTAGTTCCGCTATGCAACAATTCGTCGCTCAGCGCTATCCGCGCGGCGATGTCGTGGTGTGACTCCCATGGGATTGACCCCACTTGGCGGGAGCCTTCTGACGAAGCCGTGCAAACGTTCTTCGACAACCTGGTGGAGCAACCAGTCAAGCCCGACGAGAAGAGGGGCCTCACCCGTGACACCACCGATGAGGAGATGGCGTATATTGCCACCAGGTTGGAGGAGGCAGCTGCAGCCAGGGCCGCGGGCGAATTTGTATATACTGTGGAAGAGGCAGACGTAGCAGAGGCGGTAAGTTTGGCCGAGGAGGAAGAGTTCCTAAAAGTGGCAAAGCTTGCCGGGCAACCTGCTGGGACAAGCGAGGCCGCCAAGCAAGGCACATAGTCGAGCGGGCCCGCCGAGCAGGGCGTCGGATCAAGCGATCCTGCTGAAGACTCAGGCGGGTCGCTGAACCTCGACTCCTCTTCTTTGTCCTCGGGGAGCTCACCACCACCACCAAGTCCTCCGGTTGCGCCGAAAAAGCGCCTTCACAAGGCCGCAGACGCGACGGTGCGGCAGACGAGCCAGCAGCCGCAGCGCCGCCCGACACGCGCCACCACGACGAGCAAGGCCGCCATTGGAGGGCCTCGCGCTTCAGCAGCGGCTGGAGGAGGGTCTTCCCGGGCCGGGGCCAACGCTCCTGCTGCCCCTCGGGCCTCGGCGACAACCGGAGCGGGGTCTTCTCAGACCGCCGTTCCTGCTCCCGCCAAGCGGCCGAGGGAGCCTACTCCTCCAGCTCCTCGCGCCGGGACGCATGAGGCGGACTTTGATTTTTCCGCGCTCAGTTCCGATGAGGATGAGGAAGAGTAAGTACTGTCAACTTCTTGTTTCCTTTGATTTTTGTTGCTCTTGTTCTGAATTTCCTTTGCCTGATTCTGATTTGGTCTGTCCTCCAGGACTTTGGACCAGAGGGCGGAGAAGAGGGCCAAGATCCCGGTGGTCGATCTTGAGGATGAGCCCGCCGCCGCAGCAGGGGATGCGCCTGCGACAAGCTTGCCGGACCAGGCAACTGCTCCTCAGAGCAGCCCCCAGCGCAGCCCCCAGCGTGAGTCTTCTGTCTATTCTCCGCTTGTCGGGCGCGCGCGCGCGGGCTTCTTATCCTTGTTGACGCTTCGCTTGTTTTGTCGACTTGCGCAGAAGCAGAGCAGCAGCCTCAGGAGCGCCAAGAGGTTGCTCCCGACAAGCCGCACGTCTCGACCTCTCCGCCAAGGAGGAGCCCCCCGGCGAGGGAGGATACTTCGCCAAGGGCGAGCACCCCGCCAAGGGAAGGCACCCCGCCAAGGGAAGGCGCAAGCGGCCCTCCGCCAGCGGGAGCTACCAGCACGCCGCCAAGGGAGAACTCCCCGGCAAGGAACCCTATCGAAGAGGAGGTCCGAGCAGGTAAAATCCTTGGACTTTTCTTTTTCTGAATTTCTCTTTTTGAATATTTGCTTGACTATTTTCCTTCATCTTTTTCTTCTGTCAGATCCGTCCGTCGCAGAGCCGATGGAGACAAAGGCTACCACCGAGGAGGGTGCGCACGACAACACCGGCGACGTCGCAGCCGACGAAGGGGTGGCCGGTGCTAACGAGCCTGTCGCCGACGAGACTGCCGAGGCTGCTGGCGTGGCAGCTGAGGGGGAATCCGCCAGTCGCACTGACGGCCCCGAGGACACAGGAGCGTCAGACGCTGTGCCGGCTGCCGACCCCTCTGCTGCCGCGGCTGAGCCCGGTGTCTATCTGGAGGCTGGCAATGGAGTCTTCATCCAGCTCCCGTGGGCGTCTACGTCAAGGGCGCCCGCGGAGGGAGAGGTCTTCGACGGTGAAGTCCTCACCTCCGCCGGGCTGAAGTTCATCGACGCGCCCGGCAGTAGTAGCGAGCCCGAGGAGGAGCGGCTTCTGCGGAGGCTTCTGGCCCTGTACCGCGCCAGGCAGGCCAAGTTGGAGTCTCGAGAGGCCCTGGCCGCCAAGGCAGGCACTGACTTAGAGAAGCGCGCCGAAGAGCTCCGGGCCGCCAACCAAGCAGCCCTCCGATCCTTGGCGGATGAGCGGGAGGAGCTCGCCGAGGCGCATCAGGCGTTCATCCTTGAGAAGGCCGAAGCAGAGGAGCAGCAACGGCTCGCCGCCGAGGAGTTGTATCGACGAGAAGGCGAACTAACGCAGCGGAAGGTCGACCTCGACAGCCACGAGGACGACCTTGCCGCGCGCGAACAGTCTCTTGGCGGGGCTCTGCAGGACGCGAAGGACGCTGCTGCAGCTGCTGAGACCGCCAAGAGAGACTTGGAGGAGAGGGTGGCACAACTGGAGGTCCACTTGAAGACGAGCGAAGAGAAGGTTGCTGCACTTGCGTCAGAGAGGGAGAAGGACGCCCACAGTCACTCCGAGCTGCAGGTCCGCCTCTCCGACAACGGCAAGGAGCTTGCCATCGCCAAGGACTCCATCGCCGATCTGGAGTTGAAACTTTCCACCCTCACCGCATCGCTCGACGGTGCCAGGGAGCGGGAGACGAAGCTGAAGGAGGATCTCAGGGACGAGAGGGCATTGTTGGAGAGTGCCACTATCTCCCAAAACAACTTCAGGCTGACGGTGGAGCAATGGACCGAGGGGCTTGTCGGCGCCGCCGCTGATATTGACCAGGAGTTGGCGGAGCTGGGGACAGAGCACCTCGGGTACTCCACCGACGAGAATCTCCCTCACAGCGCCAAGCTAAGCTTGTTCTTCAGGGGAGTGGCGCCGGCCCTCCAGCAGCTCCAGGAAAGGATCCCCATGCAGCTAGCGAACGAGGCGCGCAGGCTCTGCACGGGCGTCTTGGAGAAGGTGCTGATGAAGATAGTCTTCCGCAACCCGGGACTCAACCTCAACAACGTCCTCAGAACCTTGCCGCCCGACGCCGACCAGGAGACGCTCAAGGCCCTTGTCGCACCTATCGTGGCCAAGGTGGGCAAGATCAAGAGAGTAGAGGGCGACCGTGCAGATTAGGCTATCTTTCCTTCTGTTTCCTTTGTCGCTGACAATCATGTTATGAACAATAGTATATTAGAACAGCGACAAGTCATTTTGTAACATAACTTTATTTTGGGTAGTTAATGTAGTGTTATTTCCTTTACTTGACTTCTTCGCTTTGTATGCTTTTACCCTACGCTTTTAGGGAACTTGCCGGCTAAGGGACCCTTGCCGCGAGCGCTGAGTGCGGAACTTCAGAAGCCTGCTGGCAGTGCCGTTGCCAACAAGAAACCTCGTCGCAGCTAGTCGCAGCACACTTATATTGTTGAGCGAACTCGAAAACAAAGTAAGGGCGCGACATTTGTCGCAGCACGCTTAAGCCGTTGAGCATGCTCGAAACAAAATAAGGGCGCGGCTAGCCACGAGTTGGTTCCTCCGCGCACAGGTTTTCCATACAAAGTGCGGCCGTTCAAGGAAAATAACTTAAAAATTTAAAAATTTGATTGCTCAAACTTTGGCAACATAGCTTTTGTATCGTCTGCTTCCCGTCAAGGCGAGGCTTTCTTGAACGGCACTTGGTTCATACCACTGTCACCTTGTATTGTCTGCTTCCCGGCAAGGCGAGGCTTTCTTGAACGGCGCTTGGTTCATACCACTGTCTCCTTCCCCCCGGCAAACTTGTGCGCGAGGAAGACTTCTTCTGTTTGAGCTAAAAGAAAAGGGAGGAAACATATACATGGAGCCTTGCGGATCGTTATTGCTTACCGGGGATGCGTGCTGCACAAGGTGTCATATAGTATATGCAAGAAAAACGAAGAGGCATATAATGACAAGCTGTGCGAGGCACATAAGTTTTACTGATGCATGGGGTCTGCGCCCGGCTTTGTACAAAGGTTTACATGCAACAACGGCAAGACTTGTACAAAAAGGTGGTTGCCGGAGTGGGTCACGGCAACCGCGCCTTATGGGTAAAACATGCGAAGGTGCTCAATGTTCCAGGAGTTGCTCACCGGTATACCCTCATCGGTCTCAAGGCGGACAGCGCCGGGCCTTGTGACTTGTCTCACCCGATAAGGGCCTTCCCACTTCGGCGTCAACTTGTTGGAATTCTTGGCGGACTGAACGCACCGAAGAACAAGGTCGCCTTCCTCGAGACTTCTGGCTTTAACTTTGTGGCTATGGTAGCGGCGCAAAGCTTGCTGGTATCGGGCAGCTCGTACAGCAGCCAGAAGACGGTCCTCCTCAAGGAGCAGTGCGTCATCTTGCCGCAGCTGCTCTTGCTTGAGCTCATCGTAAGCGAGCACTCGAGGCGACCCGTATACGAGTTCCGTGGGGAGAACTGCCTCTGCTCCATAGACAAGAGCAAAGGGTGTTTGTCCAGTGGCTCGATTTGGCGTCGTTCTGATCGACTAAAGAACCACTGGCAGCTCCTCGATCCAGTTTCTTCCGCACTTGTGCAGCCTGTCGAAAGTTCTTGTCTTGAGCCCGCGCAGCACTTCAGCGTTTGCCCTCTCCGCTTGACCGTTGCTTCTCGGGTGAGCAACAGAAGCGAAGCAGACCTTGGCGTCAAGATCTTGGACGTATTGCATGAAGGTGCGACTGGTGAATTGTGTGACATTGTCGGTGATGATCCTGTTAGGGATCCCAAAACGGCAAACAACCGACCTGAAGAACTTGACTGCTGACTGTGCGGTCACCTTCCTCAATGGTTCCACTTCTGGCCACTTTGTGAACTTGTCGATGGCGACGTACAAGAACTCAAAGCCCCCGGCTGCGCGGGGAAAGAGGCCGAGGATGTCTTGCCCACAGACCGAAAATGGCCAGGACAAAGGGATCGCCTAGAGAGCTTGACCTGGTTGGTGTATCTGCTTCGAATGGAACTAGCACGCTTCACACTTGGTTACTTCTGTAGTTGCATCTTGGAGGGCTGTCGGCCAAAAGAAACCTTGCCGGAAAGCTTTTCCGACAAGTGCTCTCGCGCCAATGTGGTGACCACATATGCCTCCATGTATCTCTGCCAACAGCTTATGTCCATCTTCCCGGGGAATACACTTCAATTTCACACCGTTGAGTCTTCTTCTGCACAGTGTGTTGTCGACGAACTTGTACATACTTGACTGTCGGGTTACTTTTTCCGCTTCTTCTTGATCTTCGGGAAGTTCTCCTGTTTGGAGAAAATGGACGATCTGTTGCGCCCATGCTGGAGCTTGTGGCTCGACAACAAGGGCTAAAGGCACATCTGCCGCTGCGGGAACACCTGCTTCTACGACGAGAATATGTGTCTCGGCCGGAGCTTGATGTTCCCCGGCAAGCTTGCCGGAACAAAACTTGTCGGGAGCGTCTGCTTCGACTGTACAAACCCTAGGGCTTGCAGGAGCAGATTGCTCCTCAGCATTTTCGGTGTTGATCTTGGGGACTTTCTTGGGGGCGGCTTCTGGAAGCTCAGCCGGAAAGTAGTCGCCAGAGACCAACTTCCTCTTCTTGCTCTGTTCAGTTGATGGTGCTACTGATGGTTGAGTTAGCTTGAGCACAAAGATTCCTGGTTCCACAGGTAGCTTTAGTGCGGCACACTTTGACAGGCCATCTGCGATGTCATTCTGAGCTCTTGGAATGTGCTCCATCTGTAGGCCTTCAAAGTGTACTTCAAGTTTTCTCACTTCGTCGACGTAAGCTTCCATCAACGAACTCTGGTAGTTCTTGTTTACTTGGCGGACGACAAGCTGCAAGTCCCCCCTCACAATCAGCTTCTTGATCCCAAGGTCTGCTGCGATCCTGAGACCGGCAAGCAAACCCTCATATTCTGCAGTATTGTTTGTTGCTTGCTCCTTGGGAAAGTGCATCTGGACCACGTACTTGAGGTGCTCTCCGGTGGGTGCGACAAGCAACACACCGGCACCGGCGCCTTGAAGCGAGAAGGCACCATCAAAGTACATTATCCATTCTTTGCTTGCTTCCTTGACGGGGATGCTCATCTCTGGAATCTCCTCGTCCGGCGTTGGCGTCCACTCTGCTATAAATTCCGCCAATGCTCTGCTCTGAATAGTTGAAGTACTTTCAAACTTGAGGACAAAGCTTGACAGCTCCAGTGCCCACTTGACAATCCTGCCCGTTGCTTCTGGATTTTGCAGTAGCCTCTTCAGCGGAAAGCGAGTGACCACTGTTATCTCATGTGCTTGGAAGTAATGGCGCAGCTTTCTCGAGGCCATAAGGAGGCCGAAAAGCAACTTCTGCACTCCAGAGTACCTTGACCTAGCCCCTTGGAGAAGGGAGCTGATGAAGTAAACTGGGCGCTGCACCATCTTCTTCCGTATCTCCTCTTGCATCTGCGCAGACCCATCCTTGCCGGGGCCAGAACTTGTCGGGGAAGCCCCCTGCTTGTCGCTGGACGTGCTTGTCGGGGCTGTGGGTTCCTCATCTGCCTCCCTTTCCGCTACCAATGCAACACTAACCACTTGATTGGTTGCTGCTAAGTATAGCAGCAACTTCTCTTGGGGCTTAGGTGCAACAAGTATTGGAGTGGAGGACAGGTACCTCTTCAAGTCTTGTAGCGCTGCGTCCGCCTCCGGAGTCCATTTCATTGGACCTGCCTTTTTCAAAATTTTGAAAAACGGCAGGGCGCGTTCTGCGGACTTAGAAATGAACCTGCTGAGAGCAGCCACGCACCCGGCAAGCCTTCGCACATCCTTGACGTGCTTCGGAGCTTCAATCTGCTCGATGGCTTTGATCTTGACCGAATTGGCTTCAATCCCCCTCTGGGACACAAAGAACCCGAGAAGCTTGCCGGAGGGGACTCCGAACACGCATTTCTCGGGGTTAAGCTTGAGTTGTATCTTGCGCAGATTCGCAAAGGTCTCATCTAGATCTTGAATCAGAGTATCCTTGTCCTTGCTCTTGACCACTATATCATCCATGTAAGCTTCTACATTCCTGTGTATCTGTGGCTCAAAAGCAGTGTGGACTACCCTCGCAAACGTTGAACCGGCATTCTTCAATCCAAAGGGCATGCGTATGAAGCAGTAAGTGCCACATGGAGTAATGAACGCGGTCTTCTCTTCATCTTCTTCAGCCATGAATATCTGGTGGTATCTCGAATAGGCATCACGAAATGAAAGCAACTCACATCCAGCCGTGGAGTCAACGATCTGGTTAATGCGCGGCAAGGGAAATGGATCTTTGGGACAAGCTTTATTTACATCGGTGAAGTCTATACAAAGCCTCCACTTCCAATTTGCCTTGCGCACAACAACAGGGTTGGCCAGCCACGTGGGATGAAGTACACCTCTGACAAGGCATGCCGCTTCCAGCTTCTTGATTTCTTCAGCGATAAACTCCTGACGCTCCACCGCTTGCTTTCTGACCTTCTGCTTGACGGGCCGCGCGTGAGGACAAACAGCAAGCTTGTGCTCAATCACTTTCCTGGGAACACCGGGGATGTCAGACGGTTGCCATGCAAACACGTCGACATTCGCCCGCAGGAAAGCAACGAGCGCGCTTTCCTATTTAGGATCAAGCGTAGCACTGATGGTGAAAGTACCACCAGTGCCGTCCTCCTTGGCGGACACCGTCTTGGTTGTGGGTGGAGCTACCATTGCCTTCTTGCACTTGCCAGTGGAGCTCGATGGTGCGTCCTCGACGGCAGCACAGCACTCCGAGGAGGTGCGTTTGCCGGAGTGGGCCCCAGAGCTCTTGCCGGACTTGGTCTTGTTCTTCCCCCCGGGAGCTTCAACGGCAAGTGTCTTGCTGTCCGTTGCGGCTACTGCGTCCCGGTAGATCTTGTCGGCACAGATAAGCGCGTCCTTCTTGTCGCCGGGGACAGAGATGACGCTTATCGGGACTGGCATCTTGAGCATGTCGTAGGCATAATGAGAGGCTGCCATGAACTTGGCGAGCGCTGGACGGCCAAGTATCCCATTGTAAGGCAATGGGATATCGGCAATGTCAAAGGTGATCCTCTCAGTCCTGAAGTTTAGCTCTCCGCCAAAAGTCACTGGCAGTGTGATTTTCCCCTTCGGCTTGCTCCTTCCCGGGTTGATCCCTTGGAATGTGCCGGTTTCCTCGAGCTCGCTGTCGGGGATCTGTAATTTCCGTACCACAGTAGAGGAGATCAGGTTCTGGCCGGCCCCGCCGTCCACCAGCATCTTGGTGACCTTGAGGTTGCGGATGGTTGGTGAAACCAACATCGGCAAACACCCGACCGCAGTTGTGCGGTCAGGGTGATCCTCAATGTCGAAGATGATGGGCGTGCTGGACCACTTCAGAAGTTTACGCGACTCGACGGGTGGCTCTGCTGCATTAACTTCCCGCACCCATTGTTTGAGTTGGCGGTGGGAAGTATGCAGAGAGGCAGCTCCATCGACGCACAGAACTTCTGTGGCCTTCTGGAACTCCTGCTCGCTGTTTTCTCCGTCGTCCATGTCTTCATCGTCGTCTTCGTCTTCGTCCTTGTCGCGGCCGCGGGGAGGTCTGTCTCATTGCCGCTGCTTGGCCTTGCCGCGGCGTCCTCCCCGGCCATTGAATGGCCGCTTCTTGCCGGACTCTCCACCACCTCCCTGGGCCTTCTCCTTGTCGCGTCGCTCGTACTCAGCTTTTTGTTGCTCGACGAGGTACTCAACCCTTTTGCAGTTCTGGAGGTCATGGCCCTTGGTGCGGTGGATCTTGCAGTACTGCTTGTCGGAGCCGTCTTGCTTGTCGGCGGCCGCCATAGTGACAGTTTCCTTGCCGGAGCCACCAGCCCGGGCTTTCTTGGCGCCAGCCTCCTTGCCGGACTGCTCGACGACCAGTACTTCTTTGCTCTTCTTTTTCCTGTTGTTCTGCCGCCGGTTCTTCCTTGCCGGGGCGGCATCCTCACTATCTGTTCCCCCTGCTCCAGTATCCTCTCCGGGGAGTCTCCTCCCATCCTCAGCGCGTGTGCACTTGTCGGCCAGGGCATAGAGCTCGCTGACGTCTCGGATCTTTCACATCGCCATTTCCTCCCTCATCCTGCGGTTACGCACGTTCTGGTGGAACGCGCTAATAACCGCGGCAGGGTGGACATCTGGGATGTTGTGCTGGACGCGGCTGAATCTTTGGATGTACTTTCGCAGGGACTCTCCTTCCTTCTGGGCGAGTATATGAAGATCACTCTCCTGGCCATGGGGCTTGTGGCCACCCGTGAAGGCGCCGACAAACTGATGGCACAGGTCGGCCCAAGAAGAGATAGAGTTTTCCGGCAAGTGCATGAGCCAAGATCTGACGTTTGGCTTTAGCACGAGCGGGAAGTAGTTCGCTAGTATCTTCTCGTCTCGTCCCCCGGCAGCCTGCATCGCGATGGTGTAGATGCTGAGAAACTCTGACGGATTTGTCTTGACGTCGTACTTCTCGGGTACGACGGGCTTGAAGTTCTTCATGCTGGGCCACTGGACTTGCCGCAGCTCACAGGTGAACGCAGGACAACCCGCCGCGTATGGCAAGTCGCCTGGTTCTCCGGGCACGTGCATGTCGACAGCGGGCCCAGCGCGCTGGTCCGATTGTCGCCGCGCTTCTCTTCGACGCTCGGTGCGACTTCGAGCATCTTCTTGTCGTCTGTCGTCAAGGACTTGGCGTTGATCGCGGCGAGCTCGTGGATCCGACGACGCCGTGGAGTCGTCGTCGATGTTGATCCGGCGAGTCGGCGATTTCGGCCTACGAGGCGAGGAGTGCACGGTAGTTGCACCCCCGGCGGTCTTGTCTCCATCAGCCCGCGCTTGGCCAACTTGCCGCGGCCGCGACGTCGTCGGCTCCTGCGGCGTGTCGTTGTTGGCGAAGGCGATGAGGCTCTGGATGGTGGCCCTCCAGTCTTCGGCCTTGTCCGCCGCTGGAGGGAAGTCGAGGAGCAGTTGAGCTCGAGCTAGAGCTTCTGCTGGGGTGGAGGGTAGCGGTGGCGAGCGGTGCGAGGAGCGAGATATGCTCGGACTTCTAACTGCATTAGAAGGAGCGTGGTCTCTTCCCGGCGACCGCTCCTTGCTCGTATCGGAACATTGGCCTTGAGCGTCCCGCGACCCGCCAGTTTGACCTTGTCCCAACAAGCGTATGGTACCTTGTGTACCACGTCGCTGCCGGTCCGGCACCTCCTGAGAGGGGGGCGGTGTGTGCACGGACGCCGAGGTCATGGAGTGCGCCCGGTCGTCCGTCCTGTCCATGGACTTGGCGGCGCCGTGAATTTCCTCGCCGGCGTCCGCCCTTCCGCCAGCGTCTACCCCACCGACCGTTGGCTCCGGTGGCGGTGGGATCGACGCGGACGGGCCTGCTACCTCCGAAGCCTTCTTCTTCGGCGGCATGTCGATGAAGCCCATGAAGTTGATGAAGTTGCTGAAGTTGCTAAAGTTGCTGAAGATTTCGCCCGCGCGAACGCCGGATCAGGTTCACACAACCTCGACGCCCCCTACCTGGCGCGCCAAAGATGTCGGGGAAACTGATCGCCCACGAACACCTATGGGACCGGAGCCCCTTTTCGATACGGCAAGGGAGCGGAGGGTGCACGAAGAGCGGATCGAGGCATGCACGCGAGCAGTTTACCCAGGTTCGGGCCGCACGGATGCGTAAAACCCTACTCCTGCTTTGGTTTGTTTTGTGTTCTTGGCTCGGGAGCGAGAAGAGCTATAGTACTTATCGCTAGCAACACCGAGCGTGAGAGTGATCGAAGATCGGAACCCCTTCTACGTTGCGCATGGGCCTCCTTTTATAGGTCAAAGGGGTCACCGACAGGTGGCAACGTAGTTGAGGATAAAAATGAAAAAACGATGGTAGTTGGAACAGTGTATGCATAGTGCTCTATACCTAACCCTGATGGCAGGGGACAAGGGCATTAAATGCCCGTCGCCGTCGCCCCAAATATTGCAAAAAGCGTCCGTCAGGGCGTCTCCGTTCGCCACGATGGTGGCCTCGTCATCGTAGCTCGCCACCGTGTACCCCAGGCTGCACAGCCTTCCGCCACGTGCGCCTGGAAGGGCCCCAGGGCGACGCGTGGCCGGATGAGCTGGAGCGCGGGTACCTAGTGGAAGCTTGCCACGGCAAGCGCCTTGCCGCGGCCGCCATCTTGCCGCGCCCGGGAGCTTGTCGCTCTCCGGGCCTTGCCGGGACGCGTGGCGCGTCGCGGCAAGTCTCTTGAAAATGCCACGTTTGGCCTTCCCTGCAAGCTCCTCTTGCCAGGGTCTTGTGCAAAAGAAAGTGGTCTTGATCCTGGGGCGGCCTTCCCGGCAAGCTCCTCTTGCCGGGGCCTTGTCTCTTTAACTCGAATACTTTGTCCTTGAATGGCTCCAAAGGGAACACAGTGGGCCTTGGCGGACGCGCGGCAAGCCCTGCCACGGGATGCTGCGACTGCCCATGCACAAGTTCGGGATACTAAGGTACCCCTACTTTAGTACACCGACAGGTTGCGATCTCAAAGGATCAACACATGGACAAAGTCATGCTTGTCGAGTCCTTAGGATACAACCTCATGTCTGTCTCAGTGCTTTGTGATCTTGATATGGTTGTAGTCTGCGGCAAGTATCATTGTGTTGTGGTCATGGAATCTGACAATTCCAAAGTCTTCGAAGGCTTTAGGAGAGGATACTTGTATATTATTGATTTCTCTACAGGACCTCAACCAGCTGTGTGTCTACTTGCAAAATCTTCAGAAGGTTGGCTATGGCATCGACGACTTGGTCATGCAGGCATGAGGAATTTGCACACGCTTGCGAAGAAGAAGCATGTCATTGGCATTGAGAATGCCAAATTCCTCAACGATCACCTATGCGGAGCCTATGAAGCTGGGAAGATGACCAAGGCCAAGCATCCAGCAAAGACTATCATGACTACTACTCAACCATTTGAATTGCTTCATATGGATCTCTTCGGTCCTAACCATTATCCAGCAGTTTCAAATGATGCATTTCAATATGGCTTTGTTATTGTTGATGATTACTCTGGATACACATGGGTACACATTGTTACTTACAAACATGAAGTGCAGGAAATCTTCAAACGGTTTTCCTCGAGGGCTTCAACCAACTTTGGTGTGAAGATCAAGCACATCAGAAGTGACAATGGGACTGAGTTCAAGAACTCTGGTCTCGATGACTATCTTGATGAACTTGGTATTACTCATGAGTTATCTGCTCCTTATACTCCTCAACAGAATGGCGTCCTGGAGTGCAAGAATAGGACTCTTGCTAAGACGGCTCGCACTATGCTTGATGAATACAAAACACCTCGTCGTTTCTGGATTGATGCAATTGATACTGCGTGCCACATCATCAACAAAGTATATCTTCACAAATCTTCAAGAAGACTGCCTATGAACTCCTCACAGACAAGAAACCCAATGTGAGTTATTTCAAAGTCTTCGGTGCTAAATGTTGGATTAGAGGTCCTCATCACAACTCAAAATTTGCACCGAAAGCACATGAATGGTTTATGCTTGGTTACGGAAAGGACTCGCACACCTACAGAGTCTTCAACAATGTTCTTCACAAGGTTGTTGAAACTGTAGATGTGCGGTTCGATGAAACTAACGGCTCACAAAGAGAGCACCTACCTACTGTGATAGATGAACCAGCACATGATGAAACTATCAAATTCAAGGCTACTGAGGATGTCATTCTGACCGAAGAATCTGCTAAAGAATTCATTCCAGAATGTGAAGAACATCGAGCTAATGCACCTGAAGAAAATGATGAAGAAAATGGTGCTGAAGAAAATGATGATCAAATTCCTCAATGAAAACCAGCTCATCCTCACGTTGCAAAAGAAGTGCAGATTGAGAAAGTCATCAGCGACATCAAAATACCAGGTCCTCTCACACGCTCAAGAGCTTCACATCTATCTAACTTTTGTGGGCACTTTGCTTTTGTCTCTATCACAGAGCCCACTAAGGTAGATGAAGCATTTATGGAGCCTGAGTGGATTCAAGCCATGCAAGAAGAATTACATCAATTTGAGCTTAACAGCTTCTGGGAACTGGTCAAACGTCCAGATCCTCGCAAGCACAATATCATTGGCACAAAGTGGATCTACCGCAACAAGCAAGATGAAAATGGCCTTGTGGTTAGGAATAAGGCACGGCTTGTAGCTCCAGGCTACACACAGGTTGAAGGAATTGATTTCGATGAAACTTTTGCACCTGTTGCTAGACTTGAGGCTATAAGCATATTTCTTGCTTATGCTAACCATCATGATATCACTCTATATAAAATGGATGTGAAAAGTGCATTCCTCAATGGTAAGCTTGAGGTTGAAGTATATGTTGCTCAACCGCTAGGTTTTGAAGATCCAAAGAATCCTGACAAAGTCTTCAGACTCAATAAGGCCCTCTATGGCCTCAAGTTGGCCCCTCGGGCGTGGTATGATACTTTAAAGGAATTCCTAATGAAGAAAGGCTTCAAAGCTGGTTCACTTGATCCTACTCTTTTCACTAAATCTTATGATGGTGAATTATTTGTGTGCCAAATATATGTTGACCATATTATCTTTGGCTGTACTGACCAATGCTATAGTGATGAATTTGCCTATATGACGAGTGAAGAATATCAAATGTCCATGATGGGAGAATTGAAATTCTTCTTAGGTCTTCAAATTCATCAACAACGCAATGGCATATTCATATCTCAGGAGAAATACCTCAAGGATTTACTGAGGAAATTAGGCATGCACGATTGCAAAGGCGTCAAAATCCCTATGCCCACAAATGGCCATCTGTGCATAGATGAAAATGGTATTGACTTCGATCATAAGGTATACCGCTCCATGAACTTGCGTTTTTCTCTCTTAATGTATAGTCTTATCAAATGATTTTCTTTTCAAAAAACGTCAATGGTTTTTAAATATAAAACACTCATCGCAATTGTTTTAGTTAGAACTCCCGTATGGAAACCGACAGCTTCCCCAGGAAGCCAAGGGAAAATGTGTCGAGCAGGATTTGTGGAGCTCTTGATAGCAAACGTTTAGATAGAATAACCGTATGCAAATCCAGACTTCGGCGCTCAGCCAAAAGAAAATGTGCCCAGCAGGATTTGTACATCCCTTCAACGCAAACAGTTGTTTTGAATGACCTGTGTGCAACTACGTACAAACAATTTGGTAAGATTTGCAACTGTCATATTGGGTATGTTGCCATTTGTCAAACTGGAAAGATTGACATTTGTTGATCTAGTAACATTGGCATTTGTTAACCTTGTAACACTACAAATTGTCAAAATATGCAGCTAAAAATTGGTAGCACTATCTAATTTTTGCAACTAAAATTCAGTAATTAAGCATAGATTTCATTCATAGATTAAGCAGTCATTGTTTATACAAATAGTACAACTCGACAACTGAACCGACCAAACTTTTCCCCAATTGTTGCCAACTACATACTGAAATAGCTAGTTCAACTATATATACTAGCTAAGTTTAAGTATGTTGTAGTCAGATGAAATGAACAAAATATCCCCTAAATTCTACTACTACGGAGGGGATTTGTACTACTTCTGGCAGCCTCTCCTCTGCCGAGCGTGCTCAGTAAGAGCCAAAGGAGGAGGAGCCAGCCGACGAGCTGGACAACTGCAATACGGTGCCTGCCGCTGTTGCACCTTCAGCGACGCTCATCTCGAACGCCCTCTACCAATCCAGACGACCCCTCTCGAAGCAGTGGTTCTCCTCGTAGATCTCCTGATTCCTAGCATCTGAGGCGACGTGTGCCGCGGCCACGACGGTGATAAGGCTCTTTGTATGCGCCACGAGGCGCTCCTCCTCCTCCTCCCGTAGGAACTCGATGTAGCTCCTCCTCCTGCCTTCAGGCGGTGGTGGTGGAGCGGGTGATGACCCCGGCGGTCGACGGTGGGCTGGTAGCCACGGCGGCCGACGATGGGGTGGAGGACATGAGCACCACCTCCCCCCTTTGGGCCATGGTGGCGGAGCGAGTGATGGCCACGGTGGCTGGCAGTGGGGTGGCGGCCATGACTCAAAATGGCAATTTTCCCCGTGGGGCCGGGTATCCGTGTGCATTTACCCGCTAAGAAGTGGTGATGGGGGTCAAAATCCCCCCATGGGTATAATGGGGCGGGTACCCAATTAGCAAGTAGGGTGGGGATGAGGGGCAAACTGTCTCCATGGATACCCGAGACCGCACATGTCAGTCAAACTGAGCACCTAATATATAGACAACAAACCCTAAATCCACTCAGCCCCTCCACCTCTCTGCTTAGTTCCCAACTCACAGCCGCTTCCTCTCTCCAGTCCCCATTCCCCCGACTGCCGCCTCCTCTCCCCATTCCACCGAATCCCCGATCCAGCTGGCTCCCCTCTGGGTCTCCCCATCCCCAGATCCACCGCCATCGGTGATGGGCGGCACCGACCGGTGCCTCATTCGGTCGCCCCTTCCCCTCAGGTCCCGTCACCCTCTTCTGCTCCTCGCGTCCTCGCAACCTCGTGATGAATGAACTGACGATGGAGGGCGATGGTCGGGCAAGAAGATTACCGCGGCGGTGAGCCGGTGATAGCGGAGGCGACGACGGCCAGTGAGGCGGTGACTCCCGTCCTCTCCTTCCACCTCAAGCACAAGTAGTGACCAGAGGCATCTGGATGAACCCTCCTCTTCTTGTAGTGTGTATGCATCTGTGATCTATGATCCGTTTGTTTCATTTCGTTGATCTGTGATCTGTTGATCTGTTGAATGTGTATGCATCTTGTTGCTATAATGGATGATTGAATCTGTCAAAAATATTGTGGTTTGTGCTCCTCTTTTACTGTTGTTTGGCTGCTATTGGTCTCGATGGGGATCCCCATGGGGATTGGGTACCCGTTGTTAGTGGGGTTGGGGACTGTTGCCCTCCCCCCCACCGCTAAGGTTGGCGGGGCTAGCGGGGACGGGTATTAGCAGGGATCGGGGCGGGGACGGTGGCGTGCCCCCTGGTGATCCCCGTCCCCGTTGCCATATTCAACCACGACGGCCACCTCCGGCCTTCGGGCCGCGGAGGCAGAGCGGTGGATGGCCCTCGCTTTCGACAGTGGTGTGGCAACAACGGCAGCCGGCAACAAATACCGACAGGCAGCGGCGGCGAAGTATGTGGTGGGTGGTCCTCGCACACCCAACTGGGACACCACGCGCACCAAACTACGCCGTGGACTATGCCGCCGCCGTGGTGTAGCCTCCCAGCTGGAGTTGTCCTCTTATGACGGCGGAGTGGCTGAGCTACGATGATGGACAGGTGCCATTGGTGATTATGGCAGAAGCAGACGAGATAAGCTACAGGGAGGGAAGGGAAAATGCATCGGAGGACTCGCCGACCGTGAGGGTTTATATAGCAGGCCGATAAGCATTGGGATTTTGGGTGATTTCACCGAGTCGGGCTGGAAGCTTGTGCGAGAACCTGCGCAGTTGCGCGGAAACGGGCTCACTGACGATTCATTGGTGCCACTTTGAGCCACCGTTTGGCCAAAAGAATGCCCCGGCGCGCTACACAAGCTTGCGCTATTAGCCGTCTGTAGCCACGGGGTGAAAGTATGTGCGAGAGGAGGACGAAAGGCCACGTACAAATACGGTTAATAAAAAATGTTTACAATTTAATTCATTACTATATCCCTATCCTGGTTTATAAGTAGGATTTAACTAATAAAATACGAATGCATGTCGCCACAGATTATATAGTTGGATTCGTATTTGAACATAGTTTCCAATTAGATAATTTTTATAACATGCATTAATATTTTATTGGTTAAATTTAAGGGAAAACTATGGCACAGAATATAAAGGGGACTATAGACTAAGACGGAGGTAGTAGCACATGGCCACTCTCTGCGCATCGACCCAACCGTCAGCCGACTTGTAGGCCACCATTTCCCACGTGTTCAACTGCTCTATGTGTGTGGTTGCTTGCGTTTTTGGTGGTCGCGACACGCTTTGCTCGCATCCCTCCGCGCGTGCTCTGCTCTTGCGTCCCTCTGGGCGCTCTGCCCTCATTACTCCATGCGTGCTACTAGTGTTTGGGGCCAACGCACGATCACACATGTTCGTGTGCATGCGGTTGTGCCGGGCGAGCGCGATGATGCAATTATCCACTGCAAAAACTGCAATGCGGACGCGCCAAGAATCCAGGCCGCTTGTCCCCCATTTATTCTTGTGGCCATTTACGTTCGTCTCACGCGTCACACGACAAAATAAGCACACCCATGATGACACATACAGGGAGGTCATCCAGCGGTTCCAATGGCGGTCGCCATGGCTCCAATGGCACTCCCAGCGGCCGACGACGACAACAACGGGCAGTTCACCACGCATCACGTAGTGAACACCCACGTGAGGAGGAAGGCCCTCTCTATGGTGTACATGAACGATCCGGTCTCGGTGGAGAGCTCCATCCAAACTATGGAGTAGTTCCTTGCCGAGGACAAGTACCAAGTGGTCAGCTTCAACCTCGAGTACACCATCGGTCGTGTCGGGCACGATCAGAAGGTTGTCGTTTCCCATTTGTGCGTGCGACATGACGTCCTCGTCTACCACTAACACCTGGCCACAAGGCCTTGTGACCATTTCTCCAGGTTTATCAACAGCTACGACTACAGTTTCTCTACAGTGGACACCACCAACGATATAAAAGTGCTCAAGGTTTCGGGCATGAAATTCCATAATCTTGTCAACATCTGGGACCACTACAAAGTCCGGGGCAGCGACAACAACAAAAATAACTCCTTGGTTGACCTCGCCTCGGCCATCATCGACCCCTACTACCTGAAGATGAAGGTTGAGAGCAAGAAGGACAAGAACGCCTGACACAGTGTCTGGCATGGGTGACTGGATGAACAACATGTCACGTACGCGGCCAAGGACGCGTACACAAGCTACGAGATGTACAAGCGGATCATTGGCATGAGGGAGTGTCTTCTTCCTGCCCCAGACAAGGTATCGAGCCACAGAGCAGTAGCGGGAGCATCACAAGAATTAGATCACTAGACGATCATTTCTCCTAGTTTAGAATGCATATAATTGTTTGTTGAGGTGTGTGTGCGAATTATGTGTATAGTCACTTATGTAATTCTTCTGTAGACAGAGCAAATCACACGGCTTATTAGCAGCAATCATATGTGTTATTGTTTGTCTTTGCACCCATTTATTTTTACGAACCTGTCTGCCACGTATCACACACATTTTGTTCAGTTGATCCGTTTCTATTGTGTTGCCTAATCACACACAGTTCATCCTAGTGAACTGTATGCTGTATATCACACATGCCCTCACCTGGCTACCCATTTCTATTGTTCGGCATGATTGCAAATAGTTCTTTTGAATTAACTATTTGCTACTCATCGCACACGTAACTCCAATATGAACTGTGTTTGATGTCACCGCCATCGCAATCATTTTGCATCTTTTTTGACGGTTTTATTACATCGTCATTTGTGATTGATGCATCACACACAGTTTCGTCGAAGGGTCTCTGTTTCGACTGTCGCGTTTGGACCATCCTGTAGTAGTGATTGGAAGACGACTGTACATGGTGACACTGATAGCTGGACCCACTAGCTACATCTTCGAATGCAAGGAAGTGCCTCCATATTATGTGCAAAAAAATGATTCCTTGCACTAACAGCTAGGGCCCACCAGCTATATCTTCGCATGAGAAGAAGTGCCTCGTTATCCTCCCTGACAGCTAGGACCCACCCGATCGAAGCGTATGAAGTGTTGTTTGTCTGGTCGCCAACGTGTACGTACATACTGTCTACCGAGCAAGCAACAACACGTGTTGTGTACGGTCCGACCCCTACATAGCAGTCCATGCAGTCCCATCTAAATGGAGTACATGTACGTAAAACCATGCTCCAAAAACTACGGGCATGTTCGTACACACGAGCGGGGTCTCGAGCATGTACTCGCGCATATGTATGGCCAGGGCTCGTGTACATGGACACGATAGCAATGGCGTCGTGTTCATCGGCAGTCAACCGGCTGGATCGGAACAGAGAAATAGCGGCATGTTCATCGGGAGGCAGTTGAACGCGTCGTGTTCATCGGGAGCCAACCCCGCTTGGATGGAAAAGATGAAACATGGTCTGGTGTACCATAAAATGGAGGAAAATGGCCTTCTGTTGAAGTGCATATGGTCAAAATGGGGTCATGTTCATCGGGTCTGGACTACCGCAAAATTGAGGAAACGACCTTCCGCTTGACCGGCTATGGTCGAAACGGTATCATGTTCATTGGGAGGGGTCTCGTGTATCACAAAACGACTAAAATGGACTTCTGATGGATAGCTTTGGTCGAAACGGGGGTCCTGTTCGTCGGGAGAGGTGTGGCGTACCGCAGAATGGGACTCCACGGCCCACTGTTCATCCACCATCTACTACCTCGCTCCAGCCACCACGGGCTACTGTTCATCCACCGTCAACTTCCTCCAACCTCCACCTGCTATTGTTCATCCACCGCAGCTTCCTCCTGCCTCCACCAGCTATTGTTCATCCATGGGCTAATGTTCGACCATCCCTCCACGGGCCCCTATTCATCCACCCCCGACCGGCTCTAGTGTGGCGGGCTCCTCGGGGTCGTGTTCATCCAGCAGCAACAACCTATTACCATGGGGTATTTTTCATCCGACTTCCATCGGGAACTGTTCATCCAACCCCAACCAACCAACTATACTCGCCAAGTCTTGACCCGTTCAACGAACTCCCCACGGTCATTGTTCATCAAAAGGCAGCAGGTTCGATCGTCTTCAGTAAGTAGCAGCAGCGATCGATCGATCGGGTTCAGTTAGCAGTACTTGCAAAGGAATCGCTCAGGTTCTTTTAACAACCAAGGGATCGATCGCTCGGGTTCAGTAACATAACTAGTACAATCACTCAGGTTTAGTAACATAGCTAGTGCAATCGCTCGGGTTCAGTAAGCGAACGAGTCGCTCGGGTTCAGTTAGAGCCCAACGCCTCGCACACACGCGCTTATATATGCGAGGGAAACGTGCAAACCTCCATCCAACCCTCACCGCGACCACCCACCATAATCGGGAACTCAGCGATATTTTCCTCGCCCACGCTTCTACCATGATTTTTTCTATCGTGGACGGCCCAAAGGATGTCATGCAGGTGCGTCTAAGGACAACCCAAGACGAAAAGCCCAATTTCTATCATGGTTTTTTGTCAAAGAAGTAGGAGCCCACCACATCTATGATGATACATGTTTTTGTCACAATTATCATCATATAAGTGTCATAACCATGCCATAATTTTTTTCGTTCAGGCCAAAATGTCATGGGTATGTCTTTTTTTAGTGATGATAGCGATTCAAGAAAAGATAGCAACATGAGGTATTTTTTGTATTTTAAATTTTTTTAAGGAGGGGGAAATGAAAAAGATAAGGTAAATGGCTAGAAAGTAAACAAGAAAATGATGAATGTGAGCGAAGGAACCTGTATTAATTTGTGTAGCCTCCTCGGTAATGGCACCAGAAACTCTTCTGCTACTTGTGATAGGGATTGGTATTTCCCAGAAGGTGAAGGGAGATGTAGTATAGTAGCCGATAGCATTTCCCTCAGTTAAGAACCAGGGTTTACCGAACCAGTATGAGACACCCCACAAAAAAGATAAGTTGTACCTGCACGCACACACACACACACACACACACACACACACACACAAAGCTACTAACTATGGACCCATAGGTCTGTGGTAAACTACTCACGCTTCATTAGAAGGGTAGCAGGGTTGATGTAGAGCCCCTACATGACCAATTCCCCCTCTATCAGAGTATCGGAGAAGGCCTCTAGATGAGATCTCGTGGTTCTAAAACTTGCGGTGATGGACAAAGTATTTTGTGGACTCCTATGTTGGTTTCACAACGAGGGATTGATAAGCGGGGTCTAGAGGGGGTTGATCAGACCCTTAACAAGTTAAAGTGGAGAATTTTAATTTCTTCGAGTTAAGGTTGAGTTTAGCACAAGTTAATGGGCACATAATACATTTTACACAAGCATGGCAAGAGTATGAGCAACGGAAAGGGTGAAACATGAAAGTGCAAGAATGTAAAAACATGGGATTGGAATGTGCAAATGGAATGGAGATGCGAAGAATTTTTGGTGTGGTTCCGATAGGTGGTGCTATCGTACGTCCACTGTCGGAACGAAGTATGTCTACCAGAGGGGGGGTGAATGGGAGTTTTTAATTTTCTTTGGAAGAACTTAAAACTCTAAGAACCCAGTAGCGAAACGAAAGAAAATAGGCAGCATTGACCTAAAACTAAGTACCGAAAGGAAACTAAGTCATGCATTGATACAATTCACATGAACAAAATGCATCGAAGGTAAACATGGTTGAAAGAGATAATCGGTGATGCTCGATGGCGACACGGTATTTGTTCGACTAGTTTGTCCTTCTGCACAAGGACTACGTCTGGTTGGAGGGCTTGTAACTTAACATGGAAGATAAACTCTCTTCACCCTATTCTACTCGACAATCAATTCGTGAAGCAATGTCGATCACTCGTGGTAGATCCTTGAAGGAGATATCCAAACCTTTACAGACTTCTTCTTCGAGAACCACAATCACCCTTGGTCACTAAAGAAATTGAAAGCTAACCGTCTAGAGAGTTTGAAGCTCTCATGAGTAATAGGCGGAGAGTACTAAACTTAGATTGTGGTGATGCTGAACCACTATCTAATTCTTCCGATCTTGGGGTTTTTCCTGAAAGAAAATATTCCCTATAGGCAATAATAAAGTTGTTATTTATATTTACTTATATATCATGATAAATTTCTTTTATTCATGCTAGAATTGTATTAACTGGAAACTTGATACATGTGTGAATACATAGACAAAACAGAGTGTCACTAGTATGCCTCTACTAGACTAGCTCGTTAATCAAAGATGTTTGTGTTTGCTAACCATAGACATGTGTTGTCATTTGATCAACGGGATCACATCATTAGGAGAATGATCCTGTCGGTGTACAAAAGTAGGGGCCCTTAAGCACCCCTTTACTTGTGCATGCGCAGTTGTAGCCACACCTATGGCCATGCTTGGAGGAGCAGAAGAAGGAGTAGCACGACACTGCCAAGGCAACACTCAAGCCAGAGGCATGAAGAACAGAGAGGAATGGTGGACTCCCCCCAGCAACTCCCTTGCTAGGGCGGCCTACGTGACCCCGACAAGAGTCTTACCGGGGCAACTCGCCCAACACCAACAAGGCCACCACCCTTGGGTCTGAGAGCTCTGACACCATCGACAACGTCAAGACCAAGATTTAGGGGCGCCTACGTGGTGGCATGCGGATCTTTGTGGGACCAAGGGCCTGCAGACCTAGACAAGCACGAGAAGACCCCAGGCAAGAGCCTTGCCGGGGACGATGAAGACCCCCAGCAAGGCCCATGCAGGGAATAGCCACGAGACCCCGGCAAGGGGGCGTCTGCGGGGCCACAGCCAGGCCCGCACCCGACAAGGTTTCGCTACCCCACGGCCACTCCTACACGGTAAACAACTCGCCAACTGGACAAGTGCCTGCGTGGCAACATGCGGCCCCTCAGCCAACTAGCCAAGAACCTGCGTGGTGGCATGCAGATCATCGTGAAGACCCTGCCACCGCACCAGCGCAGAAACCAACAGCCAGCGTAGCGCTGCTTGCCTTGTCAGCTTGGGCGCATGTCGGAGCGAGGCGAGGTGGCGACGGGCGGGACAAGTTTTGTTGCCATCCCCGATAAAGCTAGGGGACACATAGGTAGCGCATTAAATGATTTTGTCCTATGATGTCAGGAGATAAACTTATACACTGTAGATACTTTCCACGTCATGTGTGCCGCTGTGGCAACCGCTTGGTCATATAAAAGGAGGCCCAAGGCGTATATTAGCCAGTTTGAGAGATCAAGAACACCAAATATACACAGACAAGCAGGACTAGGGTTTTACGCATCATCTACGGCCCGAACCTAGGTAAAAATTCCAACGCGTTGATCGTCTAGACACGCTCTTTGCGCAACACTACGCCCCGCCAACCGTAGTAGGGGTCCCTAGGATCCCATAGGTGTCGTTTCCCCGATATATTTGGCATGCCAGGTAGGGGCACTAGTTTGTGAAAATCTGGTTTAGGAGTTAGCGCATCAACTTCTTCATCACCATGGCTCCCAAGACGAAGGGGATCGCGACGATTGGTTCGTCTGGGGCCGAACCATCCGTGCCATCACGGACGGGCGATGGGGCGACTGTGGATGGTGGCGGAGGCGTGGCCCACGAGCTTCCACGACAGTCTGGCCATCAGAGCCAGGCGAGCGGCGTCGTTTGTGCCCAAGACGACGAGCCGCGCGCCGCTGGGTCCAAAGGCGTCGCCGTGCTGCCCACGGGCGACACGGCGACCTGCAAGACACTTCCGCTGGTGCCCGCTCAGCAGTCTTCCCAGCTCGTACGTGACGAGCAGCGCCACGCCGTCGGTGCCTCTGGGCACCGCCACAGGAACAGCCCTTTGCATCACTCCCAAGCTGCACCGGGACATCATGCACGTACAAACGCTGGCGGGAGCAGCGTGCGATAGCGTGTCCGTGATAGAGCTCCTTCTAAAGTGGTTAGAAGTTAGAGCGTGTCATGGTCCACGCAGCTTTCACCACCGCCCACACCGGTGGAAGCGCTGGTGCGCGTACAACTGCTCCTTGACTTTCCTCCCGCTGCTGAGAAGCTCGACTAGTGGAGAGCCACCATCCGGAGACAAATAAGCTTCGCCAACAGAGATGAACCGCGACTAGTGGAACCCTCGCGTCGGCGCTTTGGTGAGCCGATGCACGCTGGTCGTCAGAGGACCATAGCTGCTATGACCATGGTGCACTCTGCTCCCCCACGCCAGCAATAGCAGCCGTCGGCTCGTCGGGCCGATGCTCGTGACAACTTTTCTATAGCGTCGTCCGACCCGCAGGCCGGCTGCGACCAACATCAAGTCCTTCGGGAGCGAGCCCAGTAAGACAATCAGACCACTATCGAGCGACAGTGGGAAGCGCGCAATCAATCAGACAGGTGTGCGGGACCTACTATGGACCACCCGGCGCCGGGGGGCTCTGGTGACTTACCTTACAATGTGGGTTGTCCGGCCTTTACCCATGAGCTATGGCAGTTCCAGTGGCCCTCACACCGCACGTTCAAGCCTAAGCAAGAAGAAAAGTACAATGTCAAGACTCACCCATTGGAGTTCCTCAGCATCTACACCATCACGATGCATGCCGCTAGGGCTCGCAACGACAAGGTGCTTGCCACCTACTTCTCGTTGGCACTTAAGCCCAACGTTATGTCATGGTTGATAAACTTGCCCGTGGATTCCATTTCTTCTTGGTTGGATTTGTGCCACGAGTTTGTTGGCGCCTTTACCGGGACAAGTTCTGTTGCCGTCCCAGATAAAGCTAGGGGACACATAGGTGGCGCATTAAATAATTTTGTCCTATGATGTTAGGAGATAAACTTATACAATGTAGATACATTCCACGTCATGTGTGCCGCTGTGGCAACCGCTTGGTCACATAAAAGGAGGCCCAAGGCGTATATTAGCTAGTTCGAGCGATCAAGAACACCAAATATACACAGACAAGCAGGACTAGGGTTTTACGCATCATCTATGGCCCGAACCTGGGTAAAAATTCCCACGCGTTGATCGTCAAGACACACTCTTTGTGCAACACTACGCCCCGCAAACCGTAGTAGGGGTCCCCGGGATCCCATACGTGTCGTTTCCTCAATATATTTGGCGTGCCAGGTAGGGGCGCTAGTTTGTGAAAATCTGGTTTAGGAGTTAGCGCATCAACTTCTTCATCACCATAGCGCCCAAGAAGAAGGGGATCACGACGATCGGTCCGTCTGGGGCCGAACCACCGATGCCATCGCGGACAGACGATGGGGCGACTGCGGATGGTGGCGGAGGCATGGCCTGCGAGCTTCCACGACACTCTGGCCATCGGAGTCAGGCGAGCGGCATCGTTCGTGCCCAAGACGACAAGCCGCGCGCCGCTGGGTCCAAAGGCGTCGCCGTGCTGCCCACTGGCGACGCGGCGACCTCCAAGAAACTTCCGCTGGTGCCCGCTCCACGGTCTTCCCAGCTCGTACGTGACGACCAGCACCACGACGTCGGTGCCTCTGGGCACCGCAGTAGGAAGAGCCCTTTGCATCACTCCCAAGATGCACCGGGACAGCATGCACGTCCAAACACTGGCGGGAGCAGCGTGCGACAGAGGGACCGTGATAGATGTCCTTCGAACATGGTTAGAAGTTAGAGCATGTCATGGTCAACGCAGCTTTCACCACCGCCCACACCGGTGGAAGCGCTGGTGCGCGTACAACTGCTCCTTAACTTTCCTCCCGCTGCTGAGAAGCTCGACTAGTGGAGAGCCACCATCCGGAGACTCATCAGCTTCACCAACAGAGATGAACCACTACTAGTGGAACCCTCGCGTCGGCGTCTAGTGAGCCAATACACGCTAGTCGTGGGAGGACCAGAGCTGCTATGACCATGGTGCACCCTCCTCCCCCACGCCAGCAACAGCAGCCACCAGCTCGTCGCGCCGATGCTCGTGACAAATTTTCCATAGCATCGTCCGACCAGCAGGCCTGCTATGACCAACATCAAGTCCTTCGGGAGCGAGCCTAGTAAGACATTCGGACCACTATCGAGCGACAGTGGGAAGCGCGCAATCAATTAGACAGGTGTGTGGGGCCTACTATGGACCAGCCGGCGCCGGGGGGCTCTGGTGACTTACCTTACAAGGTGGGTTGTCCAGCCTTTACCCATGACCTATGGCAGTTCTAGTGGCCCTCACACTGCACGTTTAAGCCTAAGCAAGGAGCAAAGTACAACGTCAAGACTCACCCATTGGAGTTCCTCAGCATCTACACCATCACGATGCATGCCGCTAGGGCTCGCAACTACAAGGTGCTTGCCACCTACTTCTCCTTGGCACTTAAGCCCAACGTTATGTCATGGTTGATACACCTGCCCGTGGATTCCATTTCTTCTTAGTTGGATTTGTGCCACGAGATTGTTGGCGCCTTTATCCGGGCAAGTTCTGTTGCCGTCCCAGATAAAGCTAGGGGACACATAGGTGGAGCATTAAATGATTTTGTCCTATGATGTCAGGAGATAAACTTATACACTGTATATACTTTCCACGTCATGTGTGCCGCTGTGGCAACCGCTTGGTCACATAAAAGGAGGCCCAAGGCGTATATTAGCTAGTTCGAGAGATCAAGAACACCAAATATACACAGACAAGCAGGACTAGGGTTTTACGCATCATCTACGGCCCGAACCTGGGTAAAAATTCCCACGCATTGATCATCAAGACACACTCGTTGCGCAACACTACGCCCCGCCAACCGTAGTAGGGGTCCCCGGGATCCCATAGGTGTCGTTTCCCCGATATATTTGGCATGCCAGGTAGGGGCGCTAGTTTGTGAAAATCTGGTTTAGGAGTTAGCGCATCAACTTTTTCATCACCATGGCGCCAAAGAAGAAGGGGATCGCGACGATCGGTCCGTCTGGGGCTGAACAACCCGTGCGATCGCGGACGGGCAATGGGGCGACTACGAATGGTGGCGGAGGCGTGGCCCAGGATCTTCCACGACACTCTGGCCATCGTAGCTAGGCGAGCGGCGTCGTTCAAGCCCAAGTCGACGAGCCGCGCGCCGCTGGGTCCAAAGGCGTCTTCTTGCTGCCCATAGGCGACGCGGCGACCTCCAAGACACTTTCGCTGGTGCCCGCTCCACGGTCTTCCCATCTCGTACGTGACGAGCAGCTCCATGATGTCGGTGCCTCTGGGCACCGCCGCAGGAAGAGCCCCTTGCATCACTCGCAAGATGCATCGGGACAGCATGCACGTCCAAACACTGGCGGGAGCAGCGTGTGATAGCGGGACCGTGATAGAGCTCCTTATAACGTGGTTAGAATTCAGAACGTGTCATGGTGCACGCAGCTTTCACCACCGCCCACACCGGTGGAAGCGCTGGTGCGTGTATAACTGCTCCTTGACTTTCCTCCCGCTGCTGAGAAGCTCGACTAGTGGAGAGCCACCATCCGGAGACTCATCAGCCAACAAAATAAGGGCGCGGCTAGCCACGAGTTGGTTCCTCCGCGCACAGGTTTTCCATACAAAGTGCGGCCGTTCAAGGAAAATAACTTAAAAATTTAAAAATTTGATTGCTCAAACTTTGGCAACATAGCTTTTGTATCGTCTGCTTCCCGGCAAGGCGAGGCTTTCTTGAACGGCACTTGGTTCATACCACTGTCACCTTGTATTGTCTGCTTCCCGGCAAGGCGAGGCTTTCTTGAACGGCGCTTGGTTCATACCACTGTCTCCTTCCCCCCCGGCAAACTTGTGCGCGAGGAAGACTTCTTCTGTTTGAGCTAAAAGAAAAGGGAGGAAACATATACATGGAGCCTTGCGGATCGTTATTGCTTACCGGGGATGCGTGCTGCACAAGGTGTCATATAGTATATGCAAGAAAAACGAAGAGGCATATAATGACAAGCTGTGCGAGGCACATAAGTTTTACTGATGCATGGGGTCTGCGCCCGGCTTTGTACAAAGGTTTACATGCAACAACGGCAAGACTTGTACAAAAAGGTGGTTGCCGGAGTGGGTCACGGCAACCGCGCCTTATGGGTAAAACATGCGAAGGTGCTCAATGTTCCAGGAGTTGCTCACCGGTATACCCTCATCGGTCTCAAGGCGGACAGCGCCGGGCCTTGTGACTTGTCTCACCCGATAAGGGCCTTCCCACTTCGGCGTCAACTTGTTGGAATTCTTGGCGGACTGAACGCACCGAAGAACAAGGTCGCCTTCCTCGAGACTTCTGGCTTTAAATTTGTGGCTATGGTAGCGGCGCAAAGCTTGCTGGTATCGGGCAGCTCGTACATCAGCCAGAAGACGGTCCTCCTCAAGGAGCAGTGCGTCATCTTGCCGCAGCTGCTCTTGCTTGAGCTCATCGTAAGCGAGCACTCGAGGCGACCCGTATACGAGTTCCGTGGGGAGAACTGCCTCTGCTCCATAGACAAGAGCAAAGGGTGTTTGTCCAGTGGCTCGATTTGGCGTCGTTCTGATCGACTAAAGAACCACTGGCAGCTCCTCGATCCAGTTTCTTCCGCACTTGTGCAGCCTGTCGAAAGTTCTTGTCTTGAGCCCGCGCAGCACTTCAGCGTTTGCCCTCTCCGCTTGACCGTTGCTTCTCGGGTGAGCAACAGAAGCGAAGCAGACCTTGTCATCATGATCTTGGACGTATTGCATGAAGGTGCGACTGGTGAATTGTGTGACATTGTCGGTGATGATCCTGTTAGGGATCCCAAAACGGCAAACAACCGACCTGAAGAACTTGACTGCTGACTGTGCGGTCACCTTCCTCAATGGTTCCACTTCTGGCCACTTTGTGAACTTGTCGATGGCGACGTACAAGAACTCAAAGCCCCCGGCTACGCGGGGAAAGGGGCCGAGGATGTCTTGCCCACAGACCGAAAATGGCCAGGACAAAGGGATCGCCTAGAGAGCTTGACCTGGTTGGTGTATCTGCTTCGAATGGAACTGGCACGCTTCACACTTGGTTACTTCTGTAGTTGCATCTTGGAGGGCTGTCGGCCAAAAGAAACCTTGCCGGAAAGCTTTTCCGACAAGTGCTCTCGCGCCAATGTGGTGACCACATATGCCTCCATGTATCTCTGCCAACAGCTTATGTCCATCTTCCCGGGGAATACACTTCAATTTCACACCGTTGAGTCTTCTTCTGCACAGTGTGTTGTCGACGAACTTGTACATACTTGACTGCCGGGTTACTTTTTCCGCTTCTTCTTGATCTTCGGGAAGTTCTCCTGTTTGGAGAAAATGGACGATCTGTTGCGCCCATGCTGGAGCTTGTGGCTCGACAACAAGGGCTAAAGGCACATCTGCCGCTGCGGGAACACCTGCTTCTACGGCGAGAATATGTGTCTCGGCCGGAGCTTGATGTTCCCCGGCAAGCTTGCCGGAACAAAACTTGTCGGGAGCGTCTGCTTCGACTGTACAAACCCTAGGGCTTGCAGGAGCAGATTGCTCCTCAGCATTTTCGGTGTTGATCTTGGGGACTTTCTTGGCGGCGGCTTCTGGAAGCTCAGCCGGAAAGTAGTCGCCAGAGACCAACTTCCTCTTCTTGCTCTGTTCAGTTGATGGTGCTACTGATGGTTGAGTTAGCTTGAGCACAAAGATTCCTGGTTCCACAGGTAGCTTTAGTGTGGCACACTTTGACAGGCCATCTGCGATGTCATTCTGAGCTCTTGGAATGTGCTCCATCTGTAGGCCTTCAAAGTGTACTTCAAGTTTTCTCACTTCGTCGACGTAAGCTTCCATCAACGAACTCTGGTAGTTCTTGTTTACTTGGCGGACGACAAGCTGCAAGTCCCCCCTCACAATCAGCTTCTTGATCCCAAGGTCTGCTGCGATCCTGAGACCGGCAAGCAAACCCTCATATTCTGCAGTATTGTTTGTTGCTTGCTCCTTGGGAAAGTGCATCTGGACCACGTACTTGAGGTGCTCTCCGGTGGGTGCGACAAGCAACACACCGGCACCGGCGCCTTGAAGCGAGAAGGCACCATCAAAGTACATTATCCATTCTTTGCTTGCTTCCTTGACGGGGATGCTCATCTCTGGAATCTCCTCGTCCGGCGTTGGCGTCCACTCTGCTATAAATTCCGCCAATGCTCTGCTCTGAATAGTTGAAGTACTCTCAAACTTGAGGACAAAGCTTGACAGCTCCAGTGCCCACTCGACAATCCTGCCCGTTGCTTCTGGATTTTGCAGTAGCCTCTTCAGCGGAAAGCGAGTGACCACTGTTATCTCATGTGCTTGGAAGTAATGGCGCAGCTTTCTCGAGGCCATAAGGAGGCCGAAAAGCAACTTCTGCACTCCAGAGTACCTTGACCTAGCCCCTTGGAGAAGGGAGCTGATGAAGTAAACTGGGCGCTGCACCATCTTCTTCCGTATCTCCTCTTGCATCTGCGCAGACCCATCCTTGCCGGGGCCAGAACTTGTCGGGGAAGCCCCCTGCTTGTCGCTGGACGTGCTTGTCGGGGCTGTGGGTTCCTCATCTGCCTCCCTTTCCGCTACCAACGCAACACTAACCACTTGATTGGTTGCTGCTAAGTATAGCAGCAACTTCTCTTGGGGCTTAGGTGCAACAAGTATTGGAGTGGAGGACAGGTACCTCTTCAAGTCTTGTAGCGCTGCGTCCGCCTACGGAGTCCATTTCATTGGACCTGCCTTTTTCAAAATTTTGAAAAACGGCAGGGCGCGTTTTGCGGACTTAGAAATGAACCTGCTGAGAGCAGCCACGCACCCGGCAAGCCTTCGCACATCCTTGACGTGCTTCGGAGCTTCAATCTGCTCGATGGCTTTGATCTTGACCGGATTGGCTTCAATCCCCCTCTGGGACACAAAGAACCCGAGAAGCTTGCCGGAGGGGACTCCGAACACGCATTTCTCGGGGTTAAGCTTGAGTTGTATCTTGCGCAGATTCGCAAAGGTCTCATCTAGATCTTGAATCAGAGTATCCTTGTCCTTGCTCTTGACCACTATATCATCCATGTAAGCTTCTACATTCCTGTGTATCTGTGGCTCAAAAGCAGTGTGGACTACCCTCGCAAACGTTGAACCGGCATTCTTCAATCCAAAGGGCATGCGTATGAAGCAGTAAGTGCCACATGGAGTAATGAACGCGGTCTTCTCTTCATCTTCTTCAGCCATGAATATCTGGTGGTATCTCGAATAGGCATCAAGAAATGAAAGCAACTCACATCCAGCCGTGGAGTCAACGATCTGGTTAATGCGCGGCAAGGGAAATGGATCTTTGGGACAAGCTTTATTTACATCGGTGAAGTCTATACAAAGCCTCCACTTCCAATTTGCCTTGCGCACAACAACAGGGTTGGCCAGCCACGTGGGATGAAGTACACCTCTGACAAGGCATGCCGCTTCCAGCTTCTTGATTTCTTCAGCGAAAAACTCCTGACGCTCCACCGCTTGCTTTCTGACCTTCTGCTTGACGGGCCGCGCGTGAGGACAAACAGCAAGCTTGTGCTCAATCACTTTCCTGGGAACACCGGGGATGTCAGACGGTTGCCATGCAAACACGTCGACATTCGCCCGCAGGAAAGCAACGAGCGCGCTTTCCTATTTAGGATCAAGCGTAGCACTGATGGTGAAAGTACCACCAGTGCCGTCCTCCTTGGCGGACACCGTCTTGGTTGTGGGTGGAGCTACCATTGCCTTCTTGCACTTGCCAGTGGAGCTCGATGGTGCGTCCTCGACGGCAGCACAGCACTCCGAGGAGGTGCGTTTGCCGGAGTGGGCCCCAGAGCTCTTGCCGGACTTGGTCTTGTTCTTCCCCTCGGGAGCTTCAACGGCAAGTGTCTTGCTATCCGTTGCGGCTACTGCGTCCCGGTAGATCTTGTCGGCACAGATAAGCGCGTCCTTCTTGTCGCCGGGGACAGAGATGACGCTTATCGGGACTGGCATCTTGAGCATGTCGTAGGCATAATGAGAGGCTGCCATGAACTTGGCGAGCGCTGGACGGCCAAGTATCCCATTGTAAGGCAATGGGATATCGGCAACGTCAAAGGTGATCCTCTCAGTCCTGAAGTTTAGCTCTCCGCCAAAAGTCAATGGCAATGTGATTTTCCCCTTCGGCTTGCTCCTTCCCGGGTTGATCCCTTGGAATGTGCCGGTTTCCTCGAGCTCGCTGTCGGGGATCTGTAATTTCCGTACCACAGTAGAGGAGATCAGGTTCTGGCCGGCCCCGCCGTCCACCAGCATCTTGGTGACCTTGAGGTTGCGGATGGTTGGTGAAACCAACATCGGCAAACACCCGACCGCAGTTGTGCGGTCAGGGTGATCCTCAATGTCGAAGATGATGGGCGTGCTGGACCACTTCAGAAGTTTACGCGACTCGACGGGTGGCTCTGCTGCATTAACTTCCCGCACCCATTGTTTGAGTTGGCGGTGGGAAGTATGCAGAGAGGCAGCTCCATCGACGCACAGAACTTCTGTGGCCTTCTGGAACTCCTGCTCGCTGTTTTCTCCGTCGTCCATGTCTTCATCGTCGTCTTCGTCTTCGTCCTTGTCGCGGCCGCGGGGAGGTCTGTCTCATTGCCGCTGCTTGGCCTTGCCGCGGCGTCCTCCCCGGCCATTGAATGGCCGCTTCTTGCCGGACTCTCCACCACCTCCCTGGGCCTTCTCCTTGTCGCGTCGCTCGTACTCAGCTTTTTGTTGCTCGACGAGGTACTCAACCCTTTTGCAGTTCTGGAGGTCATGGCCCTTGGTGCGGTGGATCTTGCAGTACTGCTTGTCGGAGCCGTCCTGCTTGTCGGCGGCCGCCATAGTGGCAGTTTCCTTGCCGGAGCCACCAGCCCGGGCTTTCTTGGCGCCAGCCTCCTTGCCGGACTGCTCGACGACCAGTACTTCTTTGCTCTTCTTTTTCCTGTTGTTCTGCCGCCGGTTCTTCCTTGCCGGGGCGGCATCCTCACTATCTGTTCCCCCTGCTCCAGTATCCTCTCCGGGGAGTCTCCTCCCATCCTCAGCGCGTGTGCACTTGTCGGCCAGGGCATAGAGCTCGCTGACGTCTCGGATCTTGCACATCGCCATTTCCTCCCTCATCCTGCGGTTACGCACGTTCTGGTGGAACGCGCTAATAACCGCGGCAGGGTGGACATCTGGGATGTTGTGCTGGACGCGGCTGAATCTTTGGATGTACTTTCGCAGGGACTCTCCTTCCTTCTGGGCGAGTATATGAAGATCACTCTCCTGGCCATGGGGCTTGTGGCCACCCGTGAAGGCGCCGACAAACTGATGGCACAGGTCGGCCCAAGTAGAGATAGAGTTTTCCGGCAAGTGCATGAGCCAAGATCAGACGTTTGGCTTTAGCACGAGCGGGAAGTAGTTCGCTAGTATCTTCTTGTCTCGTCCCCCGGCAGCCTGCATCGCGATGGTGTAGATGCTGAGAAACTCTGACGGATGTGTCTTGACGTCGTACTTCTCGGGTACGACGGGCTTGAAGTTCTTCATGCTGGGCCACTGGACTTGCCGCAGCTCACAGGTGAACGCAGGACAACCCGCCGCGTATGGCAAGTCGCCTGGTTCTCCGGGCACGTGCATGTCGACAGCGGGCCCAGCGCGCTGGTCCGATTGTCGCCGCGCTTCTCTTCGATGCTCGATGCGAGTTCGAGCATCTTCTTGTCGTCTGTCGTCAAGGACTTGGCGTTGATCGCGGCGAGCTCGTGGATCCGACGACGCCGTGGAGTCGTCGTCGATGTTGATCCGGCGAGTCGGCGATTTCGGCCTACGAGGCGAGGAGTGCACGGTAGTTGCACCCCCGGCGGTCTTGTCTCCATCAGCCCGCGCTTGGCCAACTTGCCGCGGTCGCGACGTCGTCGGCTGCTGCGGCGTGTCGTTGTTGGCGAAGGCGATGAGGCTCTGGATGGTGGCCCTCCAGTCTTCGGCCTTGTCCGCCGCTGGAGGGAAGTCGAGGAGCAGTTGAGCTCGAGCTAGAGCTTCTGCTGGGGTGGAGGGTAGCGGTGGCGAGCGGTGCGAGGAGCGAGATATGCTCGGACTTCTAACTGCATTAGAAGGAGCGTGGTCTCTTCCCGGCGACCGCTCCTTGCTCGTATCGGAACATTGGCCTTGAGCGTCCCGTGACCCGCCAGTTTGACCTTGTCCCAACAAGCGTATGGTACCTTGTGTACCACGTCGCTGCCGGTCCGGCACCTCCTGAGAGCGGGGCGGTGTGTGCACGGACGCCGAGGTCATGGAGTGCGCCCGGTCGTCCGTCTTGTCCATGGACTTGGCGGCGCCGTGAATTTCCTCGCCGGCGTCCGCCCTTCCGCCAGCGTCTACCCCACCGACCGTTGGCTCCGGTGGCGGTGGGATCGACGCGGACGGGCCTGCTACCTCCGAAGCCTTCTTCTTCGGCGGCATGTCGATGAAGCCCATGAAGTTGATGAAGTTGCTGAAGTTGCTAAAGTTGCTGAAGATTTCGCCCGCGCGAACGCCGGATCAGGTTCACACAACCTCGACGCCCCCTACCTGGCGCGCCAAAGTTGTCCGGGAAACTGATCGCCCACGAACACCTATGGGACCGGAGCCCCTTTTCGATACGGCAAGGGAGCGGAGGGTGCACGAAGAGCGGATCGAGGCATGCACGCGAGCAGTTTACCCAGGTTCGGGCCGCACGGATGCGTAAAACCCTACTCCTGCTTTGGTTTGTTTTGTGTTCTTGGCTCGGGAGCGAGAAGAGCTATAGTACTTATCGCTAGCAACACCGAGCGTGAGAGTGATCGAAGATCGGAACCCCTTCTACGTTGCGCATGGGCCTCCTTTTATAGGTCAAAGGGGTCACCGACAGGTGGCAACGTAGTTGAGGATAAAAATGAAAAAACGATGGTAGTTGGAACAGTGTATGCATAGTGCTCTATACCTAACCCTGATGGCAGGGGACAAGGGCATTAAATGCCCGTCGCCGTCGCCCCAAATAGTGCAAAAAGCGTCCGTCAGGGCGTCTCCGTTCGCCACGATGGTGGCCTCGTCATCGCAGCTCGCCACCGTGTACCCCAGGCTGCACAGCCTTCCGCCACGTGCGCCTGGAAGGGCCCCAGGGCGACGCGTGGCCGGATGAGCTGGAGCGCGGGTACCTAGTGGAAGCTTGCCGCGGCAAGCGCCTTGCCGCGGCCGCCATCTTGCCGCGCCCGGGAGCTTGTCGTTCACCGGGCCTTGCCGGGACGCGTGGCGCGTCGCGACAAGTCTCTTGAAAATGCCACGTTTGGCCTTCCCTGCAAGCTCCTCTTGCCAGGGTCTTGTACAAAAGAAAGTGGTCTTGAGCCTGGGGCGGCCTTCCCGGCAAGCTCCTCTTGCCGTGGCCTTGTCTCTTTAACTCGAATACTTTGTCCTTGAATGGCTCCAAAGGGAACACAGTGGGCCTTGGCGGACGCGCGGCAAGCCCTGCCACGGGATGCTGCGACTGCCCATGCACAAGTTCGGGATACTAAGGTACCCCTACTTTAGTACACCGACAGGTTGCGATCTCAAAGGATCAACACATGGACAAAGTCATGCTTGTCGAGTCCTTAGGATACAACCTCATGTCTGTCTCAGTGCTTTGTGATCTTGATATGGTTGTAGTCTGCGGCAAGTATCATTGTGTTGTGGTCTTGGAATCTGACAATTCCAAAGTCTTCGAAGGCTTTAGGAGAGGATACTTGTATATTATTGATTTCTCTACAGGACCTCAACCAGCTGTGTGTCTACTTGCAAAATCTTCAGAAGGTTGGCTATGGCATCGACGACTTGGTCATGCAGGCATGAGGAATTTGCACACGCTTGCGAAGAAGAAGCATGTCATTGGCATTGAGAATGCCAAATTCCTCAATGATCACCTATGCGGAGCCTATGAAGCTGGGAAGATGACCAAGGCCAAGCATCCAGCGAAGACTATCATGACTACTACTTAACCATTTGAATTGCTTCATATGGATCTCTTCGGTCCTAACCATTATCCAGCAGTTTCAAATGATGCATTTCAATATGGCTTTGTTATTGTTGATGATTACTCTGGATACACATGGGTACACATTGTTACTTACAAACATGAAGTGCAGGAAATCTTCAAACGGTTTTCCTCGAGGGCTTCAACCAACTTTGGTGTGAAGATCAAGCACATCAGAAGTGACAATGGGACTGAGTTCAAGAACTCTGGTCTCGATGACTATCTTGATGAACTTGGTATTACTCATGAGTTATCTGCTCCTTATACTCCTCAACAGAATGGCGTCCTGGAGTGCAAGAATAGGACTCTTGCTAAGACGGCTCGCACTATGCTTGATGAATACAAAACACCTCGTCGTTTCTGGATTGATGCAATTGATACTGCGTGCCACATCATCAACAAAGTATATCTTCACAAATCTTCAAGAAGACTGCCTATGAACTCCTCACAGACAAGAAACCCAATGTGAGTTATTTCAAAGTCTTCGGTGCTAAATGTTGGATTAGAGGTCCTCATCACAACTCAAAATTTGCACCGAAAGCACATGAATGGTTTATGCTTGGTTACGGAAAGGACTCGCACACCTACAGAGTCTTCAACAATGTTCTTCACAAGGTTGTTGAAACTGTAGATGTGCGGTTCGATGAAACTAACGGCTCGCAAAGAGAGCACCTACCTACTGTGATAGATGAACCAGCACATGATGAAACTATCAAATTCAAGGCTACTGAGGATGTCATTCTGACCGAAGAATCTGCTAAAGAATTCATTCCAGAATGTGAAGAACATCGAGCTAATGCACCTGAAGAAAATGATGAAGAAAATGGTGCTGAAGAAAATGATGATCAAATTCCTCAATGAAAACCAGCTCATCCTCGCGTTGCAAAAGAAGTGCAGATTGAGAAAGTCATCAGCGACATCAAAATACCAGGTCCTCTCACACGCTCAAGAGCTTCACATCTATCTAACTTTTGTGGGCACTTTGCTTTTGTCTCTATCACAGAGCCCACTAAGGTAGATGAAGCATTTATGGAGCCTGAGTGGATTCAAGCCATGCAAGAAGAATTACATCAATTTGAGCTTAACAGCTTCTGGGAACTGGTCAAACGTCCAGATCCTCGCAAGCACAATATCATTGGCACAAAGTGGATCTACCGCAACAAGCAAGATGAAAATGGCCTTGTGGTTAGGAATAAGGCACGGCTTGTAGCTCCAGGCTACACACAGGTTGAAGGAATTGATTTCGTTGAAACTTTTGCACCTGTTGCTAGACTTGAGGCTATAAGCATATTTCTTGCTTATGCTAACCATCATGATATCACTCTATATAAAATGGATGTGAAAAGTGCATTCCTCAATGGTAAGCTTGAGGTTGAAGTATATGTTGCTCAACCGCTAGGTTTTGAAGATCCAAAGAATCCTGACAAAGTCTTCAGACTCAATAAGGCCCTCTATGGCCTCAAGTAGGCCCCTCGGGCGTGGTATGATACTTTAAAGGAATTCCTAATGAAGAAAGGCTTCAAAGCTGGTTCACTTGATCCTACTCTTTTCACTAAATCTTATGATGGTGAATTATTTGTGTGCCAAATATATGTTGACCATATTATCTTTGGCTGTACTGACCAATGCTATAGTGATGAATTTGCCTATATGACGAGTGAAGAATATCAAATGTCCATGATGGGAGAATTGAAATTCTTCTTAGGTCTTCAAATTCATCAACAACGCAATGGCATATTCATATCTCAGGAGAAATACCTCAAGGATTTACTGAGGAAATTAGGCATGCACGATTGCAAAGGCGTCAAAATCCCTATGCCCACAAATGGCCATCTGTGCATAGATGAAAATGGTATTGACTTCGATCATAAGGTATACCGCTCCACGAACTTGCGTTTTTCTCTCTTAATGTATAGTCTTATCAAATGATTTTCTTTTCAAAAAACGTCAATGGTTTTTAAATATAAAACACTCATCGCAATTGTTTTAGTTAGAACTCCCGTATGGAAACCGACAGCTTCCCCAGGAAGCCAAGGGAAAATGTGCCGAGCAGGATTTGTGGAGCTCTTGATAGCAAACGTTTAGATAGAATAACCGTATGCAAATCCAGACTTCGGCGCTCAGCCAAAAG
The DNA here is from genome assembly GCA_902687465.1 of Secale cereale. Taxonomy (NCBI): domain Eukaryota; kingdom Viridiplantae; phylum Streptophyta; class Magnoliopsida; order Poales; family Poaceae; genus Secale; species Secale cereale. The sequence continues at coordinate 488,232,656 of LR738715.1, read as the reverse complement.
AAAATGTGCCCAGCAGGATTTGTACATCCCTTCAACGCAAACAGTTGTTTTGAATGACCTGCGTGCAACTACGTACAAACAATTTGGTAAGATTTGCAACTGTCATATTGCGTATGTTGCCATTTGTCAAACTGGAAAGATTGACATTTGTTGATCTAGTAACATTGGCATTTGTTAACCTTGTAACACTACAAATTGTCAAAATATGCAGCTAAAAATTGGTAGCACTATCTAATTTTTGCAACTAAAATTCAGTAATTAAGCATAGATTTCATTCATAGATTAAGCAGTCATTGTTTATACAAATAGTACAACTCGACAACTAAACCGACCAAACTTTTCCCCAATTGTTGCCAACTACATACTGAAATAGCTAGTTCAACTATATATACTAGCTAAGTTTAAGTATGTTGTAGTCAGATGAAATGAACAAAATATCCCCTAAATTCTACTACTACGGAGGGGATTTGTACTACTTCTGGCAGCCTCTCCTCTGCCGAGCGTGCTCAGTAAGAGCCAAAGGAGGAGGAGCCAGCCGACGAGCTGGACAACTGCAATACGGTGCCTGCCGCTGTTGCACCTTCAGCGACGCTCATCTCGAACGCCCTCTACCAATCCAGACGACCCCTCTCGAAGCAGTGGTTCTCCTCGTAGATCTCCTGATTCCTAGCATCTGAGGCGACGTGTGCCGCGGCCACGACGGTGATAAGGCTCTTTGTATGCGCCACGAGGCGCTCCTCCTCCTCCTCCCGTAGGAACTCGATGTAGCTCCTCCTCCTGCCTTCAGGCGGTGGTGGTGGAGCGGGTGATGACCCCGGCGGTCGACGGTGGGCTGGTAGCCACGGCGGCCGACGATGGGGTGGAGGACATGAGCACCACCTCCCCCCTTTGGGCCATGGTGGCGGAGCGAGTGGTGGCCACGGTGGCTGGCAGTGGGGTGGCGGCCATGACTCAAAATGGCAATTTTCCCCGTGGGGCCGGGTATCCGTGTGCATTTACCCGCTAAGAAGTGGTGATGGGGGTCAAAATCCCCCCATGGGTATAATGGGGCGGGTACCCGATTAGCAAGTAGGGTGGGGATGAGGGGCAAACTGTCTCCATGGATACCCGAGACCGCACATGTCAGTCAAACTGAGCACCTAATATATAGACAACAAACCCTAAATCCACTCAGCCCCTCCACCTCTCTGCTTAGTTCCCAACTCACAGCCGCTTCCTCTCTCCAGTCCCCATTCCCCCGACTGCCGCCTCCTCTCCCCATTCCACCGAATCCCCGATCCAGCTGGCTCCCCTCTGGGTCTCCCCATCCCCAGATCCACCGCCATCGGTGATGGGCGGCACCGACCGGTGCCTCATTCGGTCGCCCCTTCCCCTCAGGTCCCGTCACCCTCTTCTGCTCCTCGCGTCCTGGCAACCTCGTGATGAATGAACTGACGATGGAGGGCGATGGTCGGGCAAGAAGGTGACCGCGGCGGTGAGCCGGTGATAGCGGAGGCGACGACGGCCAGTGAGGCGGTGACTCCCGTCCTCTCCTTCCACCTCAAGCACAAGTAGTGACCAGAGGCATCTGGATGAACCCTCCTCTTCTTGTAGTGTGTATGCATCTGTGATCTATGATCCGTTTGTTTCATTTCGTTGATCTGTGATCTGTTGATCTGTTGAATGTGTATGCATCTTGTTGCTATAATGGATGATTGAATCTGTCAAAAATATTGTGGTTTGTGCTCCTCTTTTACTGTTGTTTGGCTGCTATTGGTCTCGATGGGGATCCCCATGGGGATTGGGTACCCGTTGTTAGTGGGGTTGGGGACTGTTGCCCCCCCCCCCACCGCTAAGGTTGGCGGGGCTAGCGGGGACGGGTATTAGCAGGGATCGGGGCGGGGACGGTGGCGTGCCCCCTGGTGATCCCCGTCCCCGTTGCCATATTCAACCACAACGGCCACCTCCGGCCTTCGGGCCGCGGAGGCGGAGCGGTGGATGGCCCTCGCTTTCGACAGTGGTGTGGCAGCAACGGCAGCCGGCAACAAATACCGACGGGCAGCGGCGGCGAAGTATGTGGTGGGTGGTCCTCGCACACCCAACTGGGACACCACGCGCACCAAACTACGCCGTGGACTATGCCGCCGCCGTGGTGTAGCCTCCCAGCTGGAGTTGTCCTCTTATGACGGCGGAGTGGCTGAGCTACGATGATGGACCGGTGCCATTGGTGATTATGGCAGAAGCAGACGAGATAAGCTACAGGGAGGGAAGGGAAAATGCATCGGAGGACTCGCCGGCCGTGAGGGTTTATATAGCAGGCCGATAAGCATTGGGATTTTGGGTGATTTCACCGAGTCGGGCTGGAAGCTTGTGCGAGAACCTGCGCAGTTGCGCGGAAACGGGCTCACTGACGATTCATTGGTGCCACTTTGAGCCACCGTTTGGCCAAAAGAATGCCCCGGCCCGCTACACAAGCTTGTGCTATTAGCCGTCTGTAGCCACGGGGTGAAAGTATGTGCGAGAGGAGGACGAAAGGCCACGTACAAATACGGTTAATAAAAAATGTTTACAATTTAATTCATTACTATATCCCTATCCTGGTTTATAAGTAGGATTTAACTAATAAAATACGAATGCATGTCGCCACAGATTATATAGTTGGATTCGTATTTGAACATAGTTTCCAATTAGATAATTTTTATAACATGCATTAATATTTTATTGGTTAAATTTAAGGGAAAACTATGGCACAGAATATAAAGGGGACTATAGACTAAGACGGAGGTAGTAGCACATGGCCACTCTCTGCGCATCGACCCAACCGTCAGCCGACTTGTAGGCCACCATTTCCCACGTGTTCAACTGCTCTATGTGTGTGGTTGCTTGCGTTTTTGGTGGTCGCGACACGCTCTGCTCGCATCCTGCCGTGCGTGCTCTGCTCTTGCGTCCCTCTGGGCGCTCTGCCCTCATTACTCCATGCGTGTTACTAGTGTTTGGGGCCAACGCACGATCACACATGTTCGTGTGCATGCGGTTGTGCCGGGCGAGCGCGATGATGCAATTATCCACTGCAAAAACTGCAATGCGGACGCGCCAAGAATCCAGGCCGCTTGTCCCCCATTTATTCTTGTGGCCATTTACATTCGTCTCACGCGTCACACGACAAAATAAGCACACCCATGATGACACATACAGGGAGGTCATCCAGCGGTTCCAATGGCGGTCGCCATGGCTCCAATGGCACTCCCAGCGGCCGACGACGACAACAACGGGCAGTTCACCATGCATCACGTAGTGAACACCCACGTGAGGAGGAAGGCCCTCTCTATGGTGTACATGAACGATCCGGTCTCGGTGGAGAGCTCCATCCAAACTATGGAGTAGTTCCTTGCCGAGGACAAGTACCAAGTGGTCAGCTTCAACCTCGAGTACACCATCGGTCGTGCCGGGCACGATCAGAAGGTTGTCGTTTCCCATTTGTGCGTGCGACATGACGTCCTCGTCTACCACTAACACCTGGCCACAAGGCCTTGTGACCATTTCTCCAGGTTTATCAACAGCTACGACTACAGTTTCTCTACAGTGGACACCACCAACGATATAAAAGTGCTGAAGGTTTCGGGCATGAAATTCCATAATCTTGTCAACATCTGGGACCACTACAAAGTCCGGGGCAGCGACAACAACAAAAATAACTCCTTGGTTGACCTCGCCTCGGCCATCATCGACCCCTACTACCTGAAGATGAAGGTTGAGAGCAAGAACGACAAGAACGCCTGACACAGTGTCTGGCATGGGTGACTGGATGAACAACATGTCACGTACGCGGCCAAGGACGCGTACACAAGCTACGAGATGTACAAGCGGATCATTGGCATGAGGGAGTGTCTTCTTCCTGCCCCAGACAAGGTATCGAGCCACAGAGCAGTAGCGGCAGCATCACAAGAATTAGATGACTAGACGATCATTTCTCCTAGTTTAGAATGCATATAATTGTTTGTTGAGGTGTGTGTGCGAATTATGTGTATAGTCACTTATGTAATTCTTCTGTAGACAGAGCAAATCACACGGCTTATTAGCAGCGATCATATGTGTTATTGTTTGTCTTTGCACCCATTTATTTTTACGAACCTGTCTGCCACGTATCACACACATTTTGTTCAGTTGATCCGTTTCTATTGTGTTGCCTAATCACACACAGTTCATCCTAGTGAACTGTATGCTGTATATCACACATGCCCTCACCTGGCTACCCGTTTCTATTGTTCGGCATGATTGCAAATAGTTCTTTTGAATTAACTATTTGCTACTCATCGCACACGTAACTCCAATATGAACTGTGTTTGATGTCACCGCCATTGCAATCATTTTGCATCTTTTTTGACGGTTTTATTACATCATCATTTGTGATTGATGCATCACACACAGTTTCGTCGAAGGGTCTCTGTTTCGACTGTCGCGTTTGGACCATCCTGTAGTAGTGATTGGAAGACGACTGTACATGGTGACACTGATAGCTGGACCCACTAGCTACATCTTCGAATGCAAGGAAGTGCCTCCATATTATGTGCAAAAAAATGATTCCTTGCACTAACAGCTAGGGCCCACCAGCTATATCTTCGCATGAAAAGAAGTGCCTCGTTATCCTCCCTGACAGCTAGGACCCACCCGATCGAAGCGTATGAAGTGTTGTTTGTCTGGTCGCCAACGTGTACGTACATACTGTCTACCGAGCAAGCAACAACACGTGTTGTGTACGGTTCGACCCCTACATAGCAGTCCATGCAGTCCCATCTAAATGGAGTACATGTACGTAAAACCATGCTCCAAAAACTACGGGCATGTTCGTACACACGAGCGGGGTCTCGAGCATGTACTCGCGCATATGTATGGCCAGGGCTCGTGTACATGGACACGATAGCAATGGCGTCGTGTTCATCGGCAGCCAACCGGCTGGATCGGAACAGAGAAATAGCGGCATGTTCATCGGGAGGCAGTTGAACGCGTCTTGTTCATCAGGAGCCAACCCCGCTTGGATGGAAAAGATGAAACATGGTCTGGTGTACCATAAAATGGAGGAAAATGGCCTTCTGTTGAAGTGCATATGGTCAAAATGGGGTCATGTTCATCGGGTCTGGACTACCGCAAAATTGAGGAAACGACCTTCCGCTTGACCGGCTATGGTCGAAACGGTATCATGTTCATTGGGAGGGGTCTCGTGTATCACAAAACGACTAAAATGGACTTCTGATGGATAGCTTTGGTCGAAACGGGGGTCCTGTTCGTCGGGAGAGGTGTGGCGTACCGCAGAATGGGACTCCACGGCCCACTGTTCATCCACCATCTACTACCTCGCTCCAGCCACCACGGGCTACTGTTCATCCACCGTCAACTTCCTCCAACCTCCACCTGCTATTGTTCATCCACCGCAGCTTCCTCCTGCCTCCACCAGCTATTGTTCATCCATGGGCTAATGTTCGACCATCCCTCCACGGGCCCCTATTCATCCACCCCCGACCGGCTCTAGTGTGGCGGGCTCCTCGGGGTCGTGTTCATCCAGCAGCAACAACCTATTACCATGGGGTATTTTTCATCCGACTTCCATCGGGAACTGTTCATCCAACCCCAACCAACCAACTATACTCGCCAAGTCTTGACCCGTTCAACGAACTCCCCAAGGTCATTGTTCATCAAAAGGCAGCAGGTTCGATCGTCTTCAGTAAGTAGCAGCAGCGATCGATCGATCGGGTTCAGTTAGCAGTACTTGCAAAGGAATCGCTCAGGTTCTTTTAACAACCAAGGGATCGATCGCTCGGGTTCAGTAACATAACTAGTACAATCACTCAGGTTTAGTAACATAGCTAGTGCAATCGCTCGGGTTCAGTAAGCGAACGAGTCGCTCGGGTTCAGTTAGAGCCCAACGCCTCGCACACACGCGCTTATATATGCGAGGGAAACGTGCAAACCTCCATCCAACCCTCACCGCGACCACCCACCATAATCGGGAACTCAGCGATATTTTCCTCGCCCACGCTTCTACCATGATTTTTTCTATCGTGGACGGCCCAAAGGATGTCATGCAGGTGCGTCTAAGGACAACCCAAGACGAAAAGCCCAATTTCTATCATGGTTTCTTGTCAAAGAAGTAGGAGCCCACCACATCTATGATGATACATGTTTTTGTCACAATTATCATCATATAAGTGTCATAACCATGCCATAATTTTTTTCGTTCAGGCCAAAATGTCATGGGTATGTCTTTTTTTAGTGATGATAGCGATTCAAGAAAAGATAGCAACATGAGGTATTTTTTGTATTTTAAATTTTTTTAAGGAGGGGGAAATGAAAAAGATAAGGTAAATGGCTAGAAAGTAAACAAGAAAATGATGAATGTGAGCGAAGGAACCTGTATTAATTTGTGTAGCCTCCTCGGTAATGGCACCAGAAACTCTTCTGCTACTTGTGATAGGGATTGGTATTTCCCAGAAGGTGAAGGGAGATGTAGTATAGTAGCCGATAGCATTTCCCTCAGTTAAGAACCAGGGTTTACCGAACCAGTATGAGACACCCCACAAAAAAGATAAGTTGTACCTGCACGCACACACACACACACACACACACACACACACAAAACTACTAACTATGGACCCATAGGTCTGTGGTAAACTACTCACGCTTCATTAGAAGGGTAGCAGGGTTGATGTAGAGCCCCTACATGACCAATTCCCCCTCTATCAGAGTATCGGAGAAGGCCTCTAGATGAGATCTCGTGGTTCTAAAACTTGCGGTGATGGACAAAGTATTTTGTGGACTCCTATGTTGGTTTCACAACGAGGGATTGATAAGCGGGGTCTAGAGGGGGTTGATCAGACCCTTAACAAGTTAAAGTGGAGAATTTTAATTTCTTCGAGTTAAGGTTGAGTTTAGCACAAGTTAATGGGCACATAATACATTTTACACAAGCATGGCAAGAGTATGAGCAACGGAAAGGGTGAAACATGAAAGTGCAAGAATGTAAAAACATGGGATTGGAATGTGCAAACGGAATGGAGACGCGAAGAATTTTTGGTGTGGTTCCGATAGGTGGTGCTATCGTACGTCCACTGTCGGAACGAAGTATGTCTACCAGAGGGGGGGTGAATGGGAGTTTTTAATTTTCTTTGGAAGAACTTAAAACTCTAAGAACCCAGTAGCGAAACGAAAGAAAATAGGCAGCATTGACCTAAAACTAAGTACCGAAAGGAAACTAAGTCATGCATTGATACAATTCACATGAACAAAATGCATCGAAGGTAAACATGGTTGAAAGAGATAATCGGTGATGCTCGATGGCGACACGGTATTTGTTCGACTAGTTTGTCCTTCTGCACAAGGACTACGTCTGGTTGGAGGGCTTCTAACTTAACATGGAAGATAAACTCTCTTCACCCTATTCTACTCGACAATCAATTCGTGAAGCAATGTCGATCACTCGTGGTAGATCCTTGAAGGAGATATCCAAACCTTTACAGACTTCTTCTTCGAGAACCACAATCACCCTTGGTCACTAAAGAAATTGAAAGCTAACCGTCTAGAGAGTTTGAAGCTCTCATGAGTAATAGGCGGAGAGTACTAAACTTAGATTGTGGTGATGCTGAACCACTATCTAATTCTTCCGATCTTGGGGTTTTTCCTGAAAGAAAATATTCCCTATAGGCAATAATAAAGTTGTTATTTATATTTACTTATATATCATGATAAATTTCTTTTATTCATGCTAGAATTGTATTAACTGGAAACTTGATACATGTGTGAATACATAGACAAAACAGAGTGTCACTAGTATGCCTCTACTAGACTAGCTCGTTAATCAAAGATGTTTGTGTTTGCTAACCATAGACATGTGTTGTCATTTGATCAACGGGATCACATCATTAGGAGAATGATCCTGTCGGTGTACAAAAGTAGGGGCCCTTAAGCACCCCTTTACTTGTGCATGCGCAGTTGTAGCCACACCTATGGCCATGCTTGGAGGAGCAGAAGAAGGAGTAGCACGACACTGCCAAGGCAACACTCAAGCCAGAGGCATGAAGAACAGAGAGGAATGGTGGACTCCCCCCAGCAACTCCCTTGCTGGGGCGGCCTACGTGACCCCGACAAGAGTCTTACCGGGGCAACTCGCCCAACACCAACAAGGCCACCACCCTTGGGTCTGAGAGCTCTGACACCATCGACAACGTCAAGACCAAGATTTAGGGGCGCCTACGTGGTGGCATGCGGATCTTTGTGGGACCAAGGGCCTGCAGACCTAGACAAGCACGAGAAGACCCCAGGCAAGAGCCTTGCCGGGGACGATGAAGACCCCCAGCAAGGCCCATGCAGGGAATAGCCACGAGACCCCGGCAAGGGGGCGTCTGCGGGGCCACAGCCAGGCCCGCACCCGACAAGGTTTCGCTACCCCACGGCCACTCCTACACGGAAAACAACTCGCCAACTGGACAAGTGCCTGCGTTGCAACATGCGGCCACTCAGCCAACTAGCCAAGAACCTGCGTGGTGGCATGCAGATCATCGTGAAGACCCTGCCACCGCACCAGCGCAGCAACCAACAGCCAGCGTAGCGCTGCTTGCCTTGTCAGCTTGGGCGCATGTCGGAGCGAGGCGAGGTGGCGACGGGCGGGACAAGTTTTGTTGCCATCCCCGATAAAGCTAGGGGACACATAGGTAGCGCATTAAATGATTTTGTCCTATGATGTCAGGAGATAAACTTATACACTGTAGATACTTTCCACGTCATGTGTGCCGCTGTGGCAACCGCTTGGTCATATAAAAGGAGGCCCAAGGCGTATATTAGCCAGTTCGAGAGATCAAGAACACCAAATATACACAGACAAGCAGGACTAGGGTTTTACGCATCATCTACGGCCCGAACCTAGGTAAAAATTCCAACGCGTTGATCGTCTAGACACGCTCTTTGCGCAACACTACGCCCCGCCAACCGTAGTAGGGGTCCCTAGGATCCCATAGGTGTCGTTTCCCCGATATATTTGGCATGCCAGGTAGGGGCACTAGTTTGTGAAAATCTGGTTTAGGAGTTAGCGCATCAACTTCTTCATCACCATGGCTCCCAAGACGAAGGGGATCGCGACGATTGGTTCGTCTGGGGCCGAACCATCCGTGCCATCACGGACGGGCGATGGGGCGACTGTGGATGGTGGCGGAGGCGTGGCCCACGAGCTTCCACGACAGTCTGGCCATCAGAGCCAGGCGAGCGGCGTCGTTTGTGCCCAAGACGACGAGCCGCGCGCCGCTGGGTCCAAAGGCGTCGCCGTGCTGCCCACGGGCGACACGGCGACCTGCAAGACACTTCCGCTGGTGCCCGCTCAGCAGTCTTCCCAGCTCGTACGTGACGAGCAGCGCCACGCCGTCGGTGCCTCTGGGCACCGCCACAGGAACAGCCCTTTGCATCACTTCCAAGCTGCACCGGGACATCATGCACATACAAACGCTGGCGGGAGCAGCGTGCGATAGCGTGTCCGTGATAGAGCTCCTTCTAAAGTGGTTAGAAGTTAGAGCGTGTCATGGTCCACGCAGCTTTCACCACCGCCCACACCGGTGGAAGCGCTGGTGCGCGTACAACTGCTCCTTGACTTTCCTCCCGCTGCTGAGAAGCTCGACTAGTGGAGAGCCACCATCCGGAGACAAATAAGCTTCGCCAACAGAGATGAACCGCGACTAGTGGAACCCTCGCGTCGGCGCTTTGGTGAGCCGATGCACGCTGGTCGTCAGAGGACCAGAGCTGCTATGACCATGGTGCACTCTGCTCCCCCACGCCAGCAATAGCAGCCGTCGGCTCGTCGGGCCGATGCTCGTGACAACTTTTCTATAGCGTCGTCCGACCCGCAGGCCGGCTGCGACCAACATCAAGTCCTTCGGGAGCGAGCCCAGTAAGACAATCAGACCACTATCGAGCGACAGTGGGAAGCGCGCAATCAATCAGACAGGTGTGCGGGACCTACTATGGACCACCCGGCGCCGGGGGGCTCTGGTGACTTACCTTACAATGTGGGTTGTCCGGCCTTTACCCATGAGCTATGGCAGTTCCAGTGGCCCTCACACCGCACGTTCAAGCCTAAGCAAGAAGAAAAGTACAATGTCAAGACTCACCCATTGGAGTTCCTCAGCATCTACACCATCACGATGCATGCCGCTAGGGCTCGCAACGACATGGTGCTTGCCACCTACTTCTCGTTGGCACTTAAGCCCAACGTTATGTCATGGTTGATAAACTTGCCCGTGGATTCCATTTCTTCTTGGTTGGATTTGTGCCACGAGTTTGTTGGCGCCTTTACCGGGACAAGTTCTGTTGCCGTCCCAGATAAAGCTAGGGGACACATAGGTGGCGCATTAAATAATTTTGTCCTATGATGTTAGGAGATAAACTTATACAATGTAGATACTTTCCACGTCATGTGTGCCGCTGTGGCAACCGCTTGGTCACATAAAAGGAGGCCCAAGGCGTATATTAGCTAGTTCGAGCGATCAAGAACACCAAATATACACAGACAAGCAGGACTAGGGTTTTACGCATCATCTATGGCCCGAACCTGGGTAAAAATTCCCACGCGTTGATCGTCAAGACACACTCTTTGTGCAACACTACGCCCCGCAAACCGTAGTAGGGGTCCCCGGGATCCCATACGTGTCGTTTCCTCAATATATTTGGCGTGCCAGGTAGGGGCGCTAGTTTGTGAAAATCTGGTTTAGGAGTTAGCGCATCAACTTCTTCATCACCATAGCACCCAAGAAGAAGGGGATCACGACGATCGGTCCGTCTGGGGCCGAACCACCGATGCCATCGCGGACAGACGATGGGGCGACTGCGGATGGTGGCGGAGGCATGGCCCGCGAGCTTCCACGACACTCTGGCCATCGGAGTCAGGCGAGCGGCGTCGTTCGTGCCCAAGACGACAAGCCGCGCGCCGCTGGGTCCAAAGGCGTCGCCGTGCTGCCCACTGGCGACGCGGCGACCTCCAAGAAACTTCCGCTGGTGCCTGCTCCACGGTCTTCCCAGCTCGTACGTGACGACCAGCACCACGACGTCGGTGCCTCTGGGCACCGCAGTAGGAAGAGCCCTTTGCATCACTCCCAAGATGCACCGGGACAGCATGCACGTCCAAACACTGGCGGGAGCAGCGTGCGATAGAGGGACCGTGATAGATGTCCTTCGAACATGGTTAGAAGTTAGAGCGTGTCATGGTCAACGCAGCTTTCACCACCGCCCACACCGGTGGAAGCGCTGGTGCGCGTACAACTGCTCCTTAACTTTCCTCCCGCTGCTGAGAAGCTCGACTAGTGGAGAGCCACCATCCGGAGACTCATCAGCTTCACCAACAGAGATGAACCACTACTAGTGGAACCCTCGCGTCGGCGTCTAGTGAGCCAATACACGCTAGTCGTGGGAGGACCAGAGCTGCTATGACCATGGTGCACCCTCCTCCCCCACGCCAGCAACAGCAGCCACCAGCTCGTCGCGCCGATGCTCGTGACAAATTTTCCATAGCATCGTCCGACCAGCAGGCCTGCTATGACCAACATCAAGTCCTTCGGGAGCGAGCCTAGTAAGACACTCGGACCACTATCGAGCGACAGTGGGAAGCGCGCAATCAATTAGACAGGTGTGTGGGGCCTACTATGGACCAGCCGGCGCCGGGGGGCTCTGGTGACTTACCTTACAAGGTGGGTTGTCCAGCCTTTACCCATGAGCTATGGCAGTTCTAGTGGCCCTCACACTGCACGTTTAAGCCTAAGCAAGGAGCAAAGTACAACGTCAAGACTCACCCATTGGAGTTCCTCAGCATCTACACCATCACGATGCATGCCGCTAGGGCTCGCAACTACAAGGTGCTTGCCACCTACTTCTCCTTGGCACTTAAGCCCAACGTTATGTCATGGTTGATACACCTGCCAGTGGATTCCATTTCTTCTTAGTTGGATTTGTGCCACGAGATTGTTGGCGCCTTTATCCGGGCAAGTTCTGTTGCCGTCCCAGATAAAGCTAGGGGACACATAGGTGGAGCATTAAATGATTTTGTCCTATGATGTCAGGAGATAAACTTATACATTGTATATACTTTCCACGTCATGTGTGCCGCTGTGGCAATCGCTTGGTCACATAAAAGGAGGCCCAAGGCGTATATTAGCTAGTTCGAGAGATCAAGAACACCAAATATACACAGACAAGCAGGACTAGGGTTTTACGCATCATCTACGGCCCGAACCTGGGTAAAAATTCCCACGCATTGATCATCAAGACACACTCGTTGCGCAACACTACGCCCCGCCAACCGTAGTAGGGGTCCCCGGGATCCCATAGGTGTCGTTTCCCCGATATATTTGGCATGCCAGGTAGGGGCGCTAGTTTGTGAAAATCTGGTTTAGGAGTTAGCGCATCAACTTTTTCATCACCATGGCGCCAAAGAAGAAGGGGATCGCGACGATCGGTCCGTCTGGGGCTGAACAACCCGTGCGATCGCGGACGGGCAATGGGGCGACTACGAATGGTGGCGGAGGCGTGGCCCAGGATCTTCCACGACACTCTGGCCATCGGAGCTAGGCGAGCGGCGTCGTTCAAGCCCAAGTCGACGAGCCGCGCGCCGCTGGGTCCAAAGGCGTCGTCTTGCTGCCCATAGGCGACGCGGCGACCTCCAAGACACTTTCGCTGGTGCCCGCTCCACGGTCTTCCCATCTCGTACGTGACGAGCAGCTCCATGATGTCGGTGCCTCTGGGCACCGCCGCAGGAAGAGCCCCTTGCATCACTCGCAAGATGCATCGGGACAGCATGCACGTCCAAACACTGGCGGGAGCAGCGTGTGATAGCGGGACCGTGATAGAGCTCCTTATAACGTGGTTAGAATTCAGAACGTGTCATGGTGCACGCAGCTTTCACCACCGCCCACACCGGTGGAAGCGCTGGTGCGTGTATAACTGCTCCTTGACTTTCCTCCCGCTGCTGAGAAGCTCGACTAGTGGAGAGCCACCATTTGGAGACTCATCAGCTTCGCCAACAGAGATGAACCGCGACTAGTGGAACCCTCGCGTCGGCGCTCTGGTGAGCCGATGAACGCTGGTCGTGGGAGGACCAGAGCTGCTACGTCCATGGTGCACTCTCCTCCCCCATGCCAGCAATAGCAGCCGCCGGGCCGATGCTCGTCACAACTTTTCCATGGCATCGTCCGACCCACAGGCCGGCTGCGACCAACATCAAGTCCTTCGGGAGCGAGCCCAGTTAGAGAATCGGACCACTATCGAGCAACAGTGGGAAGCGCGCAATCAATCAGACAGGTGTGTGGTGCCTACTATGGACCACCCTGCGCAGGGGGGCTCTGGTGACTTACCTTACAAGGTGGGTTGTCCAGCCTTTACCCATGAGCTATGGCAGTTCCAATGGCCCTCACACTGCACGTTCAAGCCTAAGCAAGGAGAAAACTAAGACGTCAAGACTCACCCATTGGGGTTCCTCAGCATCTACACCATCACGATGCTTGCTGCTAGGGCTCGCAACGACAAGGTGCTTGCCACCTACTTCTCGTTGGCACTTAAGCCCAACGTTATGTCATGGTTGATACACCTGCCCATGGATTCCATTTCTTCTTGGTTGGATTTGTGCCACAAGTTTGTTGGCGCCTTTATCGGGACAAGTTCTGTTGCCGTCCCAGATAAAGCTAGGGGACACATAGGTGGCGCATTAAATGATTTTGTCCTATGATGTCAGGAGATAAACTTATACACTGTAGATACTTTCCACGTCATGTGTGCCGCTGTGGCAACCGCTTGGTCACATAAAAAGAGGCCCAAGGCATATATTAGCTAGTTCGAGAGATCAAGAAAACCAAATATACATAGACAATCAGGACTAGGGTTTTACGCATCATCTACGGCTCGAACCTGGGTAAAAATTCCGACGCGTTGATGGTCAAGACACACGCTCTTTGCGCAACACTACGCCCCGCCAACCGCAGTAGGGGTCCCCGGGATCCCATAGGTGTCATTTCCCCGATATATTTGGCATGCCAGGTAGGGGCGCTAGTTTGTGAAAATCTTGTTTAGTAGTTAGCGCATCAACTTCTTCATCACCATGGCGCCCAAGAAGAAGGGGGTCGCGACGATCGGTCCGTCTGGGGCCAAACCACCCGTGCGATCGCGGACGGGCAATGGGGCGACTGTGGATGGTGGCAGAGGCGTGGCCCGCGAGCTTCCACGACACTCTGGCCATCGGAGCCAGGCGAGCGGCGTCGTTCATGCCCAAGATGACGAGCCGCGCGCTGCTGGGTCCAAAGGCGTCGTCGTGCTGCCCGCAGGCGATGCAGCGACCTCCAAGACACTTCCGTTGGTGCCCGCTTCGTGGTCTTCCCAGCTCGTACGTGACAAGCAGCGCCACGACGTCGGTGCCTCTCGGCACCGCCGTAGGAAGAGCCCCTTGCATCACTCGCAAGATGCACCGGGACAGCATGCACGTCCAAACACTGGCGGGAGCAGCGTGCGATAGCGGGACCGTGATAGAGCTCCTTATAACGTGGTTAGAAGTCAGAGCGTGTCTGGTGCACGCAGCTTTCACCACCGCCCACACCGGTGGAAACGCTGGTGCACGTATAACCGCTCCTTGACATTCCTCCCGCTGCTGAGAAGCTCGACTAGTGGAGAGCCACCATCCGGAGACTCATCAGCTTCGCCAACAGAGATGAACCGCGACTAGTGGAACCCTCACATCGGTGCTTTGGTGAGCCAATGCACGCTGGTCATGGGAGGACCAGAGCTGTTGCGACCATGGTGCACTCTCCTCCACCACGCCAGCAACAGCAGCCGCCGGCTCATCGGACCGATGCTCGTGACAACTTTTCCATGGCGTCGTCCGACCCGCAGGACGGCTGCGACCAACATCAAGTCCTTCGGGAGCGAGCCCAATAAGACACTCATACCACTATCGAGCGACAGTGGGATGCATTCCATCAATCAGACAGCTGTGCGGGGCCTACTATGGACCACCCGACCCCGGGGGGCTCTGGTGACTTAGCTTACAAGGTGGGTTGTCCAGCCTTTACCCATGAGCTATGGCAGTTCCAGTGGCCCTCACACCGCACGTTCAAGCCTAAGCACGGAGAAAAGTACAACGGCAAGACTCACCCATTGGAGTTCCTCAGCATCTACACCATCACGATGCATGCCGCTAGGGCTCGCAACGACAAGGTGCTTGCCACCTACTTCTCGTTGGCTCTTAAGCCCAACGTTATGTCATGGTTGATACACCTGCCCGTGGATTCCATTTCTTCTTGGTTGGATTTGTGCCACGAGTTTGTTGCGCCTTTACCGGGGGCCACCAAGCTCCTCGACAGGCAAGCGATTTGCATGTCCTCCCCTAGAAGGACAGGGAAACCCTATGCAAGTACAAACAAAGGTTCAGCCTGTGCAGTACAACACCCCAGACGTTCACACGCCGCCGTCATGAGTGCATTCCATCAGAATGTGCGCAACCGCAAGATGCGTGAGGAGCTGGTGATGAACAAGGTTAAAGATGTGGCCGAGCTTTATGTTCTGGCTGATAGATGCGCTCAGGCTGAAGAAGGAAGGAAGTACCCCGGTGTTAGTGTCAAAACCGGCGGATCTCGGGTAGGGAGTCCCGAACTATGCGTCTGAGGACCGATGGTAATAAGAGGCAGGGGACATGATGTTTACCCAGGTTCAGGCCCTCTCGATCGAGGTAAAACCCTACTTCCTGCTATATTAGTATGAGTGAATATGTGTACAAGAGTTGATCTACCTCCAGATCATAATGACTAAACCCTAAGTCTAGCCTATGAGGATATTATGATTCTTCTCTGGCCTCTATGGACTAAACCCTCTGGTTTATATACACACCGGAGTGGCATAGGGTTTGTACATATCATCTTGTAGAGGAAGGAAACTCTACACCCAAGCCTAAAACTTGCCATTACAAGAATCCAGGAGTCCTATCTTGATACAAGAGATGATCTTCTATAATAATCTTCATGACCCACCAGTCCGGCCCACCAGGAGCTTGTCCGGTCACACGATGACCCCCCGATCCAGGACCCCCTCACCCGGCGAAGACGTCGGCATGGAAACTGACTGCACAGACGGAGAATCCGTCACCTCGGCGAAGAAGGGCCGACGCCGCAACAGGAAGCAAAAGGGCAAGGCCGTGCTTGACGTAGAGGGATCCGATTACCCCGGTGCCACCAAGAAGCCCAAGGCTGACGACCCCAACAAGGAAGTTGCCAGGTGCACCGCCTGCCGGGCCTTGCCACCTGCCGACAAGCCAGAAGGCTCCGACAAGCAGTACTTCAAGATCCATCGCACCAAGGGCCATGATCTCCGGAATTGCCGGCAGGTCGAGCTATTCTCAGAAAAGCCGAGAGCTGAGTATGAGAGGCGTGATAAGGAGAAAGGCGCGGACGGCGCCGAGGCGCCCGACAAGAAACATGGCAGCCGAGGTGTTCGCCACAGCCAAGATAACCAATCAGAAACGCCCGCTCGGGGCCACGACAAGAAAGAGGGAGACGATGATCATGATGAACACGACGAGTCCAGCGAGCACGAGTTCCAGAAATCTACAGAGGCCATGTGCGTCAATGGTGGCACCTCGTTGCATACCTCTCACCGCCAATTAAAACAGTGGGCGCATGACATCACTGCGGCAGAGCCATCGTTCGACGCCTAGAGGCCACTGAAGTGGTCTAGAACTCCTATCATTTTTTACACCGAAGATCACCCTGACCGTACAACTGCGGTCGGGTGTTTGCTATTGTTGGTTTGACCAACGATACACAATCTCGAGGTGTCAAAAGTGCTAGTTGACGGTAGGGCTGGTATGAACCTGATCTCGCCCGCTGTGATCGAGAGGCTACAAATCCTCGATGGAGATCTCGAGGAGATGGGCATGTTTCAAGGGGTCAACCCGGGGAGGAGTCAGCCGAAAGGAAAGATCGCACTGCCGATTACATCTGGGCAAGCTGAATTATAGGATGGAGAAGATTGTCTTTGACGTTGCCAAGATCCCCTTGCCCTATAATAGGATCCTCGGCCGCTAAGCGCTGGCCAAGTTTATGGCGGCATCACACTACGCCTACAATACGTTGAAGATGCCCGTCCCAATGAGCATCATCACCGTCCCCTCCGACAAGAAAGAAGCGTGCATCTGCGTGGACCAGCTCTACCGAGAGGCAGTTGCAGCAGACGCCGCAAAAGTACTTTCTCCCACCACCGACACCTCGAGGGAGAAGAAAACCAGCAAGACCTTTGCCTCTGCTGGCAAGGCCCCTTCCGGCAAGGCCTCTGACCCCTGCAGGAGCTTCTGTACCCCCTCCGGCAAACGCGCCTCTTTGGAGCGTCACGTTCCTGTTGGGGACATGCCAGAGAGCTCTGCCAATGGGAGCAAGAGGTCCAACGTGGCCCCACCAGACACCAAGAAGGTCACTGTCAGGGAGGATGGCACGGGTGGGGCTTTTACCATAATCTCCACCCTTGACAACAAATAGGAAGGCGCACTCATCACCTTCCTACGGGAGAATGTCGACGTGTTTCCATGGCAAGCATCCGACATCCCCGGCGTTCCCAGGAAGGTGATTGAGCACCACCTTGCTGTTTGTCCCCATGCGCGGCCCGTCAAGTAGAAGGTCAGGAAGCAAGCTTTGGAGCGCCAAGAGTTCATCATTGAGGAGATCAGGAAGTTAGGGGCGGCAGGCTTGGTCAGAGGATTTCTCCACCCCACGTGGTTGGCCAATCTGGTGGTAGTAAGTAAGGCATATGGGAAATGGAGGTTGTGTATTGACTATACAGATATCAATAAAGCATGTCCGAAGGGTCCTTTCCCTTTGCCACACATTGACCAGATAGTGGACTCCACTGTCGGATGCGACCTACTGTCGTTCCTCAACGTCTACTCAAGATACCACCATATCTTCATGATGAAGGAAGATGAAGAGAAAACCGCACTCATCACCCCATGTACGGATGCCTTTCGGGTTGAAAAGCACTAGTTCGACATTTTCCCGAGCAGTCCAAATCAGTTTTGAGCCCTAGCTGCATAGAAATATGGAAGCTTACATGGATGACATAGTGGTCAAAACCAAGGACAAGGCCACGCTCGTGCAGGATTTGGAAGAAACGTTTGCAAACTTGTGCAAGATCAACCTCAAGCCAAACCAAGAGAAGTGTGTTTCGGCATCCCAGCCATCAAACTCCTTGGGTTCTTTGTGTCTCAACGCAGAATCGAAGCAAATCTCGACAAGATCATAGCGATTTAGCAGATTGAGGCGCCAAGACGAGTCAAAGACGTTCGTAAGCTCGCCAGCTGCGTTGCTGCACTAAGTAGGTTCATCTCCAAATTTGTTGAGTGTGCCCTCCCCTTTTTCAAAATTTTGAAAAAGGTGGGTCCAATGAAATCGACTCCGGAGGCAGAGGCAGCGCTGCAAGATTTGAAGAGATACCTCTCCTCCACGCCAACACTAGTCGCGCCTAAACCGCAAGAGGCGTTGTTGCTATATCTAGCGGCAACGAATCAAGTGGTCAGTGCCGCGCTAGTAGCACAAAGGGAGTTTGAAGAAGAAGCAGCGGTAACAGCGGATCCATCGGATGATGGTCCAGAGCTCTTCCCAGCAGGGCCTGATGCCGGCAAAGCAGATCCCCCAGCAAGGCTTGGTTCCGGCAAAACAGAGTCTACGCAAGGAGGTGCAGTCGAACAGAAGAAGAAGATGCTGCAGCACCCGGTCTATTTTGTCAATTCCCTTTTGCAGGGGGCTAGATCAAGGTATTCCGGTATGCAGAAGCTGCTTTTCGGCCTCCTTATGGCCTCGAGGAAGCTGCGCCACTATTTCCAAGCACATGGGATCGTCGTCGTCACTCGCCTCCCTTTGTAACGGATCTTGGACAACCCAGATGCAGCTGGGAGGATTGTGGATTGGGCATTGGAACTACCAAGCTTTTACCTCAAGTTTGGAAGTACATCAACAATCAAGAGCTGAGCCTTGGTAGAGTTCATAGCAGAATCGACCTCAACGCCCGACCAAGAGACTCAGGAGATCACCCTTCCCGGCAAAGAGACGAGCCGTAATTGGATTATGTACTTTGATGGAGCTTTCTCGCTGCAAGGTGCCGGCGTGCTACTCGTCGCACCCACCAGAGAGCGCCTCAAGTACGTAGTCCAGATGTGCTTTCCCCGGGAACAATCAACAAACAACACTATAGTGTACGAAGGACTGCTTGCCGGTCTTAGGATTGCGACAGACCTCGGAATCAGGAAGCTTATCATCAGGGGTGATTCAAAGCTTGTCATCAGGCAAGTTAACAGGGATTACCAGAGCCCGTTGATGGAGGCCTATGTGGATGAAGTGAGGATGTTGGAGGAGCGCTTCGACGGTTTGCAGGCAGAGCATGTTCCCTGAGCTGAGAATAGCATTGGCGACGACTTGTCCAAACGCGCTGCCCTCAAGCTACCTGTGGAACCAGGTAACTTTGTGCTTCAATTAACCCAGCCATCCGTTGGGCCATCTGCATGACAGAACATACGAAAGAAGGCGGGTCCAGGCAAGTACTTTCCCGCTGAGCTCCCAGCAGCCGCCGACAAGGACGTTGTCGGGTACCCCAAGCTTGCCGGGGAGCAGGAACCTCCGGCGGGGGCCCAAGCCCCGACCATAGATGCAGCTGCCCCCACCGCTGAAGATGAGCCTTTAGTCCTTGCTGTCGAGCCCTAGGCTCCAGTATGGGCGCAGCACACCGTCCATTTCCTCCATATAGGGGAACTCCCTGAGGAACAAGAAGAGGCAGAGAAAGTGCCCGTTGGTCCAGCATGTACCAGTTTGTGGATAATGCCCTATACAGAAGGAGACCGAACGGCGTGAAATTGAAGTGCATTCCTCGGGAGGACGCACTGAAGCTGTTGGTAGAGATACATGGAGGCATGTGTGGATCCCAAATAGGATCAAGAGCCCTTGCCGGGAAAGCATTCTGGCAAGGTTTCTTCTGGCCCACCGCCCTGCAGGATGCAACTGCACTATTAACCAAGTGTGAAGCGTGCCAGTTCCATTTATTTGCGTTAAAGAGGCATTTCGCCTCTGCATGGACGTATACATGCACGTGTCCACGACAAGGCTTGTCTTTTTCATTAACATCCTGATACAAGTACGAACGTTACAAGACACATGCATGTGCTCGAGAGATTACATTATTTAGAATTTACGATTTGGCAAGTGCCTCCATGCTGAAAGAGAGATAAGCGCCACGCAATCTCCGTTCTTGGCCCTTTCATCCCCGGTGCAACTGGTGAAGGCTAGGAAAAGGCGACGAGGAACACACCCATGGAGAGCATGGTGAGGGTGACCCTCGGCGAGACACGTGGATGGGGGAGGAGGGCGATGTAGATGATGGTGCTACCACCGGTGGTCAGTCGGAGTCGGAATCGACGTCATCCCGCCCGCTACCGTCGTCCTCGCTGTCGTTGTCTTTCTCATCACTATCGCTCGAGGAGGAGGTTTCGTTGTCAGTGGAGCTCTCCATGCAGCACCCGAAGCGCATTATCGAGCATCCGAAGACCTCGACGGAGAGCATGCCATTCTCCATTAATCTAAAATGGAGAATGTGCCCTCCGACAAGCTATGGGCGCGGGCGAAGGTCTTCCACCCACGGCAAAGGTACATGACGCGAGGGGCGGGGAAGTCGACGTCGACCTGCATGATGCCATTCCCGCAGCCCCACATATGCAACCTCAAGGCCTGTGGTGAGTCAAGATCCATTTCTCGAGCTAGCAAGCTGGGGAGGCAGAGGTAACCACACATTGGCTTGTGCAGCCTGATGAAGAACTCGCCCGGCTGGTCTCCAACATGGCCCTTCGTTGGGGGAAGAGCCGCTGGCGGAAGCGCGGCCGGTGCGCCGCCCTGTCCTCCTCTCCCACGAGCGCCACGGCAACCTCGGCCTCGCCTCCTCCCTCTTCCTCTCACAGCGGGCTCCACTGACATGAGATCCAGGGGAGGGGGGACAGGTTGTCGAGCAGAAGCCCTCGTCGCCGCCATTGGAATGCCGGCGCGCCCTCTGACCATGGCCACTAGAAGAGAAGGATCAAGAAGGAAGGAGATGAATGCAGAAAGACGTTGTCCCTCTCCCCTTTTATAGAGGGGCGGGGCTGGGGCTCGCCCCCCCAACCTGAGGGCGGCCGCCCCGCTCAACCAATCCGGCCGCCAAGGGCGTAGGGAATCAGGAATGACTCGCTGCTCCAATCCACGGCGCCCGGTTTCCTGCCTCAGCGTTAATACTCGTGCCCTCCATATCGGCAACATACCCTGCCTGAGGCATGGGTGACACGTGGCGTGCAAGCCAAAATCAAGAAGAGAAGTGGGCTGACCATTCCTTGCGCCATGATCATGGGGCGCGGACACCATGATGGCCACGACCCGAGTCCACTTTATAAATGAGGAGCGCTGTCGTGGAATTAACACGTCAGATGTTCGGATTACGGACTTAGTGGTGAGGCCGCGCATCTATGTAGTAGCTTGAGAGGGGTTGAGCGGAATCGAGAGACGCGATGTAAACACGGATTTAGACAGCTTCGGGCCCCAGGAAACATCATCCGGTAATAACCCTACATGCTGTTTGAGGCTAGGTCTCATTATGATACTCATGGTGTCGCCGGTAAACCGGCTCTTTGTGTCTAACCCTAGAAACTTGTCTAAACTTCTCCTCTAAAACTTGTCTTCTAACTTGTGAGAACTTATCCCCCCCCCCTCTTGAGGAGGCCTGCCCCTCCTTATATATGTTGAAGGGGCGGGTTACATGACTAGTCCTAGTAGGATTAGGATTACAAGTGGAGTCCTAGTCTTACTTCCTTTGTATGAGAATATTCCTTATGCTTTCTTCATAAACTGGCCCACTATTAATATGAACCGGCCTTCTGGGCCTTGCGCCTTGTCATCCATGATCCGCCTGCCGGGTTACCAGTAACTTGCCAAATGTAAACTGTCTTAAGTAAAATACCAAGTCCGGACGGGTTATAATTCCGGCCGGTTCATACCGCGGGGTATATCCCCGACATTAGCCCCCAAGTTTAGCTTGGATGTGTCCATGGTAAACTTATGCTCCAAAATAACACAAGAACTACTTGACAGGTTGTACTCTGGGTCAAGAATTCTTGCACACCGGCATCTGACTATCCTTAAGTCCTTGTCCTTCTTCTAGAAAATCCAGGGCAACAGACCAACTTCATATTCAACTTGCTTGCATAAGAAATATTGTAAATAAAGAATCCATTTGAATCGGCCTTTAATGCTCAGACTTGACAAAAATATTGGTCTTTGAAATATTCAACTGATATCCAGCCGGCTTGAAGATGTAGAACTTGCCGGTTTATGATTGCCAAAATTGCCGGGTCACACAATTAGTCTGATTTGCCAGAACTGAAAATTTGAAGATGTTCCTCCTTTATATGCATATGTTCCTCCTTTATATGCATATTACCTATAGCCCCCAAGTGCCAGGTCATTATGTAATAATGAGCAGGGACTTTGTAGATATAATTATTGAAATGAACATTATATAACGTAACTTCCATCGTGGGGTTTGAATCCACGTCCACAAGGTTAAGAGCTTTGTGCTTTACCAACTGAGCAGTAGACCTTTCAATATAATGGATTAATACTTGTGTACCTTGAATTGTTGACAGGAGCGATTGGTAGCCCCCAAGTTCCGGTTTAGCTACATTTAGAAGGTGAACCGGTACTTCCAGATGAAGCAAATGGTCTTTCCATTAGCCCCCAAGTGTCAAGTAGACAACTTGCTTGTGTGCTTGAGACTCGTGTATTTGATGTAATCTCAATTTGAATAATGTAGCCCCCAAGTGCCGGGTTCTAAGCCTGCAGCAACTCGGGACTATTCCTTTGTAGAATAAATCACTTCCATCGTTGAAATAATATCCATTGCGCTTTAAAGCGACTTTGAAAACCTCAATCATAATATTTATAAGCATAATAATAAGAATCCAGCCATGTTGGCTATTGAAGAATTCAATCCGGTTTGAAGACTGGTTCCAATGATGTTTGATCACAATCGGGCCGGGTTAATAAACACCGGTCATTATTTTGTCTCATACTGGCGACTTATAATTAAAACCAGGCCGGTTTAATAAACACCGGTCATTATAACTGATCATGTACTGCCAATATGTATTTAAAAACAAGATATTTCATACCTGTGATCAAGTATGCTTGATATTCTTAATCCGGCGAAATTTGCACTTTCCTGAGGAGCCTCTGATAGACCCAATAATAATCCCGGGTTCGATAAAAGACACCGGTTTATATCATGCTGAAACTTTGTCCAGAAATTTGTAGCTTATACTTGGCTTTTTGCCTGATGGATGATCCGGGTTATAATGAGCACCGGTTTATCTCATGCTGGTATTCATAACCCAGACTTTTCACTTTATAGATATGTGGTCAGCTTCTGTAGCTGTTCCACTCCGGTTTAAAGAGTCATAAAACATAAACACCAAATATGCGAATTTGCAAATAAAACCATGTAGTCAAGGCTTTTTAAGAGCTGCCAGGCTCAAAGCAAGGTTCAGCCAATCACTGGATGTGGATTATCCATCTTTCCAGAGGGCCGTTGGATGTGGATTATCCATCTTTCCATATGAACCATAAGAAAAAAATTAGCCAATCACTGGATGTGGATTATCCATCTTTCCAGAGGGCCGGTGGATGTGGATTATCCATCTTTCCACTTGAATCATAATAAAAAATTTAGCCAATCACTGGATGTGGATTATCCATCTTTCCAGAGGGACTAGCCAATCACTGGATGTGGATTATCCATCTTTCCAGAGGGCCGGTGGATGTGGATTATCCATCTTTCCACTTGAACCATAATAAACAATTTAGCCAATCACTGGATGTGGATTATCCATCTTTCCAGAGGGCCTAGCCAATCACTGGATGTGGATTATCCATCTTTCCAGAGGGCCGGTGGATGTGGATTATCCATCTTTCCACTTGAACCATAATAAACAATTTAGCCAATCACTGGATGTGGATTATCCATCTTTCCAGAGGGCCGGTCGATGGATGCGGGTAAACCCGTCTGCCCATATAGTCTTCCATGGCTCCATGAAGTCATAGGTAGATCTTGAAGCATCCTCTCTTGAACCGGATGTGACCTCATGCTCTTCGGAGAGTTTTTATTGCTTTTGAGTATATTCTGCAAAATCAGATAGACTGATCAAAGCATCTTATTTTCTTAATGAAAAATGATATATAACAAGAGAAATAATACTGTAGATGGATATCACCTGAGTGAATTTGAACCAGTATGTTGAATAGACCGGATCACAGGGTGGACAGTAAAACGACCGCAGTATCAGAGGCGGCTCAGACAGTTAAACCGGCAGTGGGGTTGTAAACCGTTGGAGATGAGCGAGTTGTCCTCCGTGTTGTAAACCGGTGCGAATGCGTGAACTGGCTGATTTGCTAGAAGAACAGATAGGCCAGCCGACGCAGTCGCGAAAGACAGCCACGTCGTTGTAAACCGGTGTGAAAGGCCGACAACCATTTGTGTCGAATGATGTTTAGCGTGCCTCCACCTCCGTGATATAACACCATTTTATAATGAATAATTTTTCTGCATATAAAATACAGTAGGGCGAGGAATTTTTGCCCGGATGAATTAATATGTATTAAAAATAAATAGGAAAATTATCACCTGATCCGTCCGGACAGCAGATGAGTCGGCAGCGGCATTGTAGGCCGGCGCGTGTGGGTGAGTTAATCGTAGGCGCGGACAGCGTCATGTTAATGTGGATCGAACCGTAAAAACAGCGGCGTGCACTCGTCCATTGGCGAGGGAGCCGGTCGTGGTGTTGGAGCTCAGCACGCGCGGGTGCGGACAGACGAGCCGTCCGGCGTGTTGAAGCAAACCGGACCGCGACACGCATGTTCGTGAAGCCGCGCAACACAGCTGGCCATGCATCTGAGGCGTACCACCACCTCCTTTTTTTTAGTTGTCCTGCGTAAAAAATATTACATGTGAGAGTAATTGTTGCCGGATGAATGAGCTGATAAAATACATAGGAAAGATAGCACCTGATAGCTTTAGGATGTAGGCGAGGCAGAATAAAAATCCAGATGATCTCCCGTGGCACAAGTACTAATAAAAGTAGTACTTAATTAATTAGATCTCACAAGACGTGCCGAAACTAGTAATTATACTAGTACGTCATGACCAATTGATTTGTGCCCTCGAATTCTCTGACGTGTGGATAGCAGTAACTCCTCGGGACTTGAAACGCATGCAGCAGCGGAAGCGGTGTTTGAGATGGCAGAGACAGCGACTCTCCATTGAGCGAGGCCAGCTCTATGCGACCCAGAGATCGTGCAACCAGAGGCGGGACTGAATCTACCCAGACTCCCACTTCCGAGTCATCGTCGGTTCAATGAACCCACGTAATTGTATCCTCCAATAGTACTTTCCAAATCCTGTAGTACTAGTAGCACTTTCCAAATCCTGTAGTACTAGTCGTCGCCGATTGTATCTTTTCCTCCGATTTTGTTTTATGTGGAAATAGCATGCCACAGTATTGGTTACTTGCCTTGGGACTTGTAGTTGTACGCGGAGACGGCTCGAAACTGAGCGAGTCACCGTAGAGGCGCCGTATCGACTTCCGGGCCGTGGCCGTATATATTTTTCTAGTCACGGCCACCTTTTCTGGTCTGACTCCAACTAGCATTGACTGCCGTTAGTGCTCCAAATCAATCTTGCTTTTGTTTTTTCTCTTGATCATGTAAACCGGCTTAGATGAAAGTGACGACGACTCGGCGCGTAGGTCGGAGCGGCTCAGCAAAACTGCGGTGGCGACCCGGATCTGGCGAGGCGGGTCAATCCTGGCGGTTTTGACCCCTCGCCCGGGTCATAATCCTTTTTTCCTCTCTTTTTTTTTCTTCAAATCATAATTTTCTTGTAGATAGCAAATAACTTTGTTTTGATCCCACGTGGATGACCTCCAGCCCCTACGTAGACCCGATCAAACCTGTGGGAACCATGGATGGATAATCTCGCGTGAAGTTTTAGTTCACCAAACCCTTCAGAAGTCAAAACGGATTTGTTGCTGTAGATGCAATTTTTCTTCACACATATTTTTCCTTCGATCCAGAAAACCCCAAGCTTGTAGCGACTCAGCGGTGGTATAGGAAACACTGTTGGCTATGGATTTCTTGGCGACTTGTAGTAGCGAATCGATCGCAATCCTAATTTCTTTCGTCGGTCTCAATCTCGTATCTGCCGGCTCCGAACTCGAACGATGAACTTGTCATCCCCACAATTGTTTCGTGCCGATTCTTCTTTATCTGACGAAATTGCGAGCTTCTCGAACCCTAGAAGAGATCCCTCCAAGAACTCAACACCACCATGCGCAGGCCCCACGGTGGGCGCCAACTGTCGTGGAATTAACACATCAGATGTCCGGATTACGGACTTAGTGGTGAGGCCGCACATCTATGTAGTAGCTTGAGAGGGGTTGAGCGGAATCGAGAGACGCGATGTAAACAAGGATTTAGACAGCTTCGGGCCCCGGGAAACATCATCCGGTAATAACCCTACATGCTGTTTGAGGCTAGGTCTCATTATGATCCTCATGGTGTCGCCGGTAAACCGGCTCTTGTTGTATAACCCTAGAAACTTGTCTAAACTTCTCCTCTAAAACTTGTCTTCTAACTTGTGAGAACTTATCCCCCCCCCCTCTTGAGGAGCCCTGCCCCTCCTTATATATGTTGAAGGGGCGGGTTACATGACTAGTCCTAGTAGGATTAGGATTACAAGTGGAGTCCTAGTCTTACTTCCTTTGTATGAGAATATTCCTTATGCTTTCTTCATAAACTGGCCCACTATTAATATGAACCGGCCTTCTGGGCCTTGGGCCTTGTCATCCATGATCCGCCTGCCGGGTTACCAGTAACTTGCCAAATGTAAACCGTCTTAAGTAAAATACCAAGTCCGGCCGGGTTATAATTCCGGCCGGTTCATACCGCGGGGTATATCCCCGACAAGCGCCCCTATGGCTTCCTCTTTTATGGGGAAGGCGCGGGCCGCCTCTTTACTATTCACTGCAACGTGACGCAAGCACACTGCAACGGCTCCACGCATGACCCCCTCACGCGCCCAATGTAAGTCATGGGGAAGCGCAATTGGCCAAGGAATCGTCACAGTTAAAACCCTGCCACACGCTTATGTGTGGCCCAGGCCCGACCCAACAACCCTCCGTGCTTATGTGTGGCCCAGGCCCGGAGGCTCTTGTCGGTGTACAAAAGTAGGGGCTCTTTTGCACCCCTTTACTTGTGCACGGGTAGTTGTAGCCACACCTACGGCCACGCTTGGCGAAGCAGAAGAAGCAGGAGCACGAAACTGCCAAGGCAACACTCAAGCAAGAGGCGTGAAAAATAGATTGGCAAGGTGGACTCCCCCCCGTCAACGCCCTTGCCGGGGCGGCCTACGCGACCCCAGCAAGAGTCTTGCCGGGGAAACTTGCCCAACACCAGCAAGGCCACCACCCTTGGGTCAGAGAGCTCTGACACAATTGACAACGTCAAGACCAAGATTTAGGTGCGCCTGCGTGGTGGCATGTGGATCTTTGTGGGGCCAAGGGCCTATAGACCCAGACAAGGACCAGAAGACCGCCGGCAAGAGCCTTGCCGGGGATGACGAAGACCCCCAGAAAGGCCCTTGCCGGGGACAGCCATGTGACCATGGCAAGGCCCTTGCCCGGGAGGGGCTTCTCCGGGGCCACATCCAGGCCCGCACCTAACAAGGTTTCGCTGCCCTGCGGCCACTTCTATGCGGCAACCAACTCACCAACTAGACAAGTGCATGCGTGCCAACATGCGGCCCCTAAGCCAACTAGGCAAAGGTGAAGTGGGGGAGAGGAAAACACCTGGCAACTAATGTAGTGCGAAGGATAAGGGTTTGTGATAGGTACCTCGTATATGACTTTTGCGTAGATCTCCCCGGCAACGGCGCCAGAAATTCTTCTTGCTACTTCTCGAGCTTGCGTTGTATTCCATCAAAGAGGAAAGGGAAATGCAGCATAGTAGCGTAAGTATTTCACTTAGTTTTCGAGAACCAAGGTATCAATCATGTAGGATACCACGCACGAGTCCCTCACACCTGCACAAACAAATAATAACTTCGGAGCCAATGCGATAAGGGGTTGTCAATCCCTTTACGGTCACTTATGAAAGTGAGAACTGATAGGTAGGATAGTATAATATTTTTGGTATTTTTGGTATAAGAACAGAAAGTAAATAAAACAAAGTAAAGTAGATGGAAGATTAATATGTTGAGAATAGACCCGGGGGCATAGGTTTAACTAGTGGCTTCTCTCATGATAGCAGAATTCTACGATGGGTGAACAAATTACTGTCGAGCAATTGATAGAAAAGCGCATAGTTATGAGAATATCTAGGCATGATAATTATATATAGGCATCACGTCCGTGACAAGTAGACCGAAACGATTCTGCATCTATTACTATTACTCCACACATCGACCGCTATCCAGCATGCATCTAGAGTATTAAGTTCATAAGAACAGAGTAATGCTTTAAGCAAGATGATATGATGTAGAGGGATAAACTTAAGAAATATTATATAAACCCCATCTTTTTATCCTCGATGGCAACAATAAAATACGTGCCTTGCTGCCCCTGCTGTCACTAGGAAAGGACATCGCAAGATTGAACCCAAAGCCAAACACTTCTCCCATTGCAAGAACTATTGATCTAGTAGGCCAAACAAAACCAATATTTCGAAGAGACTTGAAAGGATATTATAAGCATACATAAAAGATTTCAGAAATGAATCAAATATTGTTAATAGATAATCTTGATCATAAACCCACAATTCATCGGAACTCGACAAACACACCGCAAAAATATTACATCAAATAGATCTCGTTGAAGATCGAGGAGAACTTTGTATTGAGATCCAGAAAGAGAGAAGAAGCCATCTAGCTAATAACTATGGACCCGAAGGTCTGTGGTAAACTACTCACAACTCATTGGTGAGGCTATGGTGTTGATGTAGAAGCACTCCATGACGGATCCCCCCTCTGGCGGAGCTCCGAAACAGGCCCCAAGATGGGATCTCATGGGAATAGAAGGTTGCGGTGGTGGAATTAGGGTTTTCTATATTGCCTTGATGTTTTCAGGGTACATGGACTTATATACGAGGAAGAAGTACGTCGGTGGAGCAACGTGGGGCCCACGAGGGTGGGGGGCATGCATGCCCCCCTGGGCCCACCCTTCCCCCTCGTGGGCACCTCGTTTCTTCTCTGACTTGCCCCTCAAGTCTCTCGTGAATATACGGTTCCAAAATAACTCTCTAGAAGGATTCATTCCGTTTGGACTCCGTTTGATATTCCTTTTCTGCGGAACACTGAAGTAGGCAAAAAAACAACAATTTCCACTGGGCCTTGGGTTAGTAGGTTAGTCCCAAAAATAATATATAAGTGTAAAATAAAGCCCATTAAACATCCAAAACAGAATATATAATAGCATGGAACAATCAAAAATTTAAGATGCGTTGGAGACGTATCACGCATTTCGGAGCGAGGCGAGGCGGCGAAGGGCGGGACAAGTTCTGTTGCCGTCCCCGATAAAGCTAGGGGACACATAGGCGGTGCATTAAATGTGTTTGTCCTATGATATCAGGAGATAAAGTTGTACACTATAGATACTTTTCACCTCCTATGTGTCGTTGTGGCAACCCCTTGGTCATATAAAAGGTGGCCCGAGGCGTACTGTGAGAGGATTCAGACTTATTGGATAGGCACGCATAGTAGCCAGTTCGAGAGCTCAAGAACACCAAATATACACAGACAAGCAGTACTAGGGTTTTACGCATCATGTGCGGCCCGAACCTGGGTAAAAATTCTCACGCGTTGATCGTCTAGACCTGCTCTTTGCGCAACACTAAGCCCCGCCAACCATAGTAGGGATCCCCGGGATCCCATAGGTGTCATTTGCCCGACATATGTGATGGACAAGACCCATCCGTTAGCTTAGCACTACGATCGTTTAGTTTTATTGGTATTGCTTTCTTCATGACTTATACATGTTCCTCTGACTATGGATTATGGAACTCCCGAATACCGGAGGAACACCTTGTGTGCTATCAAACGTCACAACGTAACTAGGTGATTATAAAGATGCTCTACAGATGTTTTCGAAGGTGTTTGTGGTGTTGGCATAGATCGAGAACACGATTTGTCATTCTGAGTGTCAAAGAGAATCTCTGGACCCTCTCGATAATACTAATCATAATAAGCCTTGCAAGCAAATCACTAATGAGTTAGTCGCGAGATGATGTATTATAGAATGAGTAAAGAGACTTGCCGGTGATGAGATTGAACTAGGTATGATGATACCGATGATCGAATCTCGGACAAGTAACATGCCGATAACAAAGGGAACAATATATGTTGTTGTGTGGTTTTACCGATAAAGATCTTCGTAGAACATGTAGGTGCCAATATGAGCATCTAGCTTCCGCTATTGGTTATTCACCGGAGATGTGCCTCGGTCATGTCTACATAGTTCTCGAACCTGTAATGTACGCAGGCTTAACGTTCGATGACGATTAGTATTATGAGTTATGTGATTTCGATGACCGAAGATTTTCGTAGTCCCGTCTGAGATCACGGACATAACAAGGAGTCTCAAAATGGTTGAGACATAAATATCGATATATTGGAAGGTTATATTCAGACAACAGAATGGTTCCGAAGTGTTCCGGGTATTTTCCGGAGTACCGGGAGGTTACCGGAACCCCACCCCCCGGGAGAGTAAGCGGCCTTAGTGGGCTTTAGGGGAAAGGAGAGAGGGTCCTCATGTGGTGGCCGCGCGCGCCCCTCCATGGGCTGGTCCAAATTGTACTAGGAGGGGGCGGCGCCCCTTCCTTCCTTCTCCACTCCTTCCCCCTCCCTCCCTCTCCTAGATGGAATAGGAAAGGGGGCGCCAAATACTACTTGGACCGGGAGTCCATGTAGGACTCCTCCCTATGGCGCGCCCCCCTATGGCCAGCCTGCTCTCCTCCCCTCCTTTATATACATGGGTAGGGGGCACCCGAAAGATAGACAAGCCAATCTTTTAGCCGTGTTCGGTGCCCCCCTCCACGGTTGCACACCTCGGTCATATCGTTGCAGTGCTTAGGCGAAGCCCTGCGCTGGTAACTTCATCATCACCGTCACCATGCCGTCGTGCTGACGAAACTCTCCCTCGTCCTCAACTAGATCAAGAGCTCGAGGGACGTCATCGTGCTGAACGTGTGCTGAACATGGAGGTGTCATACGTTCGATACTTGGATCGGTTTTATCGTGAAGATGTTTGTCTACATCAACCGCTTTACTAAGCGCTTCCGCTTTTGGTCTGCGAGGGTACATGGACACACTCTCCCGCTCGTTGCTATGATTCTCCCAGATAGATCTTGCTTGATCGTAGGAATTTTTTTGAAATACTATGTTCCCCGTCAGTGGCATCATGAGCTAGGTCTATGCGTAGATGATATGCATGAGTAGAACACAAAGAGTTGTGGGTGATAATAGTCATACTGCTTACCACCAATGTAATACTTTGATTCAGCGGTATTGTTGGATAGAGTAGCCTTGACCAACATTACATGATCTCGTTCATGATACTGGTTCTACCGACGTGCTTTGCACATAGGTGGCTGACGGGTGTTAGTTTCTCCAAGTTTACATGAATTTAGTGTGACTACGGCCAGTCCTTATTGAAGGTTAAAACAGCACACTTGACAGGAGCCTCATGGTTGTCTCTTTATTGTATGAATTGCAAACGATAGTATGGACATATTTTTGATTTCATGTGATGTTTATCTTATTATGCATCTTATTTTGCTTAGTACGGCAGTAGCATTATAAGATGATCCCTTACAAAATTTCACGGTACAAGTGTTCTCCCTGAGTATGCACCGTCGCGATAGTTCGTCGTGCCGAGACACCACGTGATGATCCGGTGTGATAAGCTCTATGTTCACATACAACGGGTGTAAGACTGTTTTGCACATGCAGAATACTCGAGTTAAACTTGATGAGCCTAGCATGTACAGACATGGCCTCGGAACATTGGAGACCGAAAGGTCAAGCGTGAATCATATAGTAGATATGATCAACATAAGATGTTCACCATTGAAAACTACTCCATCTCACGTGATGATCGGACATGGTTTAGTTGATTTTGATCACGTGATCATTTAGATGACTTGAGGGATGTCTATCTAAGTGGGAGTTCTTTAGTAATATTATTAACTGAACTTTAATTTATCATGAACTTATTCCTGATTGTTTTTACATATCTATGTTTTTGTAGATCAATAGCCCGTGCTACCGTTCCCTTACATTTTAATGCATTCCTAGAGAAAGCTAAGTTGAAAGATGATGGTAGCAACTACACGGAATGGGTCCGTAACTTGAGGATTATCCACATTGCTGCACAGAAGAATTATGTCCTTGAAGCACCACTAGGTGACAAGCCCCCTCCCGCTAATGTAGACGCTTTGAAAACATCTGGCAGACGCGGTCTGATACCTACTCGATAGTTCTGTGCCATGCTCTACGGCTTAGAATTGGGACTTCAAAGACCTTTTGAACGTCGTGGAGCATATGAGATGTTCCAACTGTTGAAGTTAATATTTCAAGAAAATGACCGAGTTGAGAGATATGAAGTCTCCAGCAAGTTCTATGGCTACAAGATGGAGGAGAACAGTTCTGTCAGTGAACACATACTCAGAATGTCTGGGTACGACAACCACATCACTCAACTTGGAGTGACAGTTGAGTATGACAGTGTTATTGGCAGAGTTCTTCAATCAGTGTCACCAAGCTATAAAGGCTTCTTTATGAACTTTAATATGCAAAGGGATGTAGAAGACAATTTCCGAGCTCTTCGCTATGCTCAAAGCTCCGGAGGTAGAAATAAAAAAGGAGCATCAAGTGTTGATGGTTAACAAGACCACTAGTTTCAAGAAAAAGGGCAAGGGAAAGAAGGGGAACTTCAAGAAGAATAGCAAGCCAGTTGCTACTCCCGGGAAGAAACCCAAGTCTGGAGCCAAGCCTGAAACTGAGTGCTTCTACTGCAAAGGGACTGGTCACTGGAAGTGGAACTTCCCCAAGTATTTGGCGGATAAGATGGATGGCAAAGTGAACAAAGGTATATTTGATATACACGTTTTTCACGCGTACGTTACTAATGCTCGTAGTAGCACCTGGGTATTTGATACCTGTTTGGTTGGTCATATTTGTAACTCGAGACAGGGGCTATGGATTAAATGAAGATTGGGTAAGGACGAGGTGATGATGCGCATGGGAAATGGTTCCAAAGTCGATATGATCTCCGTCGGCACGCTACCTCTACATCTACCTTTGGGATTAGTTTTAGACCTAAATAATTGTTATTTGGTGCCAGCGTTGAGCATGAACATTATATCTGGATCCTGTTTGTTGGGAGATGGTTATTCATTTAAATCAGAGAATAATGGTTGTTCTATTTATATGAGTAATATCTTTTATGGTCATGCGCCTTTGATGAGTGGTCTATTTTTGTTGAATCTCGATCATAGTGATACACATATTCATAATATTGAAGCCAAAAGACGCAAAGTTGATAATGATAGTGCAACTTATTTGTGGCACTGCCGATTAGGTCATATTGGTGTAAAGTGCATGAAGAAACTCCATGCCGATGGACTTTTGGAATCACTTGGTGCTTCCGAGCCATGCCTCATGGGCAAGATGACTAAGACTCCGTTCTCCGGAACAATGGAGCGAGCAACTGCCTTATTGGAAATCATACATACTGATGTATGCGGTCCGATGAGTGTTGAGGCTCCCGGCGGGTATGATTATTTTCTTACCTTCGTAGATGATTTGAGCAGATATGGGTATATCTACTTGGTGAAACACAAGTCTGAAACATTTGAAAAGTTCAAAGAGTTTCAAAGTGAAGTAGAGAATCATCGTAACAAGAAAATAAAGTTTCTACGATCTGATCGAGGAGGCGAATATTTGAGTTACGAGTTTGGTCTTCATTTGAAACAATGTGGAATAGTTTCGCAACTCATGCCACCTGGAACACCACATCGTAATGGTGCGTCCAAACGTCATAACCGTACTTTATTAGATATATCGTGCGATCTATGATTTTTCTTACCGATTTACCACTATCATTTTGTGGTTATGCTTTAGATACTGCTGCATTCACGTTAAATAGGGCACCATCCAAATCCGTTGAGAAGACAACTTATGAACTATGGTTTGGCAAGAAACCCAACTTGTCGTTGCTATGCCTCTCCTAGATAGATCTTGCGTGATCGTAGGATTTTTTTTAAATACTATGTTCCCCGTCAGTGGCATCATGAGCTAGGTCTATGCGTAGATGATATGCATGAGTAGAACACAAAGAGTTGTGGGCGATAATAGTCATACTGCTTACCACCAACGTCATACTTTGATTCAGCAGTATTGTTGGATGAAGCATCCTGGACCAACATTACATGACCGCGTTCATAAGACTGGTTCTATCGACGTGCTTTGCACATAGGTGGCTGGCGGCTGTCAGTTTCTCCAACTTTACTTGAATTTAGTGTGACTACGGTCGGTCCTTATTGAAGGTTAAAACATCACACTTGACGAAAAATCGTTGTAGTTTTGATGCATACGTAAGAACGGTTCTTAATAGAAGCCCGTAGCAGCCACGTAAAACTTGCAACAACAAAGCAGAGGACGTCGAACTTGTTGTTGCACGGCATGTTGTGATGTGATATGGTCAAGACTTGATGAGTTATACAATATTGTATGAGATGATCATGTTTTGTAAATTATCGGCAACAGACAGGAGCCTCGTGGTTGTATCTTTATTGTATGAATTGTGAACGATAGTATGGACATATTTTTGATTGCATATGATGTTTATTTTATTATTCATCTTATTTTGCTTAGTACGACAGTAGCATTATAAGATGATCCCTTACAAAATTTCAAGGTACAAGTGTTCTCCCTGAGCTTGCACCGTCGCGATAGTTCGTCGTGCCGAGGCACCACATGATGATCCAGTGTGATAAGCTCTATGTTCACATACAACGAGTGTAAGATAGTTTTGCACATGCAGAATACTCGGGTTAAACTTGACGAGCCTAGCATGTAAAGACATGGCCTCAGAACATTGGACACCGAAAGGTCGAGCGTGAATCATATAGTAGATATGATAAACATAAGATGTTCACCATTGAAAACTACTCCATCTCACGTGATGATCGGACATGGTTTAGTTGATTTGGATCATGTGATCATTTAGATGACTTGAGGGATGTCTATCTAAGTGGGAGTTCTTTAGTAATATTATTAATTGAACTTTAATTTATCATGAAGTTATTCCTGATTGTTTTTTCATATCTATGTTTTTGTAGATCAATAGCCCGTGCTACCGTTCCCTTAAATTTTAATGCATTCCTAGAGAAAGCTAAGTTGAAAGATGATGGTTGCAACTACACGGACTAGGTCCGTAACTTGAGGATAATCCTCATTGGTGCACAGAAGAATTATGTCCTTGAAGCACCACTAGGTGACAATCCCCCTCCCGCTAATGTAGACGCTTTGAACGTCTGGCAGACGCGGTCTGATGACTACTCGATAGTTCAGTGTGCCATGCTCTACGGCTTAGAATCGGGACTTCAAAGACCTTTTGAACGTCGTGGAGCATATGAGAAGTTCCCAGAGTTGAAGTTAATATTTCAAGAAATTGACCGAGTTGAGATATATGAAGTCTCCAACAAGTTCTATAGCTACAAGATGGAGGAGAACAGTTCTGTCTGTGAACACATACTCAGAATGTCTGGGTACGACAACCACATCACTCAACTTGGAGTCACAGTTGATGATGATAGTGTTATTGGTAGAGTTCTTCAATCAGTGTCACCAAGCTATAAAGGCTTCATGATGAACTTTAATATGCAAGGGATATAGAAGACAATTCCCGAGCTCTTCGCTATGCTCAAAGCTCCG
>LR738715.1:488163133-488196568 GCA_902687465.1 Secale cereale | reverse complement strand
ATGACTACTCGATAGTTCAGTGTGCCATGCTCTACGGCTTAGAATCGGGACTTCAAAGACCTTTTGAACGTCGTGGAGCATATGAGAAGTTCCCAGAGTTGAAGTTAATATTTCAAGAAATTGACCGAGTTGAGATATATGAAGTCTCCAACAAGTTCTATAGCTACAAGATGGAGGAGAACAGTTCTGTCAGTGAACACATACTCAGAATGTCTGGGTACGACAACCACATCACTCAACTTGGAGTCACAGTTGATGATGATAGTGTTATTGGTAGAGTTCTTCAATCAGTGTCACCAAGCTATAAAGGCTTCATGATGAACTTTAATATGCAAGGGATATAGAAGACAATTCCCGAGCTCTTCGCTATGCTCAAAGCTCCGGAGGTAGAAATAAAAAAGGAGCATCAAGTGTTGATGGTTAACAAGACCACTAGTTTCAAGAAAAAGGGCTAGGGAAATAAGGGGAAATTCAAGAAGAATAGCAAGCCAGTTGCTACTCCTGGGAAGAAACCTATGTCTGGAGCCAAGCCTGAAACTGAGTGCTTCTGCTGCAAAGGGACTGGTCACTAGAAGCGGAACTTCCCCAAGTATTTGGCGGATAAGAAGGATGGCAAAGGGAACAAAGGTATATTTGATATACATGTTATTCACGTGTACCTTAGTAATGCTCGTAGTAGCACCTGGGTATTTCATACTGGTTTGGTTGGTCATATTTGTAACTCGAAACAGGGGCTATGGATTAAATGAAGATTGGCTAAGGACGAGGTGATGATGCACATGGGAAATGGTTCCAAAGTCGATATGATCTCCGTTGGCACGCTAGCTCTACATCTACCTTCGGGATTAGTTTTAGACCTAAAATTGTTATTTGGTGCCAGCGTTGAGCATGAACATTATATCTGGATCCTGTTTGTTGCGAGATGGTTATTCATTTAAATCAGAGAATAATGGTTGTTCTATTTATATGAGTAATGTCTTTTATGGTCATGCGCCCTTGATGAGTGGTCTATTTTTGCTGAATCTCGATCATAGTGATACACATATTCATAATATTGAAGCCAAAAGACGCAAAGTTGATAATGATAGTGCAACTTATTTGTGGCACGGCCGATTAGGTCATATTGGTGTAAAGCGCATGAAGACACTCCATGCCGATGGACTTTTGGAATCACTTGGTGCTTCTGAACCATGCCTCATGGGCAAGATGACTAAGACTCCGTTCTCTGGAACAATGGAGCGAGCAACTACCTTATTGGAAATCATACATACTGATGTATGCGGCCCAATGAGTGTTGAGGCTCCCGGCGGGTATGATTATTTTCTGATCTTCGTAGATGATTTGAGCAAATATGGGTATATCCACTTGGTGAAACACAAGTCTGAAACATTTAAAAAGTTCAAAGAGTTTCATAGTAAAGTAGAGAATCATCGTAACAAGAAAATAAAGTTTCTACGATCTGAACGAGGAGGCGAATATATGAGTTACGAGTTTGGTCTTCATTTGAAACAATGTGGAATAGTTTTGCAACTCATGCCACTTGGAACACCACATCGTAATGGTGTGTCCAAACGTCATAACCGTACTTTATTAGATATATGGTGCGATCTATGATTTCTCTTACCGATTTACCACTATCATTTTGGGGTTATGCTTTAGATACTACTGCATTCACGTTAAATAGGGCACCATCTAAATCCGTTGAGAAGACAACTTATGAACTATGGTTTGGCAAGAAACCCAACTTGTCGTTGCTATGCCTCTCCTAGATAGATCTTGCGTGATCGTAGGATTTTTTTTGAAATACTTTGTTCCTCGTCAGTGGCATCATGAGCTAGGTCTATGCGTAGATGATATGCATGAGTAGAACACAAAGAGTTGTGGGCGATAATAGTCATACTGCTTACCACCAACATCATACTTTGATTCAGTGGTATTATTGGATGAAGCAGCCTGGACCAACATTACATGACCGCGTTCATGAGAGTGGTTCTACCGATGTGCTTTGCACATAGGTGGCTGGCGGGTGTCAGTTTCTCCAACTTTACTTGAATTTAGTGTGACTACGGCCGGTCCTTATTGAAGGTTAAAACATCACACTTGACGAAAAATCATTGTGGTTTTGATGCATACGTAAGAACGGTTCTTAATAGAAGCCCGTAGCAGCCACGTAAAACTTGCAACAACAAAGTAGAGGACGTCTAACTTGTTGTTGCACGGCATGTTGTGATGTGATATGGTCAAGACTTTATGAGTTATACGATATTGTATGAGATGATCATGTTTTGTAAATTATCGGCAACACACAGGAGCCTCATGGTTGTCTCTTTATTGTATGAATTGTGAACGACAGTATGGACATATTTTTGATTGCATGTGATGTTTATTTTATTATGCATCTTATTTTGCTTAGTACGGCAGTAGCATTATAAGATGACCCCTTACAAAATTTCAAGGTACAAGTGTTCTCCCTGAGTATGCACTGTCGCGATAGTTCGTCGTGCCGAGGCACCACATGATGATCCGGTTTGATAAGCTCTATGTTCACATAGAACGAGTGTAAGATAGTTTTGCACATGCAGAATACTCGGGTTAAACTTGACGAGCCTAGCATGTAAAGACATGGCCTCGGAACATTGGACACCGAAAGGTCGAGCGTGAATCATATAGTAGATATGATCAACATAAGATGTTCACCATTGAAAACTACTCCATCTCACGTGATGATCGGACATGGTTTAGTTGATTTGGAGCATGTGATCATTTAGATGACTTGAGTGATGTCTATCTAAGTGGGATTTCTTTAGTAATATTATTAATTGAACTTTAATTTATCATGAAGTTATTCCTGATTGTTTTTTCAAATCTATGTTTTTGTAGATCAATAGCCCGTGCAACCGTTCCCTTAAATTTTAATGCATTCCTAGAGAAAGCTAAGTTGAAAGATGATGGTAGCAACTACACGGACTGGGTCCGTAACTTGAGGATTATCCTCATTGCTGCACAGAAGAATTATGTCCTTGAAGCACCACTAGGTGACAAGCCCCCTCCCGCTAATGTAGACGCTTTGAACGTCTGGAAGACACGGTCTGATGACTACTCGATAGTTCAGTGTGCCACGCTCTACGGCTTAGAATCGGGACTTCAGAGACCTTTTGAACGTCGTGGAGCATATGAGATGTTCCAAGAGTTGAAGTTAATATTTCAAGAAATTGACAGAGTTGAGATATATGAAGTCTCCAACAAGTTCTATAGCTACAAGATGGAGGAGAACAGTTTTGTCAGTGAACACATACTCAGAATGTCTGGGTACGACAACCACATCACTCAACTTGGAGTCACAGTTGATGATGATAGTGTTATTGACAGAGTTCTTCAATCAGTGTCACGAAGCTATAAAGGCTTCATGATGAACTTTAATATGCAAGGGATGTAGAAGACAATTTCCGAGCTTTTCGCTATGCTCAAAGCTCCAGAGGTAGAAATAAAAAAGGAGCATCAAGTGTTGATGGTTAACAAGACCACTAGTTTCAAGAAAAAGGGCAAGGGAAAGAAGGGGAACTTCAAGAAGAATAGCAAGCCAGTTGCTACTCCCGGGAAGAAACCCAAGTCTGGAGCCAAGCCTGAAACTGAGTGCTTCTACTCCGAAGGGACTGGTCACCGGAAGCGGAACTTCCCCAAGTATTTGGCGGATAAGAAGGATGTCAAAGTGAACAAAGGTATATTTGATATACACGTTTTTCACGCGTACCTTACTAATGCTCGTAGTAGCACCTGGGTATTTGGTACTAGTTTGGTTGGTCATATTTGTAACTCGAGACAGGGGCTATGGATTAAATGAAGATTGGGTAAGGACGAGGTGATGATGTGCATGGGAAACGGTTCCGAAGTCAATATGATCTCCGTCGGCACGCTACCTCTACATCTACCTTCGGCATTAGTTTTAGACCTAAATAATTGTTATTTGGTGCCAGCGTTGAGCATGAACATTATATCTAGATCCTGTTTGTTGGGAGATGGCTATTCATTTAAATCACAGAAAAATGGTTGTTCTATTTATATGAGTAATATCTTTTATGGTTATGCGCCCTTGATGAGTGGTCTATTTTTGTTGAATCTCGATCATAGTGATACACATATTCATAATATTGAAGCCAAAAGACACAAAGTTGATAATGATAGTGCAACTTATTTGTGGCACTGCCAATTAGGTCATATTGGTGTAAAGCGCATGAAGAAACTCCATGCCGATGGACTTTTGGAATCACTTGGTGCTTCCGAACCATGCCTCATGGGCAAGATGACTAAGACTCCGTTCTCCGGAACAATGGAGCGAGCAACTGCCTTATTGGAAATCATACATACTAATGTATGCGGTCCAATGAGTCTTGAGGCTCCCGGCGTGTATCATTATTTTCTGACCTTCGCAGATGATTTGAGCAGATATGGGTATATCTACTTGGTGAAACACAAGTCTGAAACATTTGAAAAGTTCAAAGAGTTTCAGAGTGAAGTAGAGAATCATCGTAACAAGAAAATAAATTTTATACGATCTAATCGAGGAGGCGAATATTTGAGTTATGAGTTTGGTCTTCATTTGAAAAAATGTGGAATAGTTTCGCAACTCACGCAACCTGAAACACCACATCGTAATGGTGTGTCCGAACGTCGTAACCGTACTTTATTAGATATATGGTGCGATCCATGATTTCTCTTACCAATTTACCACAATCATTTTTGGGTTATGCTTTAGATACCGCTGCATTCACGTTAAATAGGGCACCATCCAAATCCGTTGAGAAGACACCTTATGAACTATGGTTTGGCAAGAAACCCAAGTTGTCGTTGCTATGCTTCTCCTAAGATAGATCCTGCGTGATCGTAGGAATTATTTTGTAATACTATGTTCCCTGTCAGTGGCATCATGAGCTAGGTCTATGCACGAGTAGAACACAAAGAGTTGTGGGCGATAATAGTCATACTGCTTACCACCAACGTCATACTTTGATTCAGCGGTATTGTTGGATGAAGCAGCCTGGACCAACATTACATGACCGCGTTCATGAGATTAGTTCCACCGATGTGCTTTGCACATAGGTGGCTGGCGGGTGTCAGTTTCTCCAACTTTATTTGAATTTACTGTGACTACGGCCGGTCCTTATTGAAGGTTAAAGCACCACACTTGACGAAAAATCGTTGTGGTTTTGATGCATACGTAAGAACGATTCTTAATAGAAGCCCGTTGCAGCCACGTAAAACTTGCAACAACAAAGTAGAGGACGTCTAACTTGTTGTTGCACGGCATGTTGTGATGTGATATGGTCAAGACTTGATGAGTTATACGATATTGTATGAGATGATCATGTTTTGTAAATTATCGGCAACCGACAGGAGCCTCATGGTTGTCTCTTTATTGTATGAATTGCGAATGACAGTATGGACATATTTTTGATTGCATGTGATTTTAACTTATTATGCATCTTATTTTGCTTAGTACGGCAGTAGCATTATAAGATGATCCCTTACAAAATTTCAAGGTACAAGTGTTCTCCCTGAGTATGCACTGTCGCGATAGTTCGTCGTGCCGAGACACCACGTGATGATCCGGTGTGAGAAGCTCTATGTTCACATACAACGGGTCTAAGATAGTTTTGCACATGCAGAATACTCAGGTTAAACTTGACGAGCCTAGCATGTAAAGACATGGCCTCGGAATATTGGATACCGAAAGGTCGAGCGTAAATCATATAGTTGATATGATCAACATAAGATGTTCACCATTGAAAACTACTCCATCTCACGTGTTGATCGGACATGGTTTAGTTGATTTGGATCACGTAATCATTTAGATGACTTGAGGGATGACTATCTTAGTGGGAGTTCTTTAGTAATATTATTAATTGAACTTTAATTTATCATGAACTTATTCCTGATTGTTTTTTCATATCTACGTTTTTGTAGATCAATAGCCCGTGCTACCGTTCCCTTAAATTTTAATGCATTCCTAGGGAAATCTAAGTTGAAAGATGATGGTAGCAACTACACGGACTGGGTCCGTAACTTGAGGATTATCCTCATTGCTGCACAGAAGAATTATGTCCTTGAAGCACCACTAGGTGACAAGCCCCCTCCCGCTAATGTAGACACTTTGAACGTCTAGCAGACGCGGTCTGATGACTACTCGATAGTTCAGTGTGCCATGCTCTACGGCTTAGAATCGGGACTTCAAACACCTTTTGAATGTCGTGGAGCCTATGAGATGTTCCAAGAGTTGAAGTTAATATTTCAAGAAAATGACCGAGTTGAGATATATGAAGTCTCCAGCAAGTTCTATAGCTACAAGATGGAGGAGAACAGTTCTGTCAGTGAACACATACTCAGAATGTCTAGGTACGACAACCACATCACTCAACTTGGAGTCATAGTTGATGATGATAGTGTTATTGACAGAGTTCTTTAATCAGTGTCACCAAGCTATAAAGGCTTCGTGATGAACTTTAATATGCAAGGGATGTAGAAGACAATTCCCGAGCTCTTTGCTATGCTCAAAGCTCCGGAGGTATAAATAAAAAGGAGCATAAAGTGTTGATGGTTAACAAGACCACTAGTTTCAAGAAAAAGGGAAAGGGAAAGAAGGGGAACTTC
The DNA here is from genome assembly GCA_902687465.1 of Secale cereale. Taxonomy (NCBI): domain Eukaryota; kingdom Viridiplantae; phylum Streptophyta; class Magnoliopsida; order Poales; family Poaceae; genus Secale; species Secale cereale. The sequence goes on along the minus strand of LR738715.1, from coordinate 488,189,923 downwards.
AAGAGGAATAGCAAGCCAGTTGCTACTCCCGGGAAGAAACCCTAGTCTAGAGCCAAGCCTGAAAGTGAGTGCTTCTACTGCAAAGGGACTGATCACTGGAAGCGGAACTTCCCCATGTATTTGGCGGATAAGAAGGATGGCAAAGTGAACAAAGGTATAATTGATATACACATTTTTCACGTGTACCTTACTAATGCTCATAGTAGCACCTGGGCATTTGATATTGCTTTGGTTGGTCATATTTGTAACTCGAAACAGGGGCTACAGATTAAATGAAGATTGGCTAAGGACGAGGTGATGATGTGCATGGGAAATGGTTCCAAAGTCGAAATGATCCGTCGGCATGCTACCTCTACATCTACCTTCGGGATTAGTTTGAGACCTAAATAATTGTTATTTGGTGCCAGCGTTGAGCATGAACATTATATCTGGATCCTGTTTGTTGGGAGATGGTTATACATTTAAATCAGAGAATAATGGTTGTTCTACTTATATGAGTAATATCTTTTATGGTCATGCGCCCTTGATGCGTGGTCTATTTTTGTTGAATCTCGATCATAGTGATACACATATTCATAATATTGAAGCCAAAATACGCAAAGTTGATAATGATAGTGCAACTTATTTGTGGCACTGCCGATTAGGTCATATTGGTGTAAAGCGCATGAAGAAACTCCATGCCGATGGACTTTTCGAATCACTTGGTGCTTCTAAACCATGCCTCATGGACAAGATGACTAAGACTCCATTATCCAGAACAATGGAGCGAGCAACTTCCTTATTGGAAATCATACATACTGATGTATGCGGTCCAATGAGTGTTGAGGCTCCCGGCTGGTATCATTATTTTCTGACCTTCGCAGTTGATTTGAGCAGATATGGGTATATCTACTTGGTGAAACACAAGTCTGAAACATTTGAAACGTTCAAAGAGTTTCAGAGTGAAGTAGAGAATCATCGTAACAAGAAAATAAAGTTTCTACGATCTGATCGAGGAGGCGAATATTTTAGTTACGAGTTTGGTCTTCATTTGAAACAATGTGGAATAGTTTCGGAACTCACGCAACCTGGAACACCACATCGTAATGGTGTGTCCGAACGTCGTAACCGTACTTTATTATATATATTGTGCGATCTATGATTTCTCTTACCGATTTACCACTATCATTTTGGGGTTATGCTTTAGATACTGCTGCATTCACGTTAAATAGGGCACCATCTAAAGCCGTTGAGAAGACACCTTATGAACTATGGTTTGGCAAGCAACCCAACTTGTCTTTGCTATGCTTCTTTGTAATGCCCAGGTTGGGACTATACCTCCTACGTGTCGACACACGACTTAAAGGTATACGCCCATTTTGGAATGATCTCAAGTTCGGTATCTTTGCACATCTCATGTAAAAATAGGGATGAAAAGCAAGAGCGATAGTTGTCTTACACTCGCCACGTCACACAATTCATTACATAGCAAATCATCATCCAAATAACATCACAACCCGACTACGGGTGAAGATCCAAATGAAAGATACCAAATACATAAAGCCACAGGTTCGGATCGCCCCTAGTAGAAACCACTACTGATCATAGGGATAGTGCACATAGTAACGGCTACGTTCCTCATCGTACTCCCAGTATAGCTCTGTGCCATCACCTGAGTCGTTCACCTGAGTACCTGCATCTGGTGTGGTGTAGAATCTGTGAGCCACAGAGGACTCAGCAATCCCGTTCCCGGGTAACAGAACTATCTAAGCCTTGGGTGTGGAACAAGGCTGAAGAAAGAATAAAAGGTTGCAGCTGCACTAGCACTAGCTTACGTAAATAAGAGCGAGAAGAGAAGTGCCACGAGCGATAAAGTGATCACGAAGTGATCTTAACTAAGCACGTCAATCATAACCCCACCGTGTTCACTTCCCGAACCCTTTTCAGAAAATGACCGTCACGGTACTCACGCTGGTAGTCTGTTCTGAACCTGGTGTCAAGTTTTCTACAACCGGATATTAACAAATTCCCATCTGCCACATAACCGCGGGCTCGGCTTCCGAAAGTTCAAAACCCTGCAGGGGTGTTCCAACTTGGCCCATTACAAGCCCACGATCCGCGGAGTCGCAACTCCAATGTGGGAAGGCCCGAGTATCCTCGGAATCCCGTGCTAAAGATACTCCGACTAAGGTAAGACTAATCCAGCAAATCCTCCTGGCGTGCCGACACCCTGACAGTAGCCGCGCGTATCTAGTATCAGGCCACGACCGGATGAGCGAAGCGTACAGGTACCAGATACCCCAAGTTGCCAAGGGGCGGACCCGCACAGTGCTCTAGTTTGGACCAACACTCATGTGGAGCACTGGCCCAGGGGTTGATTAATAAAAGGGGATAGCTAGTCCCTATGCAAGTGTTAGTTATTAGGCAAATGGAGTACCAATGTTGGGACTTGCTGGAAAAGACTTAGCGCTAAGCTGTTTATCGAGGGGGTCCCATAACCCCAACCGTGTGAGGAACGCATAATCAAGGAACATAACACCGGTTTATACGGTTCCTAGGGCGGCATGAGTGGAACAAAGCACCAAGCAAGAGGCTTAGCCTTCCACCCATTACCAATATATAGATGATTTAGTTTAAGAGTTTATATAGTGTGATATCCCAACAAGCTTCAACATGAAGCAAGAATCTTCAAATCTTCACCTGCAACTAGCAATGCTATAAGAGGGGCTGAGCGAAGCCTACGTAGCCAAGCAAAGGTTTGCATAGGTTGGTTGGTTAGACAGATTCATGGTTACAATAGGAGGCTGACAGACAAACATGGGCATCGAGGCAATAAGCTAAAGAGCGAGACTTCTAGCAATAGGCAAAGATAGTAATGATATCTGGGTCAGGTCATCTTGCATGTCGAGTCGTCGATGGGATGGTAAGACGGCTCCTCGTTCTCAACCTCGGTAGTAACCTCGTTCTCGTACTCGGTCTCGGCTTCCGGCTCTACTCAACACAAGAACACACGAGGCACGAAAATCAAACAAGGTGCAATGCGCAAACTACAGGATGCATGTATGATGCACTTATGATGCACTGCAGATACACTTAGGATGCCCAACATGACAACATAGGAAGCACAGAGAAACAGCACAAGAACAAGACAATTTACTCAAACAAGTAGGATGCAAGACAAGTCTATTTAGGATGCAAAACATGGCAAGGTAGGAAGCACAGAGAAACAACACAAGAAACAGCAGGTTTAAATGAGGCCGGAAACTACTTAAGACAAATCCGGTAAGTCCTCATATGCATAGTTTGAAAATAGTCCAGATCTGAACAAACCTTAAGTTAAAGTTGTTAAACAGCAAGCTAACATGCACCATGATGATCTACACGAAATTCTAATCAAGTTTCATATAAAGTTTGTTTAAAACGGAGCTACGGTCTAGAAGATATGATCAAAACAAGATAAGCATGGCAACGGTGCAAGATGCACCCAAACATCAAGTAAACATACTCCAAACATGTTAACAAGATGATATTATGAATCTACATGCAAAACCACACAAGTTTCATGTAGGGCACGCTCAAAACGGAGCAACGGGCTAAAAGATACACCCGAAACAAGAAACAAAGCAAAGCTGAAATTAACAGCCACATAGCAACTTTGGAGCAAGAAATATATACTCTACAGCACACAAACATGGTGACAAGAAGCATGGACATGAAGTAGACATATCCTACAGCAAACAACTCCATTGGAGCATCGCCATAGGAGGCATGGATCAATAGCAACAAGCTACAACATTTTGATCATGACAATAAAAACCTGACAGTAATATTTTATAGCAACTTGGGAGCAAGAATTAAATATGCTACAGCAACCCAAATTAGCATGTGAGGGCATGTATGGATAGAAAACAACATATACAACAAGAAATGATCAAAGGCCACCCTAAAACTAACATGGATTTGCCTAGGACAACAAGCAAACATAGCATCAGGATATTACAGATTCCAGACTTTGTGAAATTTCACTAAGTGTTAAAACAGTAACATTATCATTGCATGTTTGTGAGCATGTTTAAGTCACGTCAAAGAATAAGATGGCAAAATGTTTGCACCACAGCAAAGATCACATGATGGGGAATCTAAAACATATGAGCATGCCACATGGGGACAAACTCATCAATAGCAACGAGCTCCTCAACTAGGCATCTCGTAACGAGTTACAAAACCTAACAGCCACATGCACTTTTGCAACAGGGATAACATGGCAATATGAACTCTAACAACCATGCTATAGCAACCAACATGTAGAGCATCTCATGATGAACATTTGGACATATCATTTGCTTCATTTGGATAAACATGCACCAAGTTATCACATCTCAAACATGGCATGGAAACAACTAATAGCAGCAGTTTATATCATGTAGCACTCTTGTCATGATGATTAAGACATCTAGATGGACTCAAACAAGCATGACACAATGGAACAAAACATAGTACATGTCACCACGATCATTTTGACATATCATACGCACAAAACGGACAAGCACAGTAAAAGTTATAGCCATCACAATAATGCATCAAACAACTATAATAACTAAAAGGACTTAGCCAAAAAAGACAAGGGTCAACCTCGCTGGGTCGGTCAAACGGGTGGCGGGTCGGAGCGGTGGATCGGGCGCCGGGTGAAGCGGGTCCGCGGGTCGGAGCGGGATCCGTTAGGGTTTCGGACCCGAGCGATCTGGATCGAGATCGCGGTGCTGGCGATCTGGCGACGGCGGCTCGAACCGGCCGCGACGGGGCGGCGGCCTCGGTTGCCCCGGCCGGCGATGGCGCCGGAGGAGGCCGACGAGCTGGGGTCACGGTCGTCGGTGGCGAGGGCCCTCCGGGGTGCCGGCGTCGAGGCCCGGAGCGGCGGCGTCCTGCAACCGGGGCGGCGGCGTGGGCTTGAAGGGCGGCGGCCGCTGGCGAGCTCTCCGGCGGCGGGGACCTCCGTTGGCGCGGCGGCGGGGCGCTGCAGCCGACAGCGGCGAACGGAGGCGGAGACGAACGGGCGGGGCGGCGTGGAGATCTGGCCCGAAACGGCGGCGGTAGCGGGCCGGGAACGGGCCTTCGGGCCCGCATGGCGGCAGACGTGGAACTGTGCGGCGGATCTGTCCGGTCCGGGTCGGACACGTCCGCCCGGCGCGGATTCCGAGGCGAGGTTGGAGCTAGGAGGAGGCCTGGGTTTTGGACGAAAATGTCAAGGGGGGCGTTTTTATATGCACAAGGAGCTAGGAGACTCCAAATGGGTAGCTGTTTTCGGCCACGCGATCACAATTCAACGACCGAGATGATGGGAAGGGTTGTGCTGGGTTGGTGGGCTATTGTGGAGGGGGTCTTGGGCCTCAAAGAGGAGGTGCTTTTAGCCCACGAGGTTAACTGCTGGAGTATCAAACGAACTACAAACGCGACGAAACTTGACAGGCGGCCTACACGTATCAAAACAACATCGCACGACAAGTCTCATGCCACTCCGGAAACGTTACACGGCCAAATACGAAAGAAGGACTTGGGGATGCCACGGGCACGTGTGAGAGCGCCGGAACTCGAAACGGACAACGGGAAGAGACGAGTGGGACCGGATGCAAGTGACAACACAAATGCAATGCAATGCACATGACAACATGACATGGATGAAATGCACACACGCACACGAGAAAACGAAGAACCTGAAAGAAAAGAAGAACCCGGAATGGAATTGATGAAGCGAAAGTTTATATATTGCCATATAGGGAAAGTGTTACATCCGGGGCATTACAAACTCTCCTCTACTATGAAAAGATCTCGTCCCGAGATCTAGGACTGGAAGAAGGAAGGATACTCGGAACGAAGGTGATCTTCTCGTTCCCACATAGCTTCTCGGTCGGTATGGTGTGACCACTTGACTTTCAAGAACTTGATTGACTTGTTGCGGGTCTTGCGCTCGGTTTCTTCAAGAATAGCAGCGGGATGCTCTCGGTAAGACAAGTCTTGTTGAAGATCAATCTCCTCAAACAGAATGGTGCGTTCAGGTGTCTTGAAGCACTTGCAGAGTTGAGACACGTGAAACACATCATGAACATTAGCGAAGTTGGAAGGGAGCTCAAGTTGATAGGCTAGATCGCCTCTTTTGCCAAGGATCTTGAAAGGGCCCACGTATCTAGGAGCAAGCTTGCCTTTGATACCGAATCTTTGGGTGCCTTTCATAGGAGAAACACGGAGATAGACATGATCACCAATGTTGAAAGCCAAATCACGGTGCTTGCCGTCATAGTAGCTCTTCTGATGCGACTAAGCGGCCTTGAGATTCTCACGTATGACTTTGCACATTTCTTCGGCTTGTGAGATCAAGTCATTGCCAAGAAGTTGACGTTCACCAGTCTCGGACCAGTTGAGAGGAGTACGGCACTTTCTGCCATAGAGGATTTCAAACGGAGCTTTGCCGGCACTTGCTTGGAAGCTGTTGTCGAGGGGGTCTTGTGCCTCGTTCATTATGAGCTTCCTGAGATCACCCTTGGGAACCACAAGTATGTCCTCAAAGAACAAGGTATCTCTCTCCTCAACACGATAGCACTTGTATTTGGTAGTACCCTTTGCAATACCATGTTTCACTTTCTGCACCATAGCATCAATGAGTTGGGCCTCACGGATCTGATATTCCAAGGTAGGAGCAACTTGAAGATTTGCAAGAAAGCCTTGCGGAACAACTTGGAGGTTGAGCTTCCTCAATGCTTCACAAAGCTCAGGCTGAAACGGCTTGATAAGGAGACTGTTGCAATATGCCTTTCTGCTCAAGGCATCTGCAATGACATTGGCCTTGCCAGGTGTGTATTCGATGCTTGGATCATACTCTTGGATCATTTCAACCCAACGAGTCTGGCGAAGGTTCAGGTTCGGCTGTGTGAAGATGTACTTTAAGCTCTTGTGATCGGTGAAGATGTCGACTTTTCTTCCCAACAGAAGGTGTCTCCACGTGATCAAGGCGTGTACCACAGCTGCTAGCTCGAGATCATGTGTGGGGTAGTTCTTCTCAATTGGCTTCAATTGACGAGAGGTGTATGCCACAATTTTCTTGTTCTGCATTAGAACACCACCAAGTCCTTGAAGCGAAGCATCACAGAATACTTCGTAGGGCTTGGACTCATCTGGAGGGGTAAGAACCGGAGCAGAGATGAGCTTTTCTTTGAGAGTTTTGAATGCCACATCACAATCCAGAGACCAGTTGTACTTGACATTCTTCTGCAACAAGTTGGAGAGAGGCTTGGCAGAGGCATGACTTAAAGGTATAATCCCATTCTGGAATGATCTCAAGTTCGGTATCTTTGCACATCTCATGTAAAATAGGGATGAAAAGCAAGAGCGATAGTTAGCTTACACTCGACACGTCACACAATTCATTACATAGCAAATCATCATCCAAATAACATCACAATGCGACTACGGGTGAAGATCCAAATGAAAGATACCAAATACATAAAGCCACAGGTTCGGATCGCCCCTAGTAGAAACCACTACTGATCATCGGGATAGTGCACATAGTAACGGCTACGTTCCTCATCGTACTCCCAGTACAGCTCTGTGTCGTCACCTGAGTAGTTCACCTGACTACCTGCATCTGGTGTGCTGTAGAATCTGTGAGCCACAGAGGACTCAGCAATCCCGTTCCCGGGTAACAGAACTATCCAAGCCTTGGGTGTGGAACAAGGCTGAAGAAAGAATAAAAGGTTGTAGCTGCACTAGCACTAGTTTACGTAAATAAGAGTGAGAAGAGAAGAGCCACGAGCGATAAAGTGATCACGAAGTGATCCTAACTAAGCACGTCAATCATAACCCCACTGTGTTCACTTCCCGAACCCCTTTCGGAAAATGACCGTCACGGTACTCACGCTGGTAGTGTGTTCTGAACATTGTGTCAAGTTTTCTACAACCGGATATTAACAAATTCCCATCTGCCACATAACCGCGGGCACGGCTTTTGAAAGTTCAAAACCCTACAGGGGTGTTCCATCTTGGCCCGTTACAAGCCCATGATCCGCGGAGTCGCAACTCCAAGGTGGGAAGGCCCGAGTATCCTCCGAATCCCGTGCTCAAGATACTCCGACTAAGGTAAGACTAATCCAGCAAATCCTCCCGGTGTGCCGACACCCTGACAGTAGCCGCGCGCATCTAGTCTCAGGCCACGACCGGATGAGCGAAGCGTACAGGTACCAGATACCCCAAGTTGCCAAGGGGCGGACCCGCACAGTGCTCTAGTTTGGACCAACACTCATGTGGAGCACTGGCCCGGGGGTTGATTAATAAAGGGGATAGCTAGTCCCTAGGAAAGTTTTAGTTATTAGGCAAATGGAGTACCAATGTTGGGACTTGCTGGAAAAGACTTAGAGCTAAGCGGTTTATCGAGGGGGTCCCATAACCCCAACCGTGTGAGGAACGCATAATCAAGGAACATAATACCGGTTTATACGGTTCCTAGGGCGGCATGAGTGGAACAAAGCACCAAGCAAGAGGATTAGCCTTCCACCCATTACCAATATATAGATGATTTAGTTTAAGAGTTTATATAGTGTGATATCCCAACAAGCTTCAACATGAAGCAAGAATCTTCAAATCTTCTCCTGCAACTAGCAATGCTATAAGAGGGGTTGAGCGAAGCCTACGTAGCCAAGCAAAGGTTTGTATAGGTTGGTTGGTTAGACAGATTCATGGTTACAATAGGAGGCTGGCAGACAAACATGGGCATCAAGGCAATAAGCTAAAGAGCGAGACTTCTAGCAATAGGCAAAGATAGTAATGATATCTGGGTCAGGTCATCTTGCCTGTCGAGTCGTCGATGGGATCGTAAGACGGCTCCTCGTTCTCAACCTCGGTAGTAACCTCGTTCTCGTACTCGGTCTCGGCTTCCGGCTCTACTCAACACAAGAACACACAAGGCACGAAAATCAAACAAGGTGCCATGCGTAAACTATAGGATGCATGTATGATGCACTTAGGATGCGCTGAAGATGCACTTAAGATGCACATCATGACAACATAGGAAGCACAGAGAAACAGCACAAGAACAAGAAAATTTACTCAAGCAAGTAGGATGCAAGACAAGTCTATTTAGGATGCAAAACATGGCAAGGTAGGAAGCACAGAGAAACAACACAAGAAACAACAGGTTTAAATGAGGCCGGAAACTACTTAAGAAAAATCCGGTAAGTCCTCATATGCATAGTTTGAAAATAGTCCAGATCTGAACAAACCTAAAGTTAAAGTTGTTAAACAGCAAGTTAACATGCACCATGATGATCTATACGAAATTCTAGTCAAGTTTCATATAAAGTTTGTTTAAAACGGAGCTACGGTCTAGAAGATATGATCAGAACAAGATAAGCATGGCAACGGTGCAAGATGCACCCAAACATCAAGCAAACATACTCCAAACATGTTAACAAGATGATATTATGAATCTACATGCAAAACCACACAAGTTTCATGCAGAGCACGCTCAAAACGGAGCAACGGGCTAAAAGATACACCCGAAACAAGAAACAAAGCAAAGCTGAAATTAACAGCCACATAGCAACTTTGGAGCAAGAAATATATACTCTACAGCACTCAAACATGGTGACAAGAAGCATGGAAATTAAGTAGACATATCCTACAGCAAACAAGTCCATTGGAGCATCTCCATAGGAGGCATGGATCAATAGCAACAAGCTACAACATTTTGATCATGACAATAAAAACCTGACAGTATATTTTATAGCAACTTGGGAGCAAGAATTAAATATGCTACAGCAACCCAAATGAGCATGTGAGGGCATGTATGGATAGACAACAACATATAAAACAAGGAATGATCAAAGGCCACCCCAAAACTAACATGGATTTTCCTAGGACAACAAGCAAACATAGCATCAGGATATTACAGATTCCAGACTTATGAAATTTCACTAAGTGTTAAAACAGTAACATTATCATGGCATGTTTTTGAGCATGTTTAAGTCACCTCAAAGCATAACATGGCAAAAGGTTTGCACCACAGCAAAGATCACATGATGGGGAATCTAAAACATATGAGCATGCCACATGGGGACAAACACATCAATAGCAACGAGCTCCTCAACTAGGCATCTCGTAACGAGTTACAAAACCTAACAGCCACATGCACTTTTGCAACAGGGATAACATGGCAATATGAACTCTAATAAGCATGCTATAGCAACCAACATGTAGATCATCTCATGATGAACATTTGGACATATCATTTGCTTCATTTGGATAAACATGCACCAAGTTATCACATCTCAAACATGGCATGGAAACAACTAATAGCAGCAGTTTATATCATGTAGCACTCTTGTCATGATGATTAAGACATTTAGACGGACTCAAACAAGCATGACACAATGGAACAAAACATACTACATGTCACCACGATCATTTTGACATATCATACGCACAAAACGGACAAGCATAGTAAAAGTTATAGCCATCACAATAATGCATCAGACAACTATAATAACTAAAAGGACTTAGCCAAAAAAGACAAGGGTCAACCTCGTTGGATCGGTCAAACGGGTGGCGGGTCGGAGCGGTGGATCGGGCGCCGGGTGAAGCGGGTCTGCGGGTCGGAGCGGGACCCGTTAGGGTTTCGGACCCGAGCGATCTGGATCGGGATCACGGTGCTGGCGATCTGGCGACGGTTTCTCGAACCGGCCGCGGCGGGGCGGCGGCCTCGGTTGCCCCGGCCGGCGATGGCGCCGGAGGAGGCTATCGAGCTGGGGTCACGGGTCGTCGGCGGCGAGGGCCCTGCGGGGCGCCAGCGGCGAGGCCCGGAGCAGCGGCGTCCTGCAACCGGGGCGGCGGCGCGGGCTTGAAGTGCGGCGGTGGCTGGCGAGCTCTCCGGTGGCGGGGACCTCCGGTGGCGCGCCGGCGGCGGCGAACGGAGGCGGAGACGAACGGGCGGGGCAGCGTGGAGATCTGGCCCGAAACGGCGGCGGCAGCGGGCCGGGAACGGGCCTTCGGGCCCGCACGGTGACGGGCGTGGAACTGTGCGGCGGATCTGTCCGGTCTGGGTCGGACACGTCCGCCCCGCGCGGATTCCGAGGCGGGGCTGGAGCTAGGAGGAGGCTAGCGTTTTGGACGAAAATGGCAAGGGGGACGTTTTTATAGGCACAAGGAGATAGGAGACTCCAAATGGGTAGCGGTTTTCGGCCACGCGATCACAATTCAACGACCAAGATGATGGGAAGGGTTGTGCTGGGTTGGTGGGTTGTTGTGGAGGGGGTCTTGGGCCTCAAAGAGGAGGTACTTTTAGCCCACGAGGTTAACTGTTGGAGTATCAAACGAACTCCAAACGCGACGAAACTTGACAGGCGGCCTACATGTATCAAAACAACATCGCACGACAAGTCTCACGCCACTTGTCGGTGTACTAAGATAGGGGCACCTTAGTACCCCAACTTGTGCACGGGCAGTAGCAGCTTCCCGCGGCAGGGCTTACTACGTGCTTGCCGGAAACCCTTCTGGTCCCTATGAAGCCATTCAAGAACAAAATATACAAGTCAGAAGATCAAGCCCCCGGCAAGAGGAGCTTGCCGGGAAGGCCGCACTAGGCTCAAGGATATCATTTTAGTACAAGACCCTGGCAAGAGGAGCTTGCCAGGAAGGCCAAGGAATACACACCTCAAGAAACGCCTTGGCACATCATGCACCTCAGCAGGGCCCGGGGAGCGACAAGCTTCCAGGCCCGACAAGATCATGGGCCCGGCAAGATCATGGGCCCGGCAAGATCATGGGCCCGGCAAGGTGCTTGCCGGGGGAAACTTACGCTATGTTCCCGCGCTCCAGCTCATCTGCCCACGCGTCGCCCTGGGGCCTTTCCATCGACGCGTGGCGGAAGACTGTGCAGCCTGGGGGACACGGTGGCAAGCCGCGGTGACGAGGCTACCGCCGTGGCGGACGGAGAAGCATGGACGGACACTTCTGGGGTCGACGGTGACGGGCATTTAATGCCCTTGTCCCCCACTGTCAAAGTTAGGTGAAGACCACTATTCATCCACTGTTCACACACTATTCCCGCACTGTTACAACTACCACCAAAGTTACATTTTTGCCCTCTTCTACGTTGACACCTGTCGGTGACCCCTTGAGGTATAAAAGGAGGCCCATGCACAACGTAGAGGAGGTTGGGGGAACCTAAGCAACTCTCTCGCTCGGTGTAGCTAGTACTGTAGCTCTTCAAGCTCCTGAGCTCAATACAACCAAGGCAGGAGTAGGGTTTTACGCGTCCGCGCGGCCGGAACCTGGGTAAACTGCCCGCGTGTGCCCCTCGATTTGCTCTTTGTGCTCCCTCCGCTCCCTTACCGCAACATAGAAGGGGCTCCGGTCCCATAGGTGCTCGTGGGAGGACAGTTTCCCCCGACATCTTTGGCGCGCCAGGTAGGCGGCGTCGAGGTTGCGTGAACCTGATCCGGCGCTCACGCGGGCGCATTCTTCATCAACTTCTCCAGCTTCATCAACTTCATCAGCAACACCAACATGCCTCCGAAGAAGAAGGCTTCGGAGGTCGGAGGCCCGTCTGCGTCAGTTCCACCACCACCAGAACCAACGGTTGGTGGAGGAGATGCCGGCGGAAGGGTGGTCGCCGGTGAGGAAATTCACGGCGCCACCAAATCTAAGGACAAGACGGACGACCGGGCGAATTCCAAGGCCTCGGTGTCCGTAGACGCACCACGCCTCTCTCGGGAGGTGCCAATCCACTAGCGCCGTGGTACAGGAGGTACCATTCGCTTGCTGGGGCAAGGACAAACCGGAGGATCGCGGGACGCTCAAGGCCATCGTCCTAGCACGAGCAAGGAGCGGTCGCCGGGGCGAGAAACTGTTCCTTCTAACCCTGTTAGAAGTCCGAGCATATCTCGCTCCTCGCACCGCTCGCCACCACTCCCCTCCTCTCCAGCAGAAGCTCTAGCAAGAGCACAACTGCTCCTTGACTTCCCTCCAGCGGCAGACAAAGCCGAAGACTGGAGGGCGACGATTCAGAGTCTCATCGCCTTCGCCAACAACGACATGCCGCAGCAGCCGGCGACGTCGCGGCCACGGCAAGTCGACCAGACGAAGGCCGATGGCGACAAGACCGCCGGGGGTGCAACTACCGTGCACTCCCCGCCGCGGAAGCAGAAGACGCCACCCCGCCGGATTAACGTCGACGACGACTCCACAGCGTCGTCGGATCCGCGGGCTCGTCGGGACCAGCGCCCAGTCCTCAACGACCGGCGGCAAGAAGACGCTCGGACGCGCATCTAGCGCCGACGAGAAGCCCGACGACAATCAGATCAGCGCGCTGGGACCGCTGTCGACACGTACGCGCCCGGTGAACCAGGCGACTTGCCATACGCGGCAGGTTGCCCTGCGTTCACCCGTGAGCTGCGGCGAGGCCAGTGGCCCAGCATGAAAAACTTCAAGCCCGACGTATCCGAGAAGTACGATGGCAAGACGCACCCCTCGGAGTTCCTCAGCATCTACACCATCGCGTTGCAGGCTGCCGGGGGGCGCGACGAGAAGATACTAGCTAACTACTTCCCGCTAGTGCTTAAGCCAAACGTCCGCTCTTGGCTTATGCACTTGCCGGAGAACTCCATTTCTTCGTGGGCGGATTTGTGCCACCAATTTGTTCGTGCCTTCACAGGTGGCCACAAACCCCACGGCCAGGAGAGCGATCTCCACATCCTGGCCCAGAAGGAGGGAGAATCCCTGCGCAAGTACATCTAGAGATTCAGCCGCGTGCAACACAACATTCCCGACGTCCACCCTGCTGCGGTTATCAGCGCGTTCCACCAGAACGTGCGTAACCGCCGCATGAGGGAAGAGATGGCCATGACCAAGATACGGGATGTCAGCGAGCTTTACGCTCTGGCTGACAAGTGCGCGCGCGCGGAAGAGGGAAGGAGACTCCCCGGAGAGGATACTGGCGCAGGAGGAAGCGACAGTGAGGACGCCGCCCCGGCAAAGAAGAGCCGGCGGCGAAACAACAGAAGGAAGAAGAGCAAGGAAGTGCTGGTCGTCGAGCAGTCCGGCAAGGAGGCTCCCGCCAAGAAGGCACAGGCTGGCGGTTCCGGCAAGGAGCCTGCCCCTGTAGCGGCAGCCGACAAGCAGGACGGCTCCGACAAGCAATACTGCAAGATCCACCGCACCAAGGGCCACGATCTTTCGAACTGCAAACGAGTCGAGTACCTCGTAGAACAGCAGAAGGCTGAGTACGAGCGTCGCGACAAGGAGAAGGCCCAAGGTGGCGGAGGAGAGCCCAGCAAGAAGCGGCCATTCAATGGACGGGGAGGACGCCGCGGCAAGGCCAAGCAGCGGCAAGGTGATCGACCTCCCCGGGGCCGCGACAAGGATGAGGAAGAAGACGACGACGACGACATGGAGGAAGGAGATAACAGCGAGCAGGAGTTCCAGAAGGCCACAGAAGTTCTGTGTGTCGACGGAGGAGCCTCTCTGCACACTTCCCACCGCCAACTCAAGCAGTGGGTGGGGGAAGTAAACGCAGCAGAGCCGCCCGTCGAGTCACGCAGGCTCCTGAAGTGGTCCGGCACGCCCATCATTTTTGACCATGAGGACCACCCTGACCGCACAACGGCGGTCGGGTGCTTGCCGATGCTGGTCTCACCAACTATCCACAACCTCAAGGTCACCAAAATGTTGGTTGACGGCGGGGCCGGCCTGAACTTGATCTCCTCAGCTGTGATCAAGAAACTCCAGATCCCAGACGGCGAGCTCGAAGAAACCGGGTCGTTCCAAGGAATAAACCCGGGAAGGAGCAAGCCGAAGGGGAAGATTACACTGCCGGTGACCTTTGGCGGGGAACTCAACTTCAGGACGGAGAGGATAACCTTCGACGTGGCCGATATCCCATTGCCGTATAATGGGATACTTGGACGTCCTGCCCTCGCCATGTTCATGGCAGCTTCCCACTATGCCTACAACGTACTCAAGATGCCGGGGCCGATAAGCGTCATCTCTGTCCCTGGCGACAAGAAGGACGCGCTTATCTACACCGACAAGATATACCGGGATGCAGCAGCCGCAGCGGAAAGCAACACACTTGCCACTGAAGCTCCCGGGGGGAAGACCAAGACCAAGTCCGGCAAGAGCTCTGGGGCCCACTCCGGCAAACGCACCTCTTCGGAGTGCTGCGCTGCCGTTGAGGACGCACCATCGAGCTCCACCAGCAAGTGCAAGAAAGGGATGGCGGCTCCACCGGCAACCAAGAAGGTGTCCGCCAAGGAGGACGGCACTGGTGGTACCTTCACCATCAGTGCTACGCTCGACAACAAATAGGAAAGCGCGCTCGTTGCCTTCCTGTGGGAGAATGTCGATGTGTTTGCGTGGCAACCATCTGACATCCCCGGCGTTCCCAGGAAGGTAATTGAGCACAAGCTTGTTGTTTGTCCTCATGCGCGGCCCGTCAAGCAGAAGGTCAGAAAGCAAGCCGTGGAGCGCCAAGAATTCATCGCCGAAGAGATAAAGAAGCTAGAAGCAGCAGGCCTGGTTAGAGGCGTGATCCATCGCACGTGGTTGGCCAATCCAGTTGTCGTACGCAAAGCCAATGGGAAATGGAGACTTTGTATAGTCTTCACTGATGTGAATAAAGCATGTCCCAAGGATCCATTTCCCTTGCCGCGTATTGACCAGATTGTTGACTCCACCGCCGGATGCGAGCTGCTTTCCTTCCTTGATGCATATTCAGGTTACCATCAGATTTTCATGGCCAAGGAAGACGAAGAGAAGACTGCATTCATTACTCCGTGTGGCACATATTGCTTCATACGCATGCCCTTTGTATTGAAGAATGCAGGCTCGACGTTTGCAAGGGTGGTGCACACTGCTTTTGAGCCACAGATACACAGAAATGTAGAAGCTTACATGGATGACATAGTGGTCAAAAGCAAGAGCAAAGATACCCTGATCCAAGATTTGGAGGAAACCTTTGAGAATCTGCGCAAGATCCAGCTCAAGTTGAACCCCGAGAAGTGCGTCTTCGGAGTCCCCTCCGGCAAGCTTCTCGGGTTCTTTGTGTCCCAGAGGGGGATTGAAGCAAATCCCGACAAGATAAAAGCCATCGAGCAGATCGAAGCCCTGAAGCGCGTCAAGGACGTAAGGAGACTTGCGGGTTGTGTGGCTGCCCTCAGCAGGTTCATTTCAAAGTCTGCAGAACGCGCCCTGCCTTTCTTTAAAATTTTGAAGAAGGCTGGTCCTATGAAATGGTCTCCAGAAGCGGAGGCAGCGCTGCAAGATTTGAAAGGATACCTGTCCTCCACTCCAACACTTGTCGCACCTAGGCCACAAGAGAAGTTGCTGCTATACCTAGCGGCAACCAATCAAGTGGTTAGTGCTGCGTTAGTAGCGGAGAGGGAGGCGGATGAGGAATCTACACCACCGGCAAGCGAATCCAGCGACAAGCAGGGGGCTTCCCCGACAAGCTCTGACCTCGACAAGGACAAGTCTGTGCAGGAACAAGGTGAAGTGCGAAAGAAGATGTTGCAGCGCCCAGTGTATTTTGTAAGTTCCCTCTTGCAAGGGGCTAGATCAAGATACTCTGGGGTGTAGAAGTTGCTGTTCGGCCTCCTCATGGCCTCAAGGAAGCTGCGCCATTATTTCCAAGCACACGAGATAACGGTGGTCACTCGCTTTCCGTTAGAGGATATTGCAGAATCCCGAAGCAACAGGCAGGATCGTCGAGTGGGCACTGGAGCTGTCAAGCTTTGGTCTCAAGTTTGAAAGTACCTCCACTATACAGAGCAGAGCTTTGGCAGAATTCATAGCTGAATGGACCCCAACGCCCGATGAAGAAGTTCCAGAGACAAGCTTCCCCGTCCAAGAAACGAGCAGCGAATGGGTAATGTACTTTGATGGTGCTTTTTCGCTGCATGGCGCCGGTGCCGGCGTGGTACTCATAGCGCCCACCGGGGAACACCTCAAGTATGTTGTCCAGATGCACTTTCCCAAGGAACAAGCGACAAACAATACTGCTGAGTATGAAGGTTTGCTTGCCGGCCTCAGAATTGCGGCCGAACTTGGGATCAAGAAGTTGATTGTGCGGGGAGATTCTCAGTTGGTGGTCCGACAAGTGAACAAGAGTTATTAGAGCCCTTTGATGGAAGCTTATGTTGATGAAGTGAGGAAGCTTGAAGAACACTTTGAAGGTCTGCAAATGGAGCATGTCCCGAGAGCTCAGAATGAAATTGCAGATGGCCTTTCAAAGTGTGCTGCAATGAAGTTACCTGTGGAACCAGGGACCTTCCTGCTCAAGCTAACTCAGCCATCCGTTACACCATCAATTGGACAAAGTAAGAAGAGAAAGTTGATCTCCGGCGACTACTTGCCGGCGGATCTTCCAGAAGCCGCCGCCAAGGTCCCCAAGATCAACAACCAAGATGCTGAGGAACAGTTTGCTCCTGCGGATCCAAGGGTCTGTACAGTTGAAGCAAGCGTTCCCGACAAGCCTTGCTCCGGCAGGCTTGCCGGGGGACCATCAGCTCCGGCAGAGCCGGAGGTTCTTGCCGTAGAAGCTGAGGTTCCCGCAGCAGCCCTCATGCCTTTAGTCCTTGTTGTTGAGCCTCGGGCTCCAGCATGGGCGCAGCAGATCGTCCGTTTTCTGCAAACTGGAGAACTTCCCGACGACCTAGAAGAGATAGAGAAAATAATCAGGCAGTCAAGTATTTACCAGTTCGTTGACAACGAACTATACAGAAGAAGACTCAATGGTGTCAGGTTGAAGTGCATTTCCAGAGAAGATGGACAGAAGCTATTGGCAGAGATACATGGAGGCATATGTGGCCACCACATTGGCGCAAGGGCACTTGCCGGGAAGGCGTTCCGGCAAGGGTTCTTCTGGCCAGAAGCCCTCCAGGATGCAACTGCACAAGTAACCAAGTGTGAAGCGTGCCAGTTCCATGCCAACCAAATTCACCAGCCAGCTCAAGCTCTCCAGACGATCCCTTTGTCCTGGCCCTTCTCGGTCTGGGGGCTCGATATCCTCGGCCCCTTCCCCCGTGCTGTCGGGGGCTTTGAGTACTTGTACGTTGCGATCGACAAGTTCACAAAGTGGCCAGAAGTGGAACCAGTGAGAAAGGTGACAGCACAGTCAGCGGTCAGGTTCTTCAGGTCAATTGTTTGCCGTTTCGGAATCCCTAACAGGATCATCACCGACAACGGCACACAGTTTACAAGTCGCACCTTCATGAAGTACGTCCAAGACCTTGGCGCCAAGGTCTGTTTCGCTTCTGTTGCTCACCCGAGGAGCAATGGTCAAGCGGAGAGGGCCAATGCTGAAGTGCTGCGCGGACTCAAGACAAGAACCTTTGACAGGCTGCGCAAGTGCGGAAGAAACTGGATAGAGGAGTTGCCGGCGGCTCTTTGGTCAATCAGGACGACACCAAGTCGAGCCACCGGACAGACACCCTTTGCTCTTGTCTATGGAGCAGAGGCAGTTCTCCCCACGGAACTCGTGTACGGATCTCCTCGAGTACTCGCTTATGATGAGCTCGAGCAAGAGCAACTGCGGCAAGATGATGCATTGCTCCTTGAGGAGGAACGTCTCCAGGCTGTTGTACGAGCTGCTCGATACCAGCAAGCCTTGCGTCGCTACCATAGCTGCAAGGTCAGGGCCAGGAGTCTCGAGGAAGGCGACCTTGTTCTTCGGCGTGTTCAGTCCGCCAAGAATTCCAACAAGTTGATGCCGAAGTGGGAAGGCCCTTATCGGGTGAGACAACTCACAAGGCCCGACGCTGTCCGCCTTGAGACCAAAGAAGGCTTACCGGTGAGCAACTCCTGGAACATAGAGCATCTTCGCAAGTTTCACCCATAAGGCGCGGTTGCCGTGATCCGCTCCGGCAACCACCTTTTGTACAAGTCTTGCCGCTGTTGCATGTAAACCTTTGTACAAAGCCGGGCGCAGATCCCGTGCATCAGTAAAGTTTTTGTGCCTTGCACTACTTGTCATTTCCATGCTTTTCTTTATTATTTGCATGCATTATCTGACACTTTGTGCGATGCACATCCCCGGTAAGCACTAGCAAGCCGTAAGGCCATATACTTGTTTTCCCTCCTCTTTTTCCTATCCCTCTCAAGCAGAAGGAGTATTCCTCGCGCACAAGTTTCCCGGGGGGGAAGGAGGTGGAAGATGAACCAAGTGCTGTTCAAGAAAGAGAAGCCTTGTCGGGGGACAATCAGTTTATGAAAGCTAAGTTACCAAAGTTTGAGTAATTCAAATTTTTAAATTTTAGTGGTCTTCCTTGAACGACCACACTTTGTATGGAAAACCTGTGCGCGGAGGAACCTACCCGTGGCTAGCCGCACCCTTACTTTGTTTTCGAGCATGCTCAACGACTTAAGTGAGCTGCGACAAGTGTCGCGCCCTTACTTCGTTTTCGAGTTCGCTCAGCAAGTTAAGTGCGCTGCGACTAGCTGCGGCAAGGTTACTTGCCGACGAGGTCCTTTGCCAGCAGGCTGCTAAGAGTCCAGCACTCAGCGCTCGCGGCAAGGGCCCCTTGCCGGCAAGTCCCCTAAAAGCGTAGGGCAAAAAGCATACAAAGTGGAGGACCAAAAGCAAGGGAGATAACACTGTATCGATTGATCGAAATAAGATAGTATATTACAGAGATAACTTGTCGCAATGACTAATAGATTCTTGTCCAATAACGTGCCTTGCAGCGGCAAAGGAAACAGAAAGAAAGAAGCCTAGTCTACGCGGTCGCCTTCACGCCTCGTGACTTTGTTCACCTTGGCGACGATATGGGCAACCTGCGCCTTCAACGCCTCCTGATCAGCGTCGTCCGGCAAGGAGCGGAGGACGTTGACAAGGTTGATGCCAGGGTTGCGGTAAACGATCTTCGTCAAGATGCGCTCCAAGGTGCCCGCACAGAGCCGACGCGACTCGTCGGCCAGCTGCGCGGGGAGCTTTTCCCGCAGTCGTGCAAGCGCCGGCGCGATTCCCCTGAAGAAGAGACTTAACTTGGCGCTGTGGGGGAGGTCCTCGTCGGGAGAGTACATGAGGTGCTCCGCCCTCAGCGCCATCATCTCCTTGTCAATGCTGGCGGCGGAAGTGACCAGCTCGTCCGTCCACTGCTCCACCGTCCGGCTGAAGTTGTTCGCTGAGACGGCGGTGCTCTCCATCAAGTTCCGCTCCTTGCGGAGCTCGTCCTTCAGCTTTGTCTCGCGATCCCGGGCGGCGTCGAGCGAGTCGGTCAGAGTGGAGACCTTCAACTCCAAGTCAGCAATTGAATCCTTGGCGGCAGTGAGCTCGTCGCCTTTCTTGGAGAGACATGCCTGCAAGTCAGAGTTGGTGTGGGCGTCTTTCTCCCGCTCTACATTGAGTGCGGTGACTCTGTCCTCGCTTGCCTTCAGGTACCGCTCCAGCTGATCCACCTTAAGCTCCAGGTCCCTCTTGGCGGTTTCCGCGGCGGCTGCGGCATCCTTCGCCTCCTTCAGGGCCCCGCCAATGGCCTGCTCCCGGGTGGTGAGTTCGTCGTCATGGGCGTCGAGCTCGACCTTCCGCTGGTTGAGCGCCCCCTCCCGCCGAGACAACTCCTCGGCGGCCAGCCGCTGCCGCTCTTCTGCCTCAGCCTTCTCCAGGAGGAAGGCTTGCTGCTCCCCGGCAAGCTCTTCCCGCTCCTCCGCCAAGTTGCGGAGGGCTGCCTGGTAGGCGGCGCGGAGCTCCGCGGCGCGCTTGGCGGTGAGAGCTTCCCGGGACTCCAGTTTCGCCTGCCTGGCCCGGTACAGGGCCAGGAGCTGGCGAAGAAGCTTCTCCTCTTCGGGCTCGTCACTCCCGCCAAGCGCTTCGACAACCTTCAACCCCGCGGAGGCGAGGACCTCTCCATCGTAGGTCTCTCCCTCCACGGGGGCTCGTGACGAAGACCCCCACGGGACTTGTATAAAGACCCTGTTGGGGGCCTCAAGATAGACGCCTGACCGCTCCGTGGAGGCGGAGGGGTCGGCGGCCGGTGCAGCGCTTGACGCTCCTGCTGCCTCCGGGCCAGCATTGTGGTCGCCGGTCCCCTTCCCCGCCACGGCGTCTGCGGTCGGGGCGGTCCCTTCAGCGGCAGGCTCGTCGGCTCCAGCCATGCCTTCAATGGCAGTGGCGTTGCTGTCGTCGCCGTGCGCGCCCTCCTCGCCGGCAGTCTCCGTCTCCATCCGCTCCGGTGCAGGAGGATCTAGCAGAAGAAAAAGAAAAGAAAAGATCAAGCAAATATTCAAAAAGACGAGTTCAAGAAGGGAAAGCTACGAGGACTTACCTTCACGGACTTCTTCAACGACAGGCTCCCTCGCCGGGGAGTTCTCCCTTGGCGGTGGAGCAGTGGCCCCTGCTGGCGGAGGGCCGCCCGCGACCTCCCTTGGCGGGGTAGTCACCCTTGTCGGGCTGCTCACCCTTGGCGGGGTGCCCGTCCTTGGAGGAGCGTTCTCCCTCGCCGTGGAGTTCACCCTTGGCGGGGAGGGTGGAGCAGGTAGCTCTTCGGAGGCGACCTCCGGGCGCTCCTGCGGCTGCGGCTCCACTTCTGTACAAAATAACCAAGACAACAAATATCAGTACAAGCAACCACTTCAAGCGCGCCTGTCAATCAGAAAGACAAAAACTAGACTTACGCTGGGGGCTGCGCTGGGGGCTGCTCCTCGGAGCAGCAGGTTGATCCGGCAAGCTTGCCGCTGGCGTGTCTCCGGTCGCCGCGGAATCAACAAGAAAAAACAAGGCAAAGTCAAAGAAATTACAAGTTGCAAGTACTTACTCCTCTTCCTCGTCGTCGGAGCTGAGGGCGGAGAAGTCAAACTCCACCTGAGATGCTCCCGCGCGAGGAACAGGAGGAGAAGGCTCCCTCGGGCGCTTGGCGGTCTCCGGGGCTGTGGGCTGCGAAGACCCAGCCCCCGTTGACACCGAGGCCCGAGGAGCAGGAGGAGCGGCTGTTCCACTCCGGGAGGATCCCCCTCCGCTTGGCGCTGGTGCGCGGGGCGCCTCCCTCGCGACTTTGCTCGCCCTGGTGGCGCGCGTCGCCCGGTGCGCAGGCTGCTGTCGAGGCGCCTGCGGCCTCGTCGCCGTGGCCGCCTTGCGGAGGCGCTTCCTCGGTGGTTGCGTAGGACTTGCCGGAGGCGGGGAGTTCTCTGAGGACGAGGAGGCGTCGTCGTCAAGTCCCAGAGATCCACCAGTGTCTTCATCGGCCTCGACGTCCTCCTCCTCCTCCCTGGCAGGCCCGCTGGGCCCAGCACCATGCCCGGCGGCCTCGCTCCCTCCGGCGGCCTCGCTCCCTCCGGCGGCCCCGCTCCCTCCAGCGACCTCGCTCTCTCCGGCGGTCTCGCTCACCCCGGCAACCCCGGCTATCCCGGAAAACCTCAGGGAAGGCACCCCGGCAAACTCCTCGGGCTGAAGCTTGAGCAGCCTGAGGATTTTTGCCTCCTCTGCTTGGCACACCGCGTCCGCGGCCTCTGCATCGTCCACGGTGTATCCAAAATCACCTGCCGCTGCAGCTGCGGCGGCCTCCTCCATCCTGGAGGCAATGTAGGCTATATCCCGAGCCGTAGTGGCCCGGGTAAGGCCCCTGTTCTCCTCGGTGTTCTTGGGCGTCTCGACCAAGTTGTCGAAAAAGCTCAGCACTGTGTCCGGCGGAGGCTCTATCCAAGTGGGGTCGACACCGTGGGAATCGCACGCGGGCATCATCGCGCGCAAGGAATCCTGGGCGGTGTTGTTGCACAACGGCACCACTCCCCGGGCAGGTCTGAACCACTCCGGGTGGGCCGGGTCATGCTTGAAGAGCTCTCGGACCATCCCCTTCAGCTCCAAAGCAGTGAAATTGAAGTTCAATCCAGGGCGCAGCCTCATGATATCCGCCGCATTGCCGAATTCCCAGGCGGGCCTTTTCCTTTCCTGTAAAGGGGCAATGCGGCGGCGGAGGAAATCTGCCCCAACCTCTCCAATAGTCAGATTGGCTACCCGGAGGCGAATAATCCTAATGAGGGCAATGTTGAGCTTGTTGTCCTCCGGGGCCAATTCGCTCCAATCTATGCCGCGCACTATGGCAGTTGTGCGCGGCGCGGTGAAGGGCTCCGGCTTATCCTCCACTATCCAGCACCAATCTGCACGCCATTCTTCCCACTTGCCGCGGAGTTCTCCCTTCAGGTATGAATCCTTCTTGTTCAGCCGGAAGATCCAGGAGATGCCGCCGGAAAGGGGAGCGCCAGCCTCTACTCTAGGCATAAAGAAATGGCGGAAAAGGGCTACGTTCGGATGGATCCCAACATAGTTTTCGCACAAATGTACGAAAACGGCCATCGTAAGGATGGCATTGGGAGTAAAGTCTAGGAGGTGGAGGCCATATGTGTTCATAATGTCACAAAAGTACTCCGAGAACGGAGGGCACAACCCACAATGGAAGAAAGCAGCGAAGAAGAAGTACCCGCCGGGGAACATATCCTTGGTGACGGCGGGGAAGGCTCTGGTGTGGGGATGAGCTTTGGTCTCCCCTGACCAGAACAGATAATATTTGTTCCGCAGCTCCTTCGCGCCAAGCCTCGGCGCGAAGACCACGCTTCTCTTCCGCAGGGCGGCCAGCTTCGCCGCCTGCTCGGACTTCTCCTTCTTGGCCTTGTCTGCTTTCGCCTTGTCGCTCTTCGGAGCCATGGCGGAGGTGGCGAGGGAAGAGGCGAGGAGCTCGACGGTGCCGCGGATGCGGAAGACGGCGGAGGAGGGGTGGAGGCAAGGGGCAGCGGGGGTTTCAGGAGAGTCAAGACGCAATGAAGACGAAGGAGAAAACTGCCCCTGCTTCCTCTGCTTTTAAGGGGGAAGTGGGGGACGCTCGGCATTTCCCATTAAAGAACAGGCCACGATCTCTCCCACGACGCCGCAATCGACGCGTGCCGTTAGGGAGGGATGCGGCGGATGCGGAAGGGGATACGGCTTGACGTGGGCCGCGTGTGCCCGTGCACTGTTTTGGGCCTGGCCCAACAGCGCTCGGCACCGTGTGTGGCCCAGGCCCGGGGGCTCCTGTCGGTGTACTAAGATAGGGGTACCTTAGTACCCCAACTTGTGCACGGGCAGTAGCAGCTTCCCGCGGCAGGGCTTACCACGTGCTCGCCGGAAACCCTTCTGGTCCCTATGAAGCCATTCAAGAACAAAGTATACAAGCCAGAAGATCAAGGCCCCGGCAAGAGGAGCTTGCCGGGAAGGCCGCACTAGGCTCAAGGATATCATTTTAGTAAAAGACCCTGGCAAGAGGAGCTTGCCAGGAAGGCCAAGGAATACACACCTCAAGAAACGCCTTGGCACATCATGCACCTCAGCAGGGCTCGGGGAGCGACAAGCTTCCAGGCCCAGCAAGATCATGGGCCCGGCAAGATCATGGCCCCGGCAAGGTGCTTGCCGGGGGAAACTTACGCTATGTGCCCGCGCTCCAGCTCATCTGCCCACGCGTCGCCCTGGGGCCTTTCCAGGGACGCGTGGCGGAAGGCTGTGCAGCCTGGGGGACACGGTGGCAAGCCGCGGTGACGAGGCTACCGCCGTGGTGGACGGAGAAGCATGGACGGACACTTTTGGGGTCGACGGTGACGGGCATTTAATGCCCTTGTCCCCCACTGTCAAAGTTAGGTGAAGACCACTGTTCATCCACTGTTCACACACTATTCCCACACTGTTACAACTACCACCAAAGTTACATTTTTGCCCTCTTCTACGTTGACACCTGTCGGAGACCCCTTGAGCTATAAAAGGAGGCCCATGCACAACGTAGAGGAGGTTGGGGGAACCTAAGCAACTCTCTCGCTCGGTGTAGCTAGTACTGTAGCTCTTCAAGGTCCCGAGCTCAATACAACCAAGGCAGGAGTAGGGTTTTACGCGTCCGCGCGGCCCGAACCTGGGTAAACTGCCCGCGTGTGCCCCTCGATCTGCTCTTCGTGCTCCCTCCGCTCCCTTACCGCAACGTAGAAGGGGCTCCGGTCCCATAGGTGCTCGTGGGAGGACAGTTTCCCCCGACACCACTCCAGAAACGTTACATGGCAAAACATGAAAGAAGGACTCGGGGATGCCACGGGCACGTGTGAGAGCGTCGGAACTCGAAACGGACAACGGGAAGAGACGAGTGTGACAACACAAATGCAATGCAATGCACATGACAACATGACATGGGTGAAATGCACACACGCACACGACAAAACGAAGAACCCGAAAAGAAAGAAGAACCCGCAATGGAATTGATGAAGCCAAAGTTTATATATTGCCATATAGGGAAAGTGTTACATCCGGGGCATTACATTCTCCTAGATAGATCTTGCATGATCGTAGGATTTTTTTTGAAATACTATGTTCCCCGTCAGTGGCATCATGAGCTAGGTCTATGCGTAGATGATATGCATGAGTAGAACACAAAGAGTTGTGGACAATAATAGTCATACTACTTACCACCAACGTCATACGTTGATTCAGTGGTATTGTTGGATGAAGCAGCCTGGACCAACATTACATGACTGCGTTCATGAGACTAGTTCTACCGCCGTGCTTTGCACATAGGTGGCTGGCGGGTGTTAGTTTCTCCAACTTTACTTGAATTTACTATGACTACGGTCGGTCCTTATTCAAGGTTAAAACAGCACACTTGACGAAAAATCGTTGTGAATTTGATGCATACGTAAGAACGGTTCTTAATAGAAACCCGTAGCAGTCACGTACAACTTGCAACAACAAAGTAGAGGACGTCTAACTTGTTGTTGCATGGCATGTTGTGATGTGATATGGTCAAGACTTCATGAGTTATATGATATTGTATGAGATGATCATGTTTTGTAAATTATCGACAACCGACAGGAGCCTCATGGTTGTCTCTTTATTGTATGAATTGCGAACGACAGTATGGACATATTTTTGAGTCCTCATGGTTGTCTCTTTATTGTATGAATTGCGAACGACAGTATGGACATATTTTTGATTGCATGTGATGTTTAGCTTATTAAGCATCTTATTTTGCTTAGTACGGCAGTAGCATTATAAGATGATCCCTTACAAAATTTCTAAGGTACAAGTGTTCTCCCTGAGTATGCACCATCGCGATAGTTCGTCGTGCCGAGACACCACGTGATGATCCGGTGTGATAAGCTCTATGTTCACATACAACGGGTGTAAGATGGTTTTGCACATGCAGAATACTCGGGTTAAACTTGACGAGCCTAGCATGTAAACACATGGCCTCAGAACATTGGAGACCGAAAGGTCGAGCGTGAATCATATAGTAGATATGATCAACATAAGATGTTAACCATTGAAAACTACTCCATCTCACGTGATGATCGGACATGGTTTAGTTGATTTGGATCACGTGATCATTTAGATGACTTGAGGGATGTCTATCTAAGTGGGAGTTCTTTAGTAATATTATTAATTGAACTTTAATTTATCATGAACTTATTCCTGATTGTTTTTTCATATCTATGTTTTAGTAGATCAATAGCCTATGCTACCGTTCCCTTAAATTTTAATGCATTCCTAGAGAAAGCTAAGTTGAAAGATGATGGTAGCAACTACACGGACTGGGTCCGTAACTTGAGGATTATCCTCATTGCTGCACAGAAGAATTATGTACTTGAAGCACCACTAGGTGACAAGCCCCCTCCCGCTAATGTAGACACTTTGAACGTCTGGCAGACGCGGTCTGATGACTACTCGATAGTTCAGTGTGCCATGCTCTACGGCTTAGAATCGGGACTTCAAAGACCTTTTGAACGTTGTGGAGCATATGAGATGTTACAAGAGTTGAAGTTAATATTTCAATA
>LR738715.1:488141552-488163123 GCA_902687465.1 Secale cereale | reverse complement strand
TAATTTATCATGAACTTATTCCTGATTGTTTTTTCATATCTATGTTTTAGTAGATCAATAGCCTATGCTACCGTTCCCTTAAATTTTAATGCATTCCTAGAGAAAGCTAAGTTGAAAGATGATGGTAGCAACTACACGGACTGGGTCCGTAACTTGAGGATTATCCTCATTGCTGCACAGAAGAATTATGTCCTTGAAGCACCACTAGGTGACAAGCCCCCTCCCGCTAATGTAGACACTTTGAACGTCTGGCAGACGCGGTCTGATGACTACTCGATAGTTCAGTGTGCCATGCTCTACGGCTTAGAATCGGGACTTCAAAGACCTTTTGAACGTTGTGGAGCATATGAGATGTTACAAGAGTTGAAGTTAATATTTCAATAAAATGACCAAGTTGAGAGATATGAAGTCTCCAGCAAGTTCTATGGCTACAAGATGGAGGAGAACAGTTTTGTGAGTGAGCACATACTAAGAATGTTTGGGTATGACAACCACATCACTCAACTTGGAGTCATAGTTGATGATGATATTTTTATTGACAGAGTTCTTCAATCAGTGTCACCAAGCTATAATGGCTCCGTGATGAACTTCAATATGCAAGGGATGTAGAAGACAATTCCCGAGCTCCTTGCTATGCTCAAAGCTCCGTAGGTAGAAATAAGAAAGGAGCATCAAGTGGTGATGGTTAACAAGACCACTAGTTTCAAGAAAAATGGCAAGGGAAAGAAGGGGAACTTCAAGAAGAATAGCAAGCCAGTTGCTACTCCCGGGAAGAAACCCAAATCTGGAGCCAAGCCTGAAACTGAGTGCTTCTACTGCAAAGGGACTGGTCAATGGAACCGGAATTCCCCGAGTATTTGGCGGATAAGAAGGATGGCAAAGTGAACAAAGGTATATTTGATATACACGTTTTTCACGTGTCCCTTAATAATGCTCGTAGTAGCACCTGGGTATTTGATACTGGTTTGGTTGGTCATATTTGTAACTCGAAACAGGGGCTACAGATTGAATGAATATTGGCTAAGGACGAGGTGATGATGCGCATGGGAAATGGTTCCAAAGTCGATATGATCTCTGTCGGCACGCTATCTCTACATCTACCTTCGGGATTAGTTTGAGACCTAAATAATTGTTATTTGGTACCAGCATTGAGCATGAACATTATATATGGATCCTCTTTGTTGCGAGATGGTTATTCATTTAAATCAGAGAATAAAGGTTGTTCTGTTTATATGAGTAATATCTTTTATGGTCATGCGCCCTTGATGAGTGGTCTATTTTTGTTGAATCTCAATCATAGTGATACACATATTCATAATATTGAAGCCAAAAGACGCAAAGTTGATAATGATAGTGCAACTTATTTGTGGCACTACCGATTAGGTCATATTGGTGTAAAGCACGTGAAGAATCTCCATGCCGATGGACTTTTGGAATCACTTGGTGCTTCCGAACAATGCCTCATGGGAAAGATGACTAAGACTCCGTTCTCCGGAACAATGGAGCGAGCAACTGCCTTATTGGAAATCATACATACTGATGTATGCGGTCTAATGAGTGTTGAGGCTCCAAGCGGGTATCATTACTTTCTGTCCTTCGCAGTTGATTTGAGCAGATATGGGTATATCTACTTGGTGAAACACAAGTCTGAAACATTTGAAAAGTTCAAAGAGTTTCACCGTGAAGTAGAGAATCATCGTAACAAGAAAATAAAGTTTCTACAATTTGATCGAGGAGGCGAATATTTGAGTTACGAGTGTGGTCTTCATTTGATACAATGTGGAATAGTTTTGCAACTCACGCAACCTGGAACACCACATCGTAATGGTTTGTCCGAACGTCGTAACCATACTTTATTAGCTATATGGTGTGATCTATGATTTCTCTTACCGATTTACCACTATCATTTTGGAGTTATGCTTTAGATACTACTACATTCACGTTAAATAGGGCACCATCTAAATCCATAGAGAAGACACCTTATGAACTACGGTTTGGCAAGAAACCCAAGTTGTAGTTTCATAATGTTTGGCGCTACGATGCTTATATGAAAAAGCTTCAACCTGATAAGCTCGAACCCATGTTGGAGAAATGTGTCTTCAGAGGATACCCAAAGGAAACTGTTGGGTACACCTTCTATCACAGATCCAAAGGCAAGATATTCGTTGCTAAGAATGGATTTTTCCTAGAGAAGGAGTTTCTCTCGAAAGAAGTTAGTGGGAGGAAAGTAGAACTTGATGAGGTAATTGTACCTTCTCCCAAATTGGAAAGTAGTACATCACAAAAATTAGTTCCAGTGATTCCTACACCAATTAGTGATGAAGCTAATGATGATGATCTTGAAACTTCAGATCAAGTTACTACTGAACATCATTGGTCAACCAGAGTACGTTCCACACCAGAGTGGTATGGTATCCCTATTCTGGAAGTCCTATTACTAGACCATGATGAACCGACGAACTATGAGGAAGCGATGATGAGCCCAGATTCTGTAAAATGGCTTGAGGCCATGAAATCTGAGATGGGATCCATGTATGAGAAAAAAGTGTGGAATTTGGTTGACTTGCCCGATGATCGGCAAGCCATTGAAAATAAATGGATCTTTAAGAGGAAGACTGACGCCGATGGTAATGTTCCTGTCTACAACACTCGACTCGCTGCGAAAGGTTTTCGACAAATTCAAGGAGTTGACTACGATGAGACTTTCTCACTAGCAGCGATGCTTAAATCTGTCCGAATCATGTTAGCAATTGTCGCATTTTATGATTATGAAATCTGGCAAATGGATGTCAAAATTGCATTCCTTAATGGATATGTTAAAGAACAGTTGTATATGATGCAACCAGAAGGTTTTTTCGATCCTAAAGGTGCTAACAAAGTGTGCAGGCGCCAACGATCCATCTATGGCCTGGTGCAAGCATCTCGGAGTTGGAATATATGCTTTGATGAGGTGATCAAAGCATATGGTCTTATACAGACTTTTGGAGAAGCCTGTATTTACAAGAAAGTGAGTGGGAGCTCTGTAGCATTTCTGATATTATATGTGGATGATATATTGTTGATTGGAAATGATGTAGAATTTCTGAATAGCGTAAAAGGATACTTGAATAAGAATTTTTCAATGAAAGACCTCGATGAAGCTGCTTATATATTAGGCATCAAGATCTATAGATATAGATCAAGAGGCTTAATTGGACTTTCACAAAGCAGATACCTTGATAAAGTTTTGAAGAAGTTCAAAATGGATCAGTTAAAGAAAGGGTTCTTCCCTGTGTTACAAGGTGTGAAGTTGAGTCAGACTCAATACCCGACCACTTCAGAAGATAGAGAGAAAATGAAAGTCATTCCCTATGCTTCAGCCATAGGTTCTATCATGTATGCAATGTTGTGTACCAGACCTGATGTGTGCCTTGCTATAATTCTAGCAGGTATGTACCAAAGTAATCCAGGAGTGGATCACTGGACAACAGTCAAGAACATCTTGAAGTACTTGAAAAGAATAAAGGAAATGTTTCTCGTTAATGGAGGTGACAAAGAGCTCATCGTAAATGGTTACATTAATGCAAGATTTGACAATGATCCAGATGACTCTAAGTCACAAACCTGATACGTATTTTTGTTGAACGGTGGAGCTATCAGTCGGTGCAGTTCCCAGCAGAGCGTCGTGGCGGAATCTACGTGTGAAGCGGAGTACATAGCTACTTCGGAAGTAGCAAATGAAGGAGGCTCGATGAAGGAGTTCATATCCGATCTAGGTGTAATACCTAGTTCAACAGGTCCAATGAATATATTTTGTGACAACACTTGAGCAATAGCCGTGGCGAAGGAATCCAGGATTCACAAGTGAACCAAGCACATCAAGCGAAGCTTCAACTCCATCCGCGATCAAGTCGAGGGAGGCATAGAGATTTGCAAAATACATACGAATTTGAAGGTTGTAGACCCTTTAATTAAGCCTCTTTCACGAGTAAAACATGATCAGCACCAAGACTCCATGGGTGTTAGAATCATTACTATGTAATCTAGATGATTGACTCAAGTGCAAGTGGGAGACTGAAGGAAATATGCCCTAGAGGCAATAATAAAGTTGTTATTTACATTTCCTTATATATCATGATAAATTTATTTTATTCGTGCTAGAATTGTATTAACCAGAAACTTGATACATGTGTGAATACATAGACCAAACAGAGTGTCCCTTGTATGCCTCTACTAGACTAGCTCGTTAATTAAAGATGGTTGTGTTTCCTAACCATAGACATGTGTTGTCATTAGATGAACGGGATCACATCATTAGGAGAATGATGTGATGTACAAGACCCATCTGTTACCTTAGCAGTATGATCATTTAGTTTTATTGCTATTGCTTTCTTCATGACTTATACATGTTCCTATGACTATGAGATTATTCAACTCCCGAATACCGGAGGAAGATCTTGTGTCCTATCAAATGTCACAGCGTAAATGGGTGATTATCAAGATGCTCTACAGATGTTTCCGAAGGTGTTTGTGGTGTTGGCATAGATCGAGAATAGGATTTGTCACTCTGAGTGTCAGAGATGTATCTCTGGGCCCTCTCGGTAATACTCATCATAATAATTCTTGCAGGCAAATGACTAATGAGTTAGTCATGAGATGATGTATTATAGAAATAGTAAAGAGACTTGCCGGTAACGAGATTGAACTATGTATGATGATACCGACGATCAAATCTCGTACAAGTAACATACCGATGACAAAGGGAACAATGTCTGTTGTTATGCAGTTTGGCTGATAAAGATCTTCGTAAAATGTGTAGGAGCCAATATGAGCATCTAGGTTCCTCTGTTGGTTATTGAACGAAGATGTGTCTCGGTCATGTCTACATAGTACTCGAACCCGTAGGGTCCATACGCTTAACGTTCGATGACGATTAGTATTATGAGTTATGTGATTTTGAGGACCAAAGATTTTTCGGAGTCCCAGATGAGATCACAGACATTACGAGGAGTCTCAAAATGGTAGAGACATAAAGATTGATATATTGGAAGGTTATATTCGGACACTGGAATGGTTCCGAAGTGTTTCCGGTATTTTCCGGAGTACCGGGAGGTTAACGGAACCCCCCGAAAGAGTAACGGGCCTTAATGGGCTTTAGGGGAAAGGAGAGAGGGGCCTCAAGGGATGGATGCGCGCCCCCTCCTTCCCCTTCCCTCCTTCTCCTAGTTGGAATAGGAAAGGGGGGGCGGATCCTAGTTGGCCTGGAGTCCAAGTAGGACTCCTCCCTATGGTGCGCCCCCCTATGGACGACCTCCTCTCCTCCCCTCCTTTATATAAGTGGGCAGGGGGCACCCCAGAGACAGATAAGCCATTCTTTTAGCTGTGTTTAGTTCCCCCCTCCATGGTTACACACCTCGGTCATATCATTGAAGTGCTTAGATGAAGCCCTACACCGGTAACTTCATCATCACCGCCACCAAGCCGTTGTGCTGACGAAACTCTCCCTCGTCCTCAACTGGATCAAGAGCTTGAGGGACGTTATCATGCTGAACGTGTGCCGAACATGGATGTGCCGTCCGTTCGGTACTTGGATCAGTTGGATTGTGAAGATGTTAGACTACATCAACGCGTTACTAAACGCTTCTACTATCGGTCTACAAGGGTACGTGGACACACTCTCCCACTCGTTGTTATGCTTCTCCTAGATAGATTGAAAGTGCGTTATATCGACTAGATGGGGGCATGAATAGGCGACTTTTACAAATTCGTCACTGAGGAAATTCTAGTTGAGGAATTTCCTAAGCAACAAACTACTTAACATCGGAATATATACTCAAGTGCAAGCATAACAAGACAGTAGCATGGTCATCATGATGAAATGAACACAAGCATAGAGTACAAGTAGTGTGTCAACAAGATAAGCAGGCTGAGGACTGAAGAATGAAGAAATTGGGTTGTGGAAATTGAGAAAGTCATCAGTCAAAGTCTTAAAACAGTACATATCAAGGTCATCAACACAAGAATGACTAAATGAAAGGGTTGAGGACATAGAACCAGGAGGCTTGACAAAGACAATGATTTGTTAGACCAGTTCCAACTGCGGTGACAGTTGTACGTCTGGTTAGGATGGCTAGGTATTTAAACATAAGGACACACAGTCCCGGACACCCAGTCCTAGACACCAAGTTCTCACCTTATTCCCCTTGAGCTAAGGTCACACAGACCTCGCCCAATCACTCGTGGTAAGTCTTCATAGGTGACTTCCAAACCTTCACAAACTTGGTAACTCGGCGATCCACAATTCCTCTTGGATGCTCTAGACCATTGACGCCTAACCGTCTGGAAGATCATAGTCTTCAAAAGTAACAAGCGTCGGCTCCACACAGGAACACTCTCTTCAGTGATGCTCAATCACTTTGGGGTTTTAGGTGTTTGGGTTTGGGGTGTTTCTTCACTTGATGATTTTTGCTCAAAGTCCTCGGAGGATGGGTTGCTCTTATGACAAGTGTCAGTTTCTCTCGGAGCAACCAACCAACTAATAGTTGTAGGGGGCAGCTATTTATAGCCTAGGGAGCATCTCGACATGATAAGACATAAATGCCCTTACATGATATGTCCGTTAGGTGGATAAGATATTTTGGGACAGCTGGCGCATAGCATAGCAACGGTCGGAAATTGAGCTCTCAAATTCCTCTGGGCTATCATGTTCCTCACTGGTAGGCACTCTGCACTCGCGAATTCCTAACTCCTCAGTCAGAGCAAAATCTTTAGAGACCAGAAGAACTTCGTCTCTATCACTGAAGAAATTGACTGAACTTTATGAGATTTCCAATGGCTTCACTCGAAAGGATTGGGTAGTGTAGACTTTGAGTGGAGCATCACATGGAAATATGTTTCCTTAGTTTTACCTCGCCCCCCTTTAATAGTACGGTGTTTCCTATGACTCAAGGAAGGTAAACTGAAACTAAGAAAACAAAAGTCTTCACACTTCATAATCCTCGCATGAATATCCAAGTCTTCAAGGTCACACCAATTTGCTGACTTTCAAAGTCTTCAAGAGAACCGAAGTCTTCAACTTAAGACATACATTTTTAGGGGTCCACTTTCCACATAAATATCAATCTCCTCATAGACTTATAAGACCCGTGTACACTCAAAAACACATTAGTCCTTTAACCTGTAAGTCTTCAATACACCAAAATCACTAAGGGGCACTAGATGCACTTACATAGATCTTGCATGATCGTAGGATATATTTTTTGAAATACTACATTCCCCATCATTTATCTTGTTGGATTTTAAACTCAAATCGCTAAGAGAGTCGGTTGCTCAACAATCTTCTCGCATTCAAATGGAGTAGCCACCGAAAAAGACGGCGCAGGGTGGCTATTTATAGTCGTGGCCTTCCCAGATGGGAAATGAGCATTTTGGACACGAGGTCAAGCCAATGGTCAACTAACACGTTTACAATAGTTCAATTTTTGGAGGAATTGTAACATTACCTGAGGAACAAGTAATGCCAACTCCTCAGTCCGAGACAAATCTCTCGTAGCGAAGACGATCACAGTCTCTTGCTAGCAAGTATTTGCTCAGAACACAAAGAGATTTCTCTCCACGCTTTCATAGGATTTGGGTTTAGCATCAGAGAATCAAAGCTTTGAATGCTACGCCCCTCTTAATAGTATGATTGTCTTATGACTCAATGAAAGAAGAAGAACAACAAAACAAATGCTATTTCTTCATCTCATCTTCATTTTTCCTCCAGCGCAGTCACCTGCTTCCAACAGACACTTAACTAATTGCTTGAGCTTCAGAAATATTTAGGGTCACTCTTGTTAGCTTTATCTTCGGTGATAACCTTCTCCGCTACAGAGGGAGATTATCTTTGTCGTTTGCATCAAACTCCTCAATACTTCATGGACCTGTTACTCTATGTGCACTAGAAAACACATAAGTCCCATACAGTTTATGTCAACAAACTCCAAAATGTAAGGGCATGTCATTGCACCAACATCCACATTTTTGGAGACTTCAACCCACGAAGGGTAACAGCTGCACGAGTCCACTGAGGGCTCCACCCACGAAGGGTCCACGAAAACTCAACGTTGTCTATCCCACCAAGGCCATCACCCACATAGGACTTGCCACACTCAGGTAGATGTTCATGAAGTAGGCGATCTCCTTGCCCTTACAAACTTCCTGGTTCAACTCCACATCATGTCAGAGGCTCCCAAGTGACACCTAAACAATATAGGAGACACCACTCTCCAAAAGGTAATAGACAATGTGTTGATGATGAACTCCTTGCTCTTGTGCTTCAAATGATAGTCTCCCCAACAATCAACTCTTGGTCTCAACGCATGAGTAGGTGGTTCTCTCTTAGAAAATGAATGGTGGAAGTGTAGGCACATTCTGATGGCTCTCTTCAATGAGGAACAAGGTGTGGAGGGGAATATATAGTCTCCACAGAAAATACAACCATTACACACTTTTGACCAAACTCGGTGGCACCAATTTGTGAACTCGGTGCTACCAATTTGTGCAAAAATATTAACGTTAGGAATCCCAGTGGGACCGATTGGGACAACTCGATGGGACAGATGTGCTAGGGCTTAGGGCAAACTTCATCTTGGTGGCACCGTTTGCATCATCTCAATGGGAGCAAAGTGAATGCAATATGCAACAGAGAATCTGTCAAGCCATCTTGGTGGCACCAATTACAACATCCTGATGTGAACGAAGTGGATGCAATAAGTCACAGACAATTGGCAAGGCATCTTGGTTTGATGGAGATTTGTATGGCTGTGATCGAATCATTAGGGTTTTGGTAATAGCTATGTCAAGATCAACTCGGTGTCTCTGGATCTGAAATTTTGGTGAGGCCTAGTTTGGAATTAGGGTTTGGACATACTTGGATGGAGAAAGTGGCAGAGGGTTTTGGAGCAATATCACTAAGAACTTGAGCAACCATGTCAGTAGGCAACACCTCATCCCTTTTTAATAGTATTGGCTTTCCCATGGACTTAATGTGATCTTGGATCACTAAAATGAAAATGTAGAGTCTTGAGCTTTTGCCAATATTTTTCCTTAGCATTTGGAAGGGGTTCCAAATACTCTTGTCCTTGCCACGCCACCATTGAACTTATCTGAAATATACTAGATAAAGCTATTAGTGCAACAAAAGATATGTTCACATTAGGAGCAGTTCTGCTTTCAATCTCCCCCTTTTTGGTAATTGATGACAACATACATCAAAGCTTCAAGTAGATAATACAAAGAGTAGCAAGCTAAGCTTTGGAAGAACATGTACAATGCATAGGCACCCCCTATATGTGTGCAATCATGTAATGATAGAATTGAAAAATATGTGAATGCACAACAGGATAGAGTAAGTAATGAGTTACATGTATCTTGGCCATATGCATCAGAGCAAAAGTAGATGTAACATGTACTTTCATGTTTATGATTCTCTCTTGCAAACAATATGTGCAACAACAAGAGATCATGATGCACATAAGTGAGATGCATATACCTACCATATGGTCCTTGAACTGACTCTTGAAGAAGCAAACTTGAGAAAAAATGTTAAATAACACAAGAGAACTTGAAACAAGAAGGATTTCAAGATCCACTAGAATACCAAGACTGGGATGACATTCAATAGATGAGTATCACATAGTGATTACTTCATGTAGATATATACATTTCACCAAAGAATTAAGGATTTGGAATAAGGTCTAAGGATTGGGATTGTTCTCTCTGAAGCATGTACATCCTCTCCCCCTGAATCTAACACTGGATATTGGGATAGGTAGGGTGAGAAACAATCAGAGCAAGCTTAAAGCTTAAGCTAAGAATCGAAGACTAAAAGATAGTTGAAATGTCATTGCCCTCTTAAAGACATGCAAATTCTCTCCTCTTATGAAAGTGCATCTCTCTTCCCTTCGTAGAAGAGCTTTGTAAGGATAACCTTTTATGTGCTCTGTCTCTTTTGGAGAAGATCTCTCTCCCGCTTTGACATAAATTCCCATGAAGGGTTCTTCATGGATATGAGTCAAGTGAGTATGGTCCTGGAGAGACATAATCAAGCGGAATGCAGCTTAAGATGTAGGCAGAGGGAAAGAATCATTGAGTGGAGCTGGAAAGAATAAACAATATAAGATGGAAAAAAGTTTTTCTCTGCTGTGAAATCGGTGGTGCCAATTCATATCAATCGGAAATGCTGAGGTGAGGCAGTCACAGACAGAGCATATCAGAGAGACCGAGTCAGTCCATTTCGGTAGAACCGATGAGTTGTGTACAAGTAAACTTGTGCTTCGGTCAGGCCGAAAATCTTGGATAGGTGGAACCGAGATCAATGCAGAGAAAAAGTTTTGTCAACTTAGCTCACTGCCAAATGAATTTTCAAAAACATTTTCAAGGAATTTCATGGATTTTGAACGAATTAAAAATAGTAAAAAAAAAGAGAAAAGAAACACATACAACAGAAAAGAGCTAGATGGAAAAATATATTATTAAAAGCACTATTCAAGAAATCTTCCAGTTCAGCAATTTATCGTCCGATTTATCGCTACTCCTGGCTTGACCGATAATATTATGCCTTATCTTCATCATTTAACATTTTGGCCGATTTATCGCTATGACAAGGGATTTATCAGGAATCTACCGATAAATCGGGCCTATTCGTAGCACTATGTTTGCAAGAACTATGTTTATTTGTGTTTTGTGGACCTTGTTACGCAATATGTAATGTATTCTATTTTGTATGTCATTATATCAGGATTCAAAGGCTAGGATTCAAGGTAACACTTCTGTCTAATATTTTTTTGGTGTTGAATATAACATATTTTAGTGTTGGGAACCTGGGATTTGAAAAAAATGGCCGATTAATAGTCGACCGATAAAATCGATTAATCGGACGATTTCTGATTAATCTCTAATCCCTAGGTGACCGAGACGATAACGATAAGCGATATCCTCAACATTGATTAAAAGGAAAACACTCTAGCAAAGGAAAGCATGGAAAATACAAAAGAAATGCAACTAAGAAGGAAACACTAGAGAACTTCATCTAGAGGAGGGGGTCAGCGACAAAGTCACCTATGTTAGAGTATATTGACTTAGGAGTCAAGTGAGATCACGCGATCATAGGTCTTGCTCATCGCTAATCTCAAAATGGGGTTGACATTTTTCATTTAAGTGTTCTGATGTATTCACATCTTGTTGATTTGCTTTAGCTCATTACTTGGAGCAAAGCTTCTCGAAGATGGAAAATACATACCTTTGGTTTGTTGTTGAACTTGATCATGTAGTTCAACCTGTGGTGAATGCTCAATGTTGATGTGGTTTATCAAGAGTTGGGAGCATCCCTGTGAATGTGAAGTTCATCTTCCTACATGGGTTAGTCTTGCAAGGAATAACTCATATGCATCCAAATTGACAAGAGTGAAATTCATCATATAAATGTTGTCAAAGGATATGTTGAGTGAAGACTTGTTCCGTGATCTCAATAACCAAAGCATAGATACTTGATGACGTAGAAATTGCTCATGATTTGAGTGATTTGCAATTCCATAGAATGAGGCTCATCCAACTACGTGCAAGGGTTAGATAACATACAAGGGTGCAAATATATCCAAGATAAATGATCATCATCATAATAGAAATTTCAAGGATTAGTCACATAGGCTCATGCGTGGCATGTATCCTAATAGAATTTTTTTCCAAATTTGAGCCATCAATGATATTCAACTCACTCCTCAAGCGGCAAAATATATTTTCATCAAGCGGTTTTGTAAAGATATCCGCTAATTACTTATTGGTACGAACATGCTTTATCCATGGGATTGTGAGCAATCTTAATAGAATTTGCATTGTCGCAAAGAAATGGAAAATGTCTCACATGTATCACATAATATTTGAGGGATTGGGTCATCTAAAGTAATTGAGCAAAATATGATCCCGCTACAATGTATTCCGCTGATACCGAGTTTTGTTTCTTGGAGGACCAAGAGACAAGAGATCTACCAAGAAATTGACATGTACCCGAAGTAGACTTTCTATCAACCTTGTCACTGGCGTAGTCCGAGTTGGAATATCCGACATGATTAAAAAATGACCTCTTAGGGTACCGAATGCCATGCCATTGAGGTTCACGCATGCGGTGCTAGGTCCTAGTGACCCATCCTATCACGTGGTAGTGGCGGTGCCGCCACCCGTCCCGATGGGGCCGAGGCTCCTATCGGTACCCTTGCCATGATTGGACGTAGTCCGCCCTATGGCCTCATTGCTCCTGAGTCTGCGTGCACGATGTGTGTCCTCTAGGGCCGTCGCAGCCTGCAAATCCTATCGATGGAGTCCGGTGATGGCCTAAGTCCTAACCCCTACACCAAGAGATCATGCTATCCGCGTTCTCCCATATTTCCCGTGGGGGTGGAGGCGAGTACAATAGCCATCAACAAAGATCGAGAGCCTCCAGACCGCACTGCTACCCTCGTCAGCGGACCCCTGGTGCAACCCCTCCCTGCGGCAATGGCATCAACGACGTTCCCTTTAGTGATCTTGATGAAAATAGCCAAGGAGAAACTCGAGGATGGTGGGGGCGAATATTGGGCTCCCCCTGTGGATGCTGCCCGCCCGAAGCTAGCCGAGGGTGGAACTGCGGTTGCAACGATGGAAAGCTCCGATATGGGTGCTATGGCTATGGAGGCAGGAGGATCTCAAGCACCTGTCCGTACGCAGATGCAAAAACTATCATGATCTTTGGTGCAGTGGTGGACTTTGGGTCAGCAGAGGAGGAGGAAAATCACGCTATGGTGGCAACCGGCTCTGGGGCTGCCAGTAAAATGACGGGGACACATGTGGAGCCCTATGTGGAGCAATGAGTATCTTAAGATGGATCTGCCCAGGAGCGGGGAGCTCTCGGACAGTTCGTGATCCTGTGAGTTTGGTGCAAGCTCACTCCCCTTGTATAGTTTTTCTCTGTAAAACTAGACAGTCTAAAGATAGGTTGAAAAGATGTTGCTCTCGCTTGGGGTTGAAATGTTTTGATGCAGTTGATAGTAATGCACTTAGTGGAGGCCTAGCTGTTTTTGGGCATGAATTTGTGCAACTCGATGTAAAAGATATGAATGCACGATATATTGATGCATATGTGAGTACTAAAATAGGTGAGGCCCCTTGGAGGCTAACCTGTGTCTAAGGCGAGCCCAGGACGGATGATTGACATCACATGTCGCCGCTTCTCCGGTAACTTAACCACCAGGCTGACATGCCTTGGGTGGTAATTGGTGGCTTCAATGAGGCCATGTGGGGGTTCGAGCACTTCTGCGAAACCCCCGCTCAGCAGGTCAGATGATTGATTTTTGAGATGTTCTGGAGCTGTGTGGTCTTGGAGATCTTGGTTTTTCAGGATTGGTGTACATCTTCGATAATCGGTGGCCCGGGCGTGCAAATGTCAAAGTGTGACTTGATCATGCAGTGGCAACTAATTCTTGGCATCACTTATTTATGAAAGCGATCGTCCGCCATTTGGTGGCACCGTCATCCGACCATGCGCCTATCCTCCTGAGTTACTCCCCGGAGCCACCAAGGGAGAATGTGGGTAGGAAGTGCAGACACTACAAGGTGGCCTGGGAGTGGGATCCCGTGCTCCCCGAGGTCATCATACAAGCCTGGACTGCTGTTGTGTTCGTGGGGAACCTAGGCGATGTGGTAAAACCACTAGGTGAACTCATGCATACCCTGCAAGGATGAAGTAAGAGGAAATTTGGTAATTTAATCCAGTATATTAATAAATAGGGTACCCATCTTGAAGAACTAATGGCCATGAATGCAGATCAGCATGCCATTGGAGAAGCTACTAACCGTTTAAATGAGCTACTTTACAAGGAAGAAATGCTTTTAATGCAATCGTCCAGAGTTGACTTGTTGAGAGAAGGTGACACGAACACTAAATTCTTACATAGGAAGGCAGTGTGGCGTGCACCAAAAAACCGTATCAGGTCTTTGGTAGACGAGGATGGGGTGGAGCATATTGACAGTGCCACGATGGCATCAATGGTGACTGGTTATTTCACCACCCTATTTACTGATGTCCCGTCCCTAAGTTATTATTGTTACTGTTGACTCACGATCACATCTCATCATCGAACCGGGGTTGTTACTAATCAAGTTATTATTGTTACTGTTGACTCACGGTGCGACCGACACAAACTGGGCCCTCAACCGTGGGAACGGCTATCGATAAATTGAGACACACACTCTGCAGAGGTAGCACACTGTACCCACACAACAGAACACATGGCCTCGCACTCCCATTCGGGTGGACCAACGTCGTTCCGACAAAACAGATCTATTGCCATGACACTCTCTCGGCCACTCCGACTCACTCCCCACTGGGCTAGTCCTGGGTGGCCCCGGTGTCTACCAAAGACACCACCTACCACGATCATGGCCAAACATAAATGCTCCCAAACGGGGACCCGAGCTCATAACAACAACAACGGGAACACAAGGTTATGTCCGCCTACCTGATCAGGGTAGCGCGGGCCCATAACCTTCCCTCGTTGGAGGCACCAGCGAGAGGAATGACAATAGACCCAGTTGGGGCCTTCCCATAAAAGGCAAGTGTGGCTGCAATGGTTAGCTCGATTTGGTGGCACCATGACTCAGCCAACAGTGGTTCAAGTTCATTATTATCCGGTTAAACTTGAATGCCATAAGCTGAGTCATAATAAAGTAACATGATGCAACTACAATGCATGAGCATGATATTAACATGAGCATGGAGGTGCAACAAAATCATCGAGCATAACCACAATGAAGCATAAATTAGAATGAGCATGGCATACCAACGAGCATGAATATCACAAGTATAACGCTACTCATGGTATACATGACTACTAGCATCATAAATAAATACCATGCGAGAATATAACAAGGATACTACCAAGTAAACATGTAACTAACCAGTTGCAACGGAACATGCATATCACGGTACTTGGCAGACAACAAGCATGCATCAAGACTACTACTAGCATGTACTTCTACTACCAAGCATCACATGTGAACATGATACTGCTACTTCTCGAGCTTGCGTTTTATTCCCTCGAAGAGGAAAGGGAGATGTAGCACAGTAGAGTAAGTATTCCCCTTAGTTTTTGACAACCAAGGTATCAATCCAGTAGGAGACCACTCGCGAGTCCCTCGCACATGCACAAACAAATAAGAACTTCACAGCCAACGCGATAAGGGGTTGTAAATTCCTTTATCGTCACTTACGAAAGTGAGATTTGATAGAGATGATAGTTTATATTTTTGGTATTTTTTTATTATAAGAACAGAAAGTAAAAGCGGAAAAAGTAGATGTAGATTGATATGTTGAGAATAGACCTGGGGGCCATAGTGTTCTCTAGTGGCTTCTCTCATGATAGCGATATTCTACGGCAGGTAAACAAATTACTGTCGAGCAATTGATAGAAAAGCGAATAATTATGAGACTATCTAGGCATGATCATTATATATAGGCATCATGTCCGAGACAAGTAGACCGACTCCTGCCTGCATCTAATACTATTACTCCACACATCGACCGCTATCCAGCATGCATCTAGTGTATTGAGTTCATAAGAATAGAGTAACGCCTTAAGCAGGATGACATGATGTAGAGGGATAAACTCAAGCAATATGATATAAACCTCATCTTTTTATCCTCGATGGCAACAATACAATGTGTGCCTTGCTGCCCCTACTGTCACTGGGAAAGGACACCGCAAGATTGAACCCAAAGCCAAGCACTTCTCCCATTGCAAGAACTATAGATCTAGTAGGCCAAACCAAACCAATAATTCGAAGAGACTTGCAAGGATATTATGAGCACACATAAAGAGTTCAGAAAAGAACAAAATATTTCTCATAGATAATCTTGATCATAATCTCCACAAACACATCGAATAGATCTCCTCGAAGACCAAGGAGAAATTTGTATTGAGATCCAAAGAGAGAGAAGAAGCCATCTAGATACTAGCTATGGACCCGAAGGTCTATGGCAAACTACTCACAACTCATGGTGAGGCGATGATGATGATGTAGAAGCACTCCGTGGAAGATCCCCCCTCCGGCGGAGCTCCGTAACAGGCCCCAAGATGGGATATCATGGGAACAAGAGGTTACGGCAGTGGAACTATGGTTTTCTCTGTTCTTCTGATGGTTTTGGGGTACGTAGGCTTATATAGGAGGAAGGAGGGCACCGGGGGGCCTTACGTGGGACCCATGAGGTAGGGGGGCATTCCCTGGGCAGGGTGGCGCGCACCCCACCCTCGTGGGCACCACGTGGCCCCTACTCCGTTGTTCTCAAGTCTCTTGTGCGTGATTTTCTCCAAAAATATCTCTCCGGAAGGTTTCATTCCGTTT
The DNA here is from genome assembly GCA_902687465.1 of Secale cereale. Lineage (NCBI taxonomy): Eukaryota > Viridiplantae > Streptophyta > Magnoliopsida > Poales > Poaceae > Secale > Secale cereale. Next base: position 488,146,731 of record LR738715.1, on the reverse strand, counting down.
CGACTCCGTTTGATATTCCTTTTCTGCAAAACCCTGAAACATGCAAAAAATAACAATCTGGACTGGGCCTTTGGGTTAGTAGTTTAGTCCCAAAAAATAATATAAAAGTGTATGACAAAGCCCATTAAACATCCAAAACATCATAAATAATAGCATGGAACAATAAAAAATTATAGATACATTGGAGACGTATCAAGCATCCCCAAGCTTAATTCCAGATCGTCCTCGAGTAGGTAAATGATAAAAATAGAATTTTTGATGTGGAATGCTAACCAACATAGTTTTTCAATGTAATTCTCTTAATTGTGGAATGAATGTTCAGATCTGAAAGATTCAAGACAAAAGTCTATATTGACATAAGAAATAATAATACTTCAAGCATACTAACAAAACAATCATGTCTTTCAAAATACTATGGCTAAAGAAAGTTATCCCTTCAAAATAATATAGTCTGGCTATGCTCCCTCTTCATCACACAAAATATTCATATCATGCACAACCCCGATTTCAGCCAAGCACTTGTTTTCATACTCTATTCTTTCGAACGTTTCAACTTTCACGCAATACATGAGTGTGAGCCATGGAAATAACACTATGGGTGGAATAGAGAGGTGGTTGTGGAGAAGACAAAAAGAGGGATATAGTCTCACATCAACTAGGCGTATCAACAGGCTATGGAGATGCCCATCAATAGATATCAATGTGAGTAAGTAGGGATTGCCATGCAACGGATGCACTACAGCTAAATATGTATGAAAGCTAAACAAAAGAAACTAGTGGGTGTGCATCCAACTTGTTTGCTCACGAAGACCTAGGGCATTTGAGGAAGCCCATTGTTGGAATATACAAGCCAAGTTCTATAATGAAAATCCCCACTAGTATATGAAGGTGACTAAACATGAGACTCTCTATCATGAAGAACATGGTGCTACTTTGAAGCACAAGTGTGGAAAAAAAGATAGTAGAAATTGTCCCCTTTTTTTGGGCCTTTCTTTTTTTTTTTCTTTGGCCTTTCTTTTCTTTTTTTTTCTTTTTTTTGTGTGGAGGGGCTTTATTGATTTAGCCTTTCCTCCCATGGGACAATGCTCTAATAATGATGATCATCACACTTTCATTACAACTCGATATTACAACTCGATACTACAACAAAGTATGACCTATATGAATGTCTCCGGCGGTGTATCGGGATGTGCAATGAAACAAGAGTGACATGTATGAAAAATTATGCATGGTGGCCTTGCCACAAATACGATGTCAACTACATGATCATGCATGGCAATATGACAATATGATGCATGTCATATGAACGGAACGGTGGAAAGTTGCATGGCAATATATCTCGGAATGGCTATGGAAATGCCATGATAGGTAGATATGGTGGCTGTTTTGAGGAATAATATGGTGGCTGTTTTGAGGAAGGATATGTAGTGGGTGTATGGTACCGGCGAAAGTTGCGCGGTACAAGAGAGGCTAGCAATGGTGGAAGGGTGAGAGTGCGCTTAATCCATGGACTCAACATTACTCATAAGAACTCATATACTTATTGCAAAAATCTACGAGTCATCAAAACAAAGCAACCAACGCATGCTCCTAGGGGGGAGGTTGGTAGGAGTTAACCATCGCGCGCCCCCGACCTCCACACAAAGGTTGACACTTTACAAATACATCATCCTCTAAATTCGTCACATAGCGGTTCACCATACGTGCATGCTACGGGAATCACTAACCTTAACACAAGTATTTCTCAATTTCATAATAACTCCACAAGCATGACTCTAATATCACTATCCTCATATCTCAAAACATTTGTCAAGCATCCAACTTCTCATAATATTCAATGCACTTAGTGTGAACGTTTTTACTACATTGATATTGGATGTCTATCATGTGAAGACTAGTTTTATAGCCTAAACACATTACCATGCTGTTTTAATAGACTCTCAAATAGATATAAGTGAACCATGAGAGTTCAACAATTTCTTCAAAATATAATCACCACCGTGCTTTAAAAGATATAAGTGAAGCACTAGAGCAAAAACTATTCAACTCAAAAGATATATGTGAAGCACATAGAGTGTTCTAACAATTCCTAGGCCATATTTAACTCTCTCAAATAGCTGTGTCCAGCAAGGATGATTGTGGTAAACTAATAAGCAAAGACTAAAATTATACAAGACGCTCCAAGCAAAAGACATATCATGTGGTGAATAAAAATACAACTCCAAGTATAGTAACCGAAACATGAAGACGAAAGAGGGGATGCCTTCACGGGGCATCCCCAAGCTTAGGCTTTTGATTGTCCATGAATTTTACTTGGGTTGCCTTGGGCATGCCAAAGCTTAGGCCATTGCTACTCTTTGTTCCATAGTCCATCAAAGCAATACTCAAAACTTGAAAACTTCACAACACAAAAATTAGAGAAAAATCTCGTGAGCTCCGTTAGTATAAGAAAGTGAACCACTACTGAAAGGTACTGCAATGAATTCATTATTTGTTTATATTGGTGTTAAACATACTGTATTACAACTTCTCTATGGTTCATACCTCCCAATATTACTCATAGATGCATTGAAATAACCAAACAACACACGAAAAACAGAATCTGTCAAAAACAGAACCTTTTGTAGTAATCTGCAGGTTTTGCATACTTTTTTAACTCCAAAAAATTCAAACTAAATTGGTAAACGCGAGGAATTTGTCTATTAATCATCTGAAAAAAGAATCAACTAAATAGAACGCTCCAGTAAAATCTGATGACCATTCTAGCGAGCACTAACGATTTTGTTTTTCACAGCAAGATCACATAAACTTCACACAAGTCTTCCAAAGGTTCTAATTGGCACAAACACTAAGCAAAACAAAAAAGCACATCTAAACATAAGCTAGATGCAATATTTATTACCTAACCGCAGTAAAAACAAAAAATATAAAATTGGGTTGCCTCCCAACAAGCGCTATCGTTTTACGCCCCTAGCTAGGCACGATACATGATAGATCTAGGTATTGCCATATTTGGAAGGCAATCCATAAGTGGCTCTCATAATAGATTTATATGGTAATTTGATTTTCTTTCTAGGAAAGTGTTCCATGCCTTTCCTTAACGGAAATTGGAATCTAATATTTCCTTCCTTCATATCAATAATTGCACCAATCGTTCTAATGAAAGGTCTATGAAGAATAATAGGACATGAAGGATTGCAATTTATATCAAGAACAATGAAATCTACGGGCACACAATTCCTATTGGCAACAATAAGAACATCATTAATCCTTCCTATAGGTTTCTTAATAGTGGAATCCACAAGATGCAACTTTAATGAACAATCATCAAGCTGATGGAAACCTAGCAAATCACACAATGTTTTTGGGATAGTGGAGACACTTGCACCCAAATCACACGAAGCATAGCATTCATGATCCTTAATTTTTATTTTGGTAGTAGGTTCTCACTCATCATAAAGCTTTCTAGGGATAGAAATTTCTAACTCAAGTTTTTCTTCAGAAGATTGCATCAAAGCATCAACTATGTGTTTGGTGAAAGCTTTATTTTGACTATAAGCATGCAGAGAGTTTAGTACAGATTGCAACAAGGAAATACAATCAATCAAAGAGCAATTATCATAATTGAATCCCTTGAAATCCAAAGTAGTGGGTTCATAACTATGCAAAGTTTTAATTTCTTCGCTCCCACTTTTAGTAATTTTAGCAACAAGATCTAAAAACTCCAAATCATTGGGACACCTTAAAGTAGAATCATCTCCAATCCTATCTTCATCAAGATTTATGATAGAAAACAAGGATCTAATAGGAGACACATCAATAACTTTCAAATCTTCATGTTTATTTTCATGATAACTAGAAGAACTCGCTTTAATATAATTCTCTCTTTTAGCACGCATCCTAGCGGTTCTTTCTTTGCATTCATCAATGGAAATTCTCATGGCTTTGAGAGACTCATTGATATCACGCTTAGGTGGGATAGATCTAAGTTTCAAAGAATCAACATCAAGAGTAATTCTATCCACACTTCTAGCCAATTCATCAATCTTAAGCAATTTCTCTTCAAGCAAAGCATTAAAATTCTTTTGTGAAATCATAAACTCCTTAACACTAGTTTCAAATTCAGAAGGCATCTTTCCATAAGAGTTGTTATATGAATTACCATAATCTTTAGAGGAATTACTAGGAAATAGCCTAGGATTGAAGTTCCCTCTATAAGCATTGTTACCAAAATTATTCCTACCAACAAAATTCACATCCAAAGATTCATTGTTATTTTGAATCAATGTGGAGAAATGCATATCATTAGGATCAGAAGAAGCACTCTTAGCAGCAAATAATTTCATAAGTTCATCCATCTTTCCACTCAAAACACTAATTTCTTCAATAGCATGCACTTTTTTACAAGTAGATCTTTCGGTGTGCCATTGAAAATAATTAACCATAATATTATCTAGGAGTTTGGTAGCTTCTCCTAAGGTAGTTTCCATGAAAGTGCCTCCTGCGGCCGAATCTAAAAGATTTCTAGAAGCAAAATTCAAGCCAGCATAAAACTTCTGAATAATCATCCATAGATTCAAACCATGTGTAGGGCAATTACATATCATTAATTTCATTCTCTCCCATGCTTGTGCAGCATGCTCATGATCTAGTTGCTTAAAATTCATAATATCGTTTCTGAGAGAGATGATCTTAGCAGGAGGGAAATACTTAGAGATAGAAGCATCTTTGCACTTATTCCACGAATCAATACTATTTCTAAGCAAAGAGGTGTAACGCCCGGATAATTATGCTACAGTAATCCCATGCTAATGATGCCACATCACCGTGGTTACTGTTGTTAACCTCGCGATGATTCAATCACGTTTGAATTTAGAACCGAGTTTAAAATCCTAATTTAAATTAAAGTCAAAAAGTAAAGTTTTCAAATGTCTAAAGTAAAATGTTCTTCTTGTGGCAAACAAATGGTATGTAATTTTGGTGGTGAACTCATCTTTTTGTAAAAGGTTTATATGCACAAAATAATTTGGAACAGTAAAAAAGAAAAGAAAGCAAAACACAAACAAAACTTTGAAACAAAAGAAAACCCCCCTCCCCTCGGCCTTTTGGCCCAGCCGGCCTCACTGGCCATGCCAGGCTGGCCCAGCCGCACGTCTCACCGTTCCCCCCTCCTCGCTAC
>LR738715.1:488111223-488141542 GCA_902687465.1 Secale cereale | reverse complement strand
GGGGGGTCGTGTCGGCCATCCGGCCATGGCCAACGCCGTGTCGTCCATCCGTCGGCGTCCCTCGTCTATAAGACGTCGCCGCCACGCATCGGGCCGAACCCTAGCTACCTCCCTCACACGCCCCTCGCCCTTCCGCGCTAGATCCGCCTACTCCCAAATGCCCTCGTCGCCGCTATTGCCGTCGACCTCGCGGCCACTGTCGCCCCCCCACGCCGAGCTGGGAGGTCCCGCGGCTCCGTCGTCGCCTGCTTCCTCCTCCTCGTGCACAGAATCAAGATGGACCGGCCCTGACTCCAACCATCGCAGCACGTCCCCGGGCCTTCTCTGCAACGGCCGTGAGCCCCTCCCCTTCTCTCCTTTTCCGTGCAGCTCAAACGCGTCCCGGCCCTCGCATCGCGCACCGCCGACGCCTGCCTCGCGGCCTGGCCGCACGGCCGCAGCGCCGTGCCGCTGCTCCCACAGGCCGCCTCGCACATTGGCCTCCCCCCTGCTCCCCGTGTGCTCTGCACCCACGCGTGCCACTCCCGCCTCGCGCCCGCGCTGAATCGCAGCCACGCCTGCGCCTGCGCACACACGCGACCTGCTGCTGTCCGCTGCACCTTGCGCGCCGCGCCGCTGCCGCACCCACCACCGTCGCGGAACCCCCTGCTTGCCCCGTCTTCGGCAACTGCCGCGGTCGCATCCCGCATCGCCGCGTGCGCGCCCGCCCTGCCTCCGTCCTCCAGCCAGCCGGCCTCTCAGGCGCGCACCCCGCGCCTGCCGCAGCTGCCGTGCTGCCTCGCCGGCTCCCGCGGCCCCGCTGGCCCCGCGCGGCGTCCATCTCCCTGTCGCAAGCCACCCTCACCGGCTCCCACGGTCCCGCTTCCCCCGCGCGGCGGCCACCTCCCCGTCGCCAGCCACCCTCGCCGGCTCCGCCGCCCCTGCACCGCCGTTCCCACACCGGCGAGTCCCCTCCTCACCGGCGGCCACCTGCCCTAGGGCCGCCACCGGCCGTGGTCGTCGCCTCGTCGGCCCTGCTCGGCGAGCACCCGTCCGGAGCCTACGCCCAACCACAAGGCTCCGCTCCGTTAACACACCCGCCCCGCTAGGCTCTGGGCCACTGCTAGGCAGGGCCCAGTCCCCCTGTTTTTTTTCAAAAAAGTTATAAAAATAACAATATTAATTAATTAATTAATTGTTTAATTAACTTAACTAATTAGGTTTAACTAAACTAATTAACTAGATTAGTTAATTAATCTGTAGTTAGTCAATGAGTCTATGACAGGGGCCCCACACTCTGTTGACCAGTCAATGTTGAGTGGTCAACTGGGACCCCTTGGCCCACATGTCATCCTCTATGTGCACTTCTGTGTACATAGAGCTGGGTACCCGTAGCAAATTATTATTTAATTTCGAATTAATAATAATTTCAGAATATTAATAAAAGTTTGAAAAATCATATAAAATAATTCGTAACTCGAATGAAAAATATTTATATATGAAAGATGCTCAAAATTTCGAGACGAATCCGAATACGCGGTCCATTCGTTCACCACACATCCCTAGCATACCGAACATAGAACAATCCCCCTCTGGTTCGCCTGTCCGAAAATGCCTAACACCGGGAATGCTTTCCCGGATGTTTTCCCCCTTCGCCGGTACCGTGTAGCACTCCGTTAGAACACCCTAGCAACGCTTATTGCCATGTCGCGCATTTGTATTGCATCTGTGTGCTATGTATTTATTGTTTCTTCCCCCTCTTCTTCTCCGTTAGACCCCGAGACCGGTGCTGATGCCCTTGTGATCGTCTACGTCGACGACGACCCTCCTTCCGTTTCAGCAGAGCTTCCAGGAAAGCCCCCCCTTTGATCATCCCGATATCGCCCATTCCATTCTCTCTCATGCTTGCATTAGATTTGGTACTGCTATTGATTGATCCTATTCTGATGCATAGCCTGCTTTTGCACCTGCTATTGTTACCTACATGCTATGCTAAACTGCTTAGTATAGGTTGGCTAGTGATCCATTAGTGACCCCGACTGTCCTAGTTGCCCTGCTTCATCTTCGACGACTCGAGCAACGTGATCGAAGACCGAAGCCCGACTGTCCTTGTTACCCCTGCTTCATCATCGACGACTCGAGCAACATGATCGAAGACTGGAGCCCGACACTTCACATCACATCACACGCCCTTTGTTGCTCGACACTGCAGAGGTACTATCGGGTGCCGAGGGTGAAACCTAGTAACACACTCATGATGATAACTCTGTAGTGTAGCTATTCGGTCATTGTCATCATGGGTGATTCCTCTTTCCATTCCCGATATGAGTCTGTCGTGCAACCCCTCAAGTGTGAACCTCGGGAGTGATTCCTCATAGTTCGCCTTGACGGACACATCGAGTGGAATTGATCGAGGGTGATTCCTCGGGTTTTCCACCTTGGTGTTTTGGACACACAGTTAAATGGACTTTACTTGAGACCTTTGTGAATGGCGGGCAGGCCTGGAGAGCACCCGCGGAAGTTCTTAGAGTGGCGGCTGGCTGTTTAGCGGTATCACCCAGGAGGGGTGATAGCTCCGGACTTGTCCCGACAGCCGTCACTTCTATCAATAATGCACTAATAGATTTGGGTATTTTTTCTGAATCGGCCTCTGGCCTTTACGCACTAACCGCCACGCGAGAATAGTTATGGGCCTCGGCGTCGTGGTATCAGCCGAAGCTTTGTGAGACGTCCAGTTCAGCATTGGGGCACGGTTGGGCCGGCGCCATCCAGTATAGAGGTGGTGCCTGGTCCACCCTGCTCGCAACGACCCGGAGTGCAACGGGCGATGGCCCATGACCCCGAAGTGCTTAGGATGTAGACCGGTGGGGACCTATCTATTGATCCTAGGTAGGACTGTGACGTGTTGATCTTCCGAGGTCGGGCATTGGCCCAGAAAAGGGTGTCCGGCCAACGAGGATCGAGCGTGAGGGTAACGTGGTGCACCCCTGCAGGGAAGTTATCTATTCGAATAGCCGTGTCGAGGGCAACGGACGTTCAGTCTTATATCCTGATCTATTGTAACTAGACTTGGATACTTGAGAATGTGATGGATATGTGGCTGCGAGATTACTTTTCTCGCAGGGAGTCGGGGAAGGATCTCTAGGCCGTTAATACTTCAACATGCTTGTTAATTATAAACTGGTATGCTGTATTTCCTTTTACTGCTGCAAGATGGTGCTTTCCAGAAGATGCTTGAAGATGCTAGTCTTCGATAGGCTAGGCTTTTCCCCTCCTCTTCTGGCTTTCTGCAGTTCAGTCCACATATACAGCTTATTCCTTTGATACTAATGCATACTTATTATAGATCTGATGCTTGCGAGTACTTTGGATGAGTACTCAGGGTTGCTTTGCTCCCCCTTTCCCCTTCTCTCTTCTTTCTGGTTGTTGCAACCAGATGGCGGATCCCAGGAGCCAGATGCCACCCCAGTCGACTACTAAAACTACCCCGACGGAGCCTACTACTACGTCGAGACAGCTGACGACCAGGAGTAGTAAGGACGTCCCAGGCAGGAGGCCTTGGCTCTTCGATCGTTGATGTATGTGCTAGCCTTCTTCAGGCAAAACTTGTTTAACTTATGTTTGTCCTCAGATATTGTTGCTTCCGCAAACTCTGTTGCTTTCGAGCTTCTGTATTCGAGCCCTCGAGGCCCCTGGCTTGTAATATGAAGCTTGTATTATTTTCATTTGTGTCCAGAGTTGTGTTGTGATATCTTCCCATGAGTCCTGAACTTGGTCGTACTCATTTGCGTGCATGATTAGTGTACGGTCAAATAAGGGGTGTCACAAGTTGGTATGAGAGCCGACTGCCTGTAGGATCCCCTTTTCCATCTCCTTGGCCGAAGTTGAGTCTAGTCTTTGGAAAACAATTTTACTAACATGGCTGTGTGGTTTACGGGCCCACGTCACCAATTGGGTGGTATTAGGATATTTTACTCCTCAATCTTTACTCCGGGACTCTGAAATCTCTTCTATTCAGGTTAAACGAAATTACTAACTCAAAAATTAGGATCCCATGACCACATTCACCCCAAAGATGAATAGAGCCATAGTTTTCCTTAGTATAGTAATTTTGAATAGTGCACACTATGTCCTGTTGACTACAACGATGCATTCATAGTGTTTCCATCACTATGCATGTTTCATCATGAATGGTCACCAGTCTTAACAAATGCTCAATGCTAAACTACTCCCTGTTACATTTTAGCAGGATGGCTGGCGATCCACCACCTCCACCCTATATTCCCGTAATGATGCAACAGTTTGAACTGAATCGTCAATTTATGACTGGAGTAATGGCTCAGCTTCCAAACCAGAATGCTTATCGACAGCTTGCCCCAATAACACTGCCAGAATTTTCGCGCCTCAACCCGTCCATTTTCCGCAACTCCACCAATCCTATGGATGCCGATGATTGGCTTCGTGACATCCAGTTTGAGATGAAGTCAGCTAATGTTGCCCCTGGCAGTTATGTCACCTTCGCGACATTTCACTTGAAGGATCCAGCTGCCCAATGGTGGGAAGGCCACATGGGTATGTTGTCTCCAGAAATGGTAACCACTTGGCAGGAATTTTAGTTACCCTTCCGTGCACGGGTCATTCCTCAAGGTGTGATGGACCAGAAGAAGAAGGAGTTTCGCAAACTCTCACAGGGCACAATGACTATGGATGAATATCAGAGGAAATTCCTTGAATTATCCCGCTATGCTGAGGATGACGTTGACACTGACGCTCGTAAGCAAGAGAAATTCCGTGAAGGATTGCATCCCGATATAAAGCTCGCACTTATTTCTCATGATTGCGTAGACTTTGCCATGCTTGTCAGCCTAGCTTTCCGAACTGAAACTGGTCTGACCGAGTATCAGGAGTCGCTCAAGCGTACTAGAGATGTTGGCCCATCCTCGGGCGAGCCTTCTGAGAAACGTCGAGTCTGGATCCCACACAATGTTCATCACTGACCTGCTCCAACACCAAGGCCTTCTTATGTTTCACCTCGTCTGCCTCTGCCGCCGAGACAACTAGCTATTCAGGGTGGACAGTCCAATACTGTGGCTCCTCCCCACAATGATCGTTTATGCCGCAAGTGTGGACAACTAGGGCACCGCACTCTGAACTGTTGCCTGAGTCAACCGCAAAGTACTTCAAATCCTCCTGCTGGTCGTAGAAAGGGCCGTCGCAACCATCCTAGCAGAAATCATAGTGCCAGGCCACCAGCTATGAGTGGTGGTCAGGTCACCCACTTCAAGATCAAAGAAGCTCGTGACTCCCCAAAAATCGTGATGGGTACCCTTCGCGTTAATTTAGTGCCAGCTTCTGTTCTCTTTGATTCAGGAGCATCGCATGCCTTTGTGTCCCAACAATTTCCTCAGTTGCATGGGCTAGGCATGGAAGAATTACCAACTCCATTAGCGGTTCAATCTCCGGGTTTCAAGTGGCAAACCACAATGGTAAGCCCTTGCAACTATATCGAAATTCAAGGCTTACTTTTTCCGGCTTCTCTCGTTGTGCTCGGACCTTCCAACATTGACATCATTCTTGGAATGGATTGGTTGACACCCCATAATGCTTTGATTGACTTTGCTGCCAAGACAGTCCAACTCACTCACCCTTCTGGCCAGACAGTCCAATACTCAACCCAAGCAGCGCAGGATGCCGAGAATCAGATATATGTTCTGAATGCAATGAATGCTTCACCTCTTGAAGGAATAGAGAACATTCCAGTCGTTCGTGATTTCAAAGATGTCTTTCCAGAAGAACTTCCAGGAATACCCCCTGCTAGAGGTATTGAGTTCGTCATAGACCTAAAACCGGGCACTACTCCTATTGCCAAGCGGCCATACAAGATGCTGCCACATGAAATCCTTGAGCTTAAGGAGGAAATCGACACTTCACTTCGTCAGGGTTTTATCCGTCCAAGTTCCTCTGCTTGGGGAGCACCTTCTCTCTTTGTCAAGAAGAAGGATGGTACGAATCGTTTGTTCCAAGATTACCGACCTATCAACCAGGCAACAATTCAGAACAAGTATCCGTTTCCCAGAATCAATGATTTGTATGATCAACTTGCTGGTTCCTCAATATTCTCTAAACTTGATTTGAGGTTGGTTTACCACCAGATTCGGGTTCGTGAAGAGTATATACCCAAGACCGCATTCGTTACTCGCTATGGTTCATACGACTACACCGTCATGTCTTTTGGCTTGACCAATGCTCCAGCAACGTTCTCCCGATTAATGAACTATATATTCATGGAATACCTCGATAAGTTTGTCGTGGTTTATCTGGATGATATCCTTGTATATTCCAAGAACAAGGAAGAACATGCTGAACATCTTTGTCTTGTTCTGGAAAACCTTCGAGAGCATCAACTATATGCTAAGTATTCCAAGTGTGAATTCTGGCTTCCCGAAGTGACCTATCTTGGGCATGTTATGTCCATGGATGGTATTGCCGTCAACCCCGAGCGAGTTCAGGCTATTATCGATTGGACTCCTCCAAAGAATGTCAAACAAGTAAGAAGTTTGCTCGGACTCGCAGCTATTGCCGTCGTTTTGTCGACAACTTCTCCAAAGTTGCCAAACTCCTGACTGGTCTGCTTCACAAAGGTGTCAAGTTCGAATAGACGGAAAAGTGTCAGGAAAGTTTCTAGGCACTCAAAGACAAGCTAACTTCTGCCCCAGTGCTTGCTCCTCCAGATACTAATAAGGATTTTGTCATTTACTACGATGCTTCACGTCAAGGATTAGGCTGTGTCCTAATGCAAGAGCGCAAGGTGATTGCTTATGGCTCTCGTCAGTTGCGCCCTCAGGAAGAGAACTATCCAGTTCATGACCTCGAGCTTGCTGCTGTCATATATGCACTAAAACAGTGACGACATTACCTTCTCTGTAATCATTGCGAGATATTCACGGACCACCAAAGTCTGAAGTATATGTTTACTCAGCCAGACCTGAACTACCGTCAGCAGAGATGGATGGAGACTGTAGCTGATGTTGACTTGGGTATTTCTTATACACCGGGTAAGGCTAATGTAATTGCTGATGCCTTGAGCCGCAAGTCTCATTGCAACCACCTCGAGGTTTGTAAAGTTCAGCCCTCGCTTGTTGAAGAATTCAGGAAGCTGAACCTCCATATTGTTCCGCCTTGTGCACTCGCACCCCCTCCTCCAGAATTCCGCAAGATGAACCTTCGTGTTGTTCCCCTGGGTTCCCTTAATACCCTGGTAGTCAAACTAGATCTCGTGGACAGCATCAAGAGGCTGCAGAAATATGACTCTCAAGTTGAGAAGATTAAGTGCTACCTCGCAGAAGGAAGCCCCTCGTTATTCACTGTTGAAGATGATGGCACCTTGATCTTTAAAGGTCACCTAGTGGTTCCTTCAAAAGGCAACCTGGATATGACTCAGAAGGTTATGAAAGAAGCTCATGATACGCCTATGTCTATTCATCCGTGTAGCCGTTTGCCGTCGTATCAAAGCAGATCATCAAAGGCCTGCTAGAACTCTACAACCTATCTCTATTCCTGAATGGAAATGGGACCATGACGAAATGGACTTTGTCACTGGTTTTCCCAAATCACGGAAAGGTAATGATGCTATTCTTGTCGTCATTGACCGGCTTTCTAAAGTTACACACTTCATGACCGTCAAAGAAATGATCACTGCTAGTCAGCTGACAACTCTCTGCATGTCCAGGATTGTCTCACTCCACGGTATTCCATTAGTTATCAGCTCAGACCGTGGCAGCTTATTCACTTCAAGATTCTGGGCAAGTTTCCAAGAAGCAATGGGAACTCATCTGTCTTTCAGCACTACATTTCACCCTCAGTCGCAGGGACAAGTTGAACGCGTCAATCAAGTTCTTGAAGACATGCTTCGAGCTTGTGTTATTTCCTTCAGCAAGAAATGGGAGGAATCTCTCCCATATGTTGAGTTCTCTTACAACAATAGCTATCTAGCTAGTTTGAACATGGCTCCATTTGAAGTGTTATATGGGCGAAAGTGTTGAACCCCTCTGAACTGTTTAGAAACTTGAGAACGTCCACTCTTCGGTCCGGATATTATCCAACACGCTGAAGAACAAGTCCGCGTCATTCGCGAGAATCTCAAGACTGCTCAGTCACGTCAGAAAAGTCAGTATGACCGTCATCACCAAGACATGGTCTATCAACCTGGCGAAAAGGCTTATCTTCGAGTCACACCAATTAAGGGTGTACACCGCTTCGGTATCAAGGGCAAGCTAGCTCCTCGCTATATTGGTCCATTCATTATTCTCGAGAGACGTGGAAAAGTGGCATATCAGTTGGAACTTTCGTCGAACCTTTCTCAGGTTCACGATGTGTTCCACGTGTCACAACTCCCCCGCTCTTTCAAGGACCCTATCCGAGCAGTTGATCATGGAGTGCTCGATTTGCAGCAAGACCTCTCCTATAAAAAGCATGCGGTCTACATTCTAGACCAAGTTGAACACCGCACACGTCAGAAGCCGATAAAGTTCCTCAAGGTCCAGTGGTCGCATCACTCTGAAGACGAAGTCACTTGGGAACGCGAGGATCGTCTGCGTGAAGAATACCCCGAACTGTTTCCTTCTTCCTCCTAAATCTTGGGACGAGATTTATAGTAGTGGAGGAGAATTGTAACGCCGGATAATTATGCTACAGTAATCCCATGCTAATGATGCCATGTCACCACGGTTACTGTTGTTAACCTTGCGATGATTCAATCACGTTCGAATTTAGAACCGAGTTTAAAATCCTAATTTAAATTAAAGTCAAAAATTAAAGTTTTCAAATGTCTAAAATTAAATGTTCTTCTTGTGGCAAATAAATGGTAGGTAATATTGGTGGTGAACTCATCTTTTTGTAAGAGGTTTATATGCACAAAATAATTTGAAACGGTAAAAAAGAAAAGAAAGCAAAACACAAACAAAACTTTGAAACAAAAGAAAACCCCCCTCCCCTGGGCCTTTTGGCCCAGCTGGCCTCACTGGCCAAGCAAGGCCGGCCCAGCCGCATGTCTCGTCGTTCCCTCCTCCTCGCTACACGAGCGGGGGGATCGTGTCGGCCATCCGGCCATGGCCAACACCTTGTCGTCCATCTGTCGGCGTCCCTCGTCTATAAGACGTCGCCACCGCGCACTAGGCTGAACCCTAGCTACCTCCCTCACGCGCGCCTTGCCCTTCCGCGCCAGATCCGCCTACTCCCAAACGCCCCCGTCGCCGCTATTGTCATCGACTTCGCGGCCACTATTGCCCCTATGCCGAGCTGGGAGGTCCCACGGCTCCGTCGTCGCCTGCATCCTCCTCCTCGTGCACGGAATCAAGATGGACCGGCCCCGACTCCAACCATTGCAGCACGTCCCCGGGCCTTCTCTGCAACGGCCGTGAGCCCCTCCCCTCCTCTCCTCTTCCCTGCAGATCAAACGCGTCCCGGGCCTCACATCGCGCACCGCCGACACCTGCCTCGCGCCCTGGCCGCACGGCCGCGGCCCCGCGCCGCTGCTCCCACAGGCCGCCTCGCACCCTGGCCTCCCCCCTGCTCCCCGCATGCTCTGCACCCACGCGTGCCACTCCCGCCTCGCGCCCGCGCTGAATCGCAGCCACGCCTGCGCCTGCGCACACACGCGGCCGCTCGCGGCCTGCTGCTGCCCGCTGCACCTTGCGTGTCGCACCGTTGCCGCACCCACCAACGCCGCGGACCCCCCTGCTTGCCCCGTCTCCGGCAATTGCCGCGGTCACGGCTCGCATCGCCGCGCATGTGCCCGCAATGCCTCCATCCTCCGTCCAGCCGGCCTCTCACGCACGCGCCCCGCGCCTGCCGCAGCTATGCACCGCCGCTGCCGTGCTGCCTCACCGGCTCCCGCGGACCCGCTGCCCCAGCGCGGCGGCCACCTCCCCGTCGCCAGCCACCCTAGCCGGCTCCCGTGGCCCCGCTGCCCCCGCGCGGCGGCCACCTCCCCGTCGCCAGTCACCCTCGCCAGCTCCCGCGGCACCGCTGCCCCAGCGCGGCGGCCACCTCCCCGTCGCCCGCCACCCTCGCCGGCTCCACCGCCCCTACACCGCCGTTCCCGCTCCGGCGACCCTCCTCCTCGCCGGCGGCCACCTGCCACGGGGCCGCCACCAGCTCTTGTCGTGGCCTCGTCGCCCTGCTCGGTGAGCACCCACCCGGAGCCTACGCCCGACCACAGGGCTCTGCCCCGTTAACACGCCCGCCCCTCTAGGCCCTGGGCCACTGCTAGGCGGGGCCCAGTCCCCCTGATTTTTTTAAGTTATAAAAATAGTAATATTAATTAATTAATTAATTGTTTAATTAACTTAACTAATTAGGTTTAACTAAACTAATAAACTAGATTAGTTAATTAATCTATAGTTAGTCAATGAGTCTATGACAGGGGACCCCACAGCCTGTTGACCAGTCAACGTTGACTGGTCAACTGGTACCCCCTGGCCCACATGTCATCCTGTGTGTGCACTTCTGTGTACACAGAGCTGGGTACTCGTAGCAAATTATTATTTAATTTCGAATTAGTAATAATTTCACAATATTAATAAAATTTGAAAAATCATATAAAATAATCCGTAACTCGGATGAAAAGATTTATATATGAAAGTTGCTCAGAATTTCGAGACGAATTCGAATACGCGGTCCGTTCGTTCACCACACATCCCTAGCATACCGAACATGGACCAATCCCCCTCGGGTTCATGTGTCCGAAAATTCCTAACACCGGGAATGCTTTCCCGGATGTTTTCCCCCTTCGTCGGTACCGTGTAGCACTGCGTCATAACACCCCTAGCACCGCTTATTGCCATGTCGTGCATTTGTATTGCATCTGTGTGCTTTGTATTTATTGTTTCTTCCCCCTCGTCTTCTTCGTTAGACACCGAGACCGCTGCTGATGCCCCTGTGATCGCCTACGTCGACAACGACCCTCCTTCCGTTTCAGTAGAGCTTCTAGGCAAGCCCCCCCTTTTATCATCCTGATATGGCCCATTCCATCCTCTCTCATGCTTGCATTAGATTTTGCTACTTTTATTGATTGGTCCTATTCTGATGCATAGCCTGCTTTTGCACCTGCTATTGTTACCTACATGCTATGCTAAACTACTTAGTATAGGTTGGCTAGTGATCCATCAGTGACCCCGACTGTCCTTGTTGCCCTGCTTCATCATCGATGACTCGAGCAACATGACCGAAGACCGAAGCCCGACTGTCCTTGTTACCCCTGCTTCATTAGCGACGACTCAAGCAACATGATTGAAGACCGGAGCCCGACACTTCACATCACATCACACCCCCTTTGTTGCTCGACTCTGCAGAGGTACTATCGAGTGCCGAGGGTGAAACCTTGTAACACACTCATGATGATAACTGTGTAGTGTAGCTCTTCGGTCATGGTCATCGAGGGTGATTCCTCTTTCTCCATTCCTGATACGACTCTGTCATGCAACTCCTCAAGTGTGAACCTCGGGGGTGATTCCTCATAGTTCGCCTTGACGGACACATCGAGTGGAATTTGTCGGGGGTGATTCCTTGGGTTTTCCACCTTGATGTTTTGGACACACAGTTACATGGACTTTACTTGAGAACTTTGTGAAAGGCGGGCGGGCCCGGAGAGCACCCGCGGAAGTTCTTACAGTGGCGGCTGGCTGTTTAGCGGTATCACACAGGAGGTGTGATAGCTCCGGACTTGTCCTGACAGCCGTCACTTCTGTCAATAATGCACTAACATATTTGGGTATTTGTTCTGAATCGGCCTTTGGCCTTTACGCACTAACCACCACAGGAGAATAGTTATGGGCCTCGGCATCATGGTATCAGCCGAAGCTTTGTCACATGTCCAGTGCAGCATTGCGGCACGGCTAGGCCGGCTCCATCCAGTATAGAGGTGGTGCCTGGTCCGCCCTGCTCGCAACAACCCGGACTGCAACGGGCGATGGCCCATGACCCCGAAGTGCTTAGGATGTAGACCGGCGGGGACCTCTCTGCTGAGCCTAGTTAGTGCTGCGACGTGTTGATCTTCCGAGGCCGGGCATTGGCCCAGAGAAGTGGGTCCAGCCAAAGATGATCGAGCGTGAGGGTAACGTGGTGCTCCCCTGCAGGGAAGTTATCTATTCGAATAGCCGTGTCCACGGTAATGGACGTTCAGTCTTATATCCTGATCTATTATAACTAGACAGGGATACTTGTGATATGTGATGGATATGTGGCTGCAAGATTACTTTTCTCGCAGGGAGTGGAGGAAGGATCTCTAGGCCGTTAATACTAGAACATGCTTGTTAATTATAAACTGCTATTCTGTATTTCCTTCTACTGCTGCAAGATGGTGGTTTCCAGAAGATGCTTGAAGATGCTAGTCTTCGATAGGCTAGGCTTTTCCCCTCCTCTTCAGGCTTTCTGAAGTTCAGTCCACATATACAGCTCATTCCTTTGATTCTAATGCATACTTAGTATAGATCTGATGCTTGCGAGTACTTTGGATGAGTACTCACGGTTGCTTTGCTCCCCCTTTCCCCATTCTTTCTTCTTTCTGGTTGTTGCAACCAGATGGTGGATCCCAGGAGCCAGATGCCAGCCCAGTCGACTACTACTACCCCGACGGAGCCTACTACTACGTGGAGACAGCTGACGACCAGGAGTAGTTAGGAGGTCCCAGGCAGGAGGCCTTGCCTCTTCGATCATTGATGTTTGTGCTAGCCTTCTTAAGGAAAAACTTGTTTCACTTATGTGTGTACTCAGATATTGTTGCTTCCGCTAACTTTGTTGCTTTCGAGCTTCTGTATTCGAGCCCTCGAGGCCCCTGGCTTGTAATATGAAGCTTGTGTTATTTTAATTTGTGTCTAGAGTTGTGTTGTGATATCTTCCCGTGAGTCCCTAATCTTGGTCGTACACATTTGCGTGCATGATTAGTGTACGGTCAAGTCGGGGGCGTCACGAGAGGAAAACCAAGTTTTAGCACGATATCTAAGTGAAAACGGAAATAACTTCAATTTAACAATATCGTTATCCGTATCCCTTTTCTCTTGCATATCACACAAATCAACAAAGTTGTTTAGATGGGTAGCGGCATCTTCACTAGGAAGGCCGGAGAATTGATCTTTCATGACAAGATTCAACAATCAGCATTGATCTCACAAGATTCAGCATCGGTAATAGGAGCAATCAAAGTGCTAATAAAATCATTATTGTAGGTATTGGAGAAGTCACATAATTTGGTATTTTTCTGAGACATAGTGACAAGCAAGCAATCCAACTCACACAAGCAAACAAGAAGCAAGCGAACGATAAACACACGGCAAAAGATGGGCAAATAAAACGGCAAGGGTGATGTGGGGGAAAGGAAAACGAGAGTCAAAAAATGAAATGTGAAAGATAAGGGTTTGTTATAGGTACTTGGTATATGACTTTTGCGTAAGCCTCCCCGGCAACAGCGCCAGAAATTCTTCTTGCTACATCTCTAGCTTGCGTTGTATTCCCTCAAAGAGGAAAGGGAGATGCAACACAGTAGCGTAAGTATTTCCCTCAATTTTTGAGAACCAATGTATCAATCCAGTAGGAGACCACGTGCGAGTCCCTCGCACCTGCACAAACAAATAAGAACTTCGCAACCAACGCGATATGGGGTTGTCAATCCCTTTACGGTCACTTACGAAAGTGAGATCTGATAGAGATGATAGTTTATATTTTTGGTATTTTTTTATTATAAGAACATAAAGTAAAAGCGGAAAAAGTAAAGTAGATGTAGATTGATACGTTGATAATAGACCCGGGGGCTATAGTGTTCTCTAGTGGCTTCTCTCATGATAGCGATATTCTACGGCAGGTAAACAAATTACTGTCGAGCAATTGATACAAAAGTGAATAATTATGAGACTATCTAGGCATGATCATTATATATAGGCATCATGTCCGAGACAAGTAGACCGACTCTTGCCTGCATCTACTACTATTACTCCACACATCGACCGCTATCCAGCATGCATCTACTGTATTGAGTTCATAAGAACAGATTAACACCTTAAGCAAGATTACATGATGTAGAGGGATAAACTCAAGCAATATGATATAAACCCCATCTTTTTATCCTCGATGGCAACAATACAATACGTGCCTTGCTGCCACTACTGTCACTGGGAAAGGAGACCGCAAGATAGAACCCAAATCCAAGCACTTCTCCCATTACAAGAACTATAGATCTAGTAGGCCAAACCAAACCAATAATTCAAAGAGACTTGCAAGGATATTATGAGCACACATAAAGAGTTCCGAAAAGGACCAAACATTTCTCATAGATAATCTTGATCATAAATCCACAATTCATCGGATCTCAACAAACACACCGCAAAAAGAGATTACATCGAATAGATCTCCTCGAAGACCAAGGAGAACTTTGTATTGAGATCCAAAGAGAGAGAAGAAGACATCTAGATACTAGCTATGGACCCGAAGGTGTGTGGTAAACTACTCACAACTCATGGTGAGGCGATGATGATGATGATGATGTAGAAGCACTCCGTGGTAGATCCCCCCCTCCGGCGGAGCTCCAAAACAGGCCCCAAGATGGGATCTCACGGGAATAGAAGGTTACAGTAGTGGAACTAGGGTTTTCTCTGTTCTTCTGATGGTTTTGGGGTACGTAGGCTTATATAGGAGGAAGGAGGGCACTGAGGGCCTTACGTGGGACCCACGAGGCAGGGGGCGCGCCCTAGGCAGGGGGGTGCGCCCCTACCCTCGTGGGCACCACGTGGCCCCTACTCCGTGGTTCTCAAGTCTCCCGTGCGTGATTTTCTCCAAATATATATCTTCCGAAGGTTTCATTCTGTTTGGACTCCGTTTGAGATTCCTTTTCTGCAAAACCATGAAATAGGCAAAAAACAGCAATCATGACTGGGCCTTTGGGTTAGTAGGTTAGTCACAAAAATAATATAAAAGTGTATGACAAAGCCCATTAAACATCCAAAACATCATAAATAATAGCATGGAACAATCAAAAACTATAGATACGTTGGAGACGTATCAGATAACAAGACAAGATAACAAGAAGTATCGAAACATAGCATGAAATTGAACATGAAATCATGAGCATAACCAAAACAACGACAGCAGTAGCAAACAAGCAGACTGGTACGAGCAAACTTTTATTGAATATTCAAGTTGAAAACCATGGCTACTTCATGGCTATCATGCAACTGGCTATTGTTTCTTGCCTGGGATGACGAAGAGTCCGGGAAGAAGTGCGGTGAAGCCGCGTAAAGAAACGCCGAAACTGTTCTCTCTCGGAGGGGGTTGATTAAGGGCAAGGGCAAAATGGTCATTTCCAATATATCAAACAATAGTGAAAATGATACCAAGATAATGGGCTCGACAAGACAAAGATGTGGGCTTTGGATTCACCTCAATCGAAGTCTCGAGCAAAAAGTTATAGCCCTATGAAGATCAGGGACCATTCTGTAAAGATAACTCTACAAACAGGCCCCTGAGCTGAAAAACAGAAAGCGCATTTAGTGTAACACGCTTTCACAGCAGTGAAAACGCATTTCTAGCCATAGTTGAATGAAAATACGTCTTCTAAAAAAGAAAGCACATTTTCAACCGAACTAAGACCAAAGTACGCTTCACTAACCGAAAACATATTAAACGAAATGTGTTTCCACTTATCTGACGTGGCGAGGGCGGGGTCAAACGCGCTGAGGCTTACATGCGGGACCCGCATGGAGGTGGGGCCCGCTGGCAGGGGTCGTCGTCTTCAGCCTCCCTCGTTCTATTCCTCGACAGAACAGAGAGACGAGGCAGGGGGACGCCGGCGCTGGCCTGGCTGCCTTCGGCCACCCCCGACCGCGGAGAGGCCACCGGCGGGCGCGGCTCGGCCGGCCGCATCCATCTAGGGGGAAACGTCGTGCCGGGGAGGAGTGGGATGGAGGGGAGGGATGGCGCCATGAGGAGGCAGAAGGAGGACAAAGAGGTGGGGCGATGGGGCCGCCCAGCTCCAGACATCTCCGGCCGAGCTGAGCGCACCGGCGGGTCGGGACAGTGTAGCGGCTCTGTTCAGGGGCAAAGAGGCGGCCGAGGAGGAGTGGGGAGGCCTATATGGGGGTCAGAGGGTGTTGGCGGCGGCTCGGGTTAGAGGATGGCCGCGGCCTTGGCAGCTTCGGTGAGGGGGCGAGGGGTGGTGCAGTTTGTGGTGGTGAAAGAGTGGACGGAGGAACGTCGGCTTGCCGGAATTTAGCCATGACCGAACGGCAACCGAAGCGGGAATGGAGATGAATGGGAGCACGTCGAGCTTAGGGGAGAGGCTCGGGAGGTCAAGTGGAGTACGGGGAGGCGGCTGGTGAGCTCGAAAGGCTCGGGGGAGGCCTATATATAGGCGCGGGACAAGGTGCCGAGGGTGTGTGCCGCCGTGTACATCCGGTCGACTCTCTGGCGTGCTCAGCGATCACGGGAGGGTGCAAGAAGGCGACGACGGGGGTGCGGACGAGCGACAGTGGGGCACTGTGCAGGAGGGGCCGAGGGTTGCAGGGGAGGAAGACGTCGTGGCGCGAATAGAGCCGGTCAGCTACAGTTCGCCCGTGGGCGCACGTCGACGAGCACTGACGGAGGGGCTTACGGAGGGGGAGATGGCTCCAGGTGGACGGCGACGATGCGAGGAACACGTTGGACATGCCCGTGCTCACTGAGACGCTGAGCAGAGGAGGGGCCCGAGCAAGAAGGCGTTCTGGGCACGACCATTGCACGCCAAAACGATGGTCACCGCTTAGTCTGGCGATGAGAAAATGCCAAGGGTTGGCAAATATTGTCTTGTGGTAAATCCTTCGATGGTAAGTCTCAACTACGATGGTAGATCGGTGAAAGGTGAAGTGGGTAAATGGTAAGTGTGCTCTGAAGTTTACTGCATCTGACTTAACCATGATGCAGTGATCACCATTGGTGAGATTAGAGCCAAATAGAATGTCTAGGAAGCTTTGGTTAGGAAGGACTACAGTCCTGGGAAATTTGGTGTGATTAGGACCAAGGTTTAATATACTTGCTTTGCTACTACCAAATCTGGTCCAGAAATGAGAATTGGATGATGCACTCACATAGTGATTCCACTTGAGCTGAAATTTGGTGGAGTGGGGTTGTTTGACCATATGGAGCTGCTGTAAAAATCTCATGCCATTTGGAATTACCAAAGTGGCACTTCCTTCACAAAGCTCCATTCTGACCAGAAACTTGGAAAATTTACTGAGGGTAAATGGCTAAGGGGATGGAGCCACAAGTAGGTGGAGGGAGTATGTGTAGATGTAAAAATGTCCTGGTAAATTTTCAGCTCAAATGAAGCAAGGTAAAATAGGGTTGCTTCACAAAGTGAAAATCTTACCAGAAACCAAGATTTGGAGCTGAGATCACATAGATGATGTCCATGAGCTCAAATTTGGTAGAGATTCATGATTAGATCTAATGAAGGATGTGACCAAGGTTCACCTCATTTAGATATTCCTAGAATATACTTCCTTCACAAAGTTTCTTTCTGGACAGAAACTTTGGAAAATCATTGAAAATTATTTACTAGGCAAATGAGTATGAAAATTGGCACAGGGCAATGATATGGAAAGGAAAGATGTCCAAAAAGATTGAGGTCAACTGGGCAAATATAAATAGCACTTGCTTCACAAAGTGTCATTTAGGGAAGAATAGGAAAATGATCATTGGAGGATTATTTTTGAACATGGCAATGGAATGTTTTGCCATATTTGAGAAAGATAGGACCCAAACAATTTATGAGAATTATTTGGGAATTTTAAGAATGACAGTGATATAGGTTGCTTCACAACCTAGGGCAAAAAGAATTATTCCTTTAATAGAAAAGGAATATTCCTTAGAAAAAGAATATTGGGTTAGGTCAAGGATGGAAATGACAGGGTCTTGGGATGATTATGAGGATGACCAGCCACTATAAAACCTAGGAAGATAGGATCTTCCCAAGTTTCAGAACCACATAGCCAGAGAAATGCAAATAAAATCAAGAAATCTAAGAAAATTAAAAGAAAAAGAAAAGGGCAAAATCCAGGCTGTCACATCTACTATGATTCAGTTTTATCTTTCAAGATGCATATATATTATCTACTACTCCCTCCGTCCAGAAATACTTGTCGGAGAAATGCATAAAAATGAATGTATCTAGAACTAAAATACATCTAGATACATCCATTCCTCCGACGAGTATTTCCGGACGGAGGGAGTATTATTCGAGATGCATATCAATTATCTACTATTATGTGTACTAATTTTTTTATATTTCTTCTGGATTAGTTAAATAAAAGCTATGTCGGACAATACCGACAGAGAAGGAGAACGGGCCCTGTTCGAGATCATACTCTCTCACCGGCCAGATGAACAGAATGAAGAAGATGACGGCTCCCAATATCTGAACAATACCGGGGAGGGTGATATGATATTCAATCAAGACGACCGAATTGATGAAATCCAGAACTATGATTATGATGATGAAGAAAATGTTGATCTTGAAATAAGAAAGACCGGTGAGGTATATATTATATAAACAGGCATTTGGTGATCATCACATGTTTTAAATGATTTATATATATATTAACAAATCGATCTTTCTTCTTTCAGCCCTTCGGATCGAGCAAATCTTCTACAGGCAGCATGACAATGTGAGGCTCGGCCAAAAAGTTGAAGGAAGGCGTAAAGTACAACATTGATGCCATCAAACCTAATGGCGAACCAAGCGAGCCTAAGAAGAATGCGAACAAGTTCATTCGTCAGTGTGGAGTTCTTGTGAAGGACCAACAACCGATCTCCATTAAACAATGGAAAGAGCCAGCAAAGCCACGTCCAGATCTTACTTTTGTCGACCAAAGAGCCAAAAATCGGCTTTGGGAATCTCTCATGGAACATTTCACCCTACAAGATCATTTCACAAAGACAGATGTGCAGAAAGTCAAGGATGCTTCTCTTACGAAGATGTCAATTGCATTCAGCACCCACAAGAAAAAGATATGGGCCATGTACGTCGAAAGCGAAAAGTAGACTCCATAATTCACGGGAACACTGGCGAAGCAAAGATTTCACTGGCCCACTTTCGTCAAATTCAAGGAATCAGAATTATCTAAGGAACAATCGAGAATAAATAAGATCAATGCCTCAAAAAAGGAGCATTTCCATACGCTGGGGCCAGGTGGGTACGCGTTGGCCCGGCCTAAGTGGGATAAGGCTGAGCAACAGATGCTAGATGTAGGGGTCACTCCAGTTACATTGAGCTGGCCGGAAAGGCATAGGACATGGTTCTATGCGCATGGGGGGCATTGGACCCAAAGACATGCAAGGTTTTGAAGAAGGCAAGTCTTAAAGGAGCCAACGACAGGTTACTTGTTGCAATAGAAGAGGCTCGAACGGGGGTGTTCACGCCCAACAGATAGAACGACGAGCTTACGCGTGCCCTAGGAAATCCTGAACACCCGGGGAGAACACGATGCAAAGGCGTTGTTCTATGGTATGAGGGGCTTGAGGACTGGAACATCGACAACAGAAGCCGTGCGAGAAAGAAGATGCAGGAGGAGTAGAAGAAGAAGATGGACGAGGAGGACAGGAGGCAGGAAGCAGAACGCATTCGCATAGTAGAATCAAAGCACGCGGAGCTAGCACTCCAATGCGGCAGCAGCAGCAGATCAACTCAATTAGCTAGGAAAGGAGGTCTCAATAGCAGCTAGTGGATCCAGCATTGGATAGCATCATCCCATCCATGTCGAGAAGCAGCGTGGGTTCTGGCCCGGGCAATGAGGCACTGCTGCTGGATAGATAGTTTGTGGATGGCATGATGGATAACACTAATTGTGAGCTAAAATTCAAAATGAAGAACATATCCATGAAGGTGGTGGACACAGTTGCTTACACAAATCCCCCTGGAGCAACCTATTATTGCAACTCGATTCCAGCTGGCTATGCTGGTGTCGTGGTATATGAAGTGGCGGCGCAATATTCAGGGCTAGACATTGACATTCCTGAAGGTGATGACGAGCACAAACTGGGAAAGGCCATACATCGTATCATCCTATGGAGAAAGGATTGCATTATCTTTCCAAGGCCACCGACACCGCGTCAGCTGACTCCTCCTCCAAGTCCGCCACCGCGTCAACAGACTCTCGCTCCTCCAATTCATCAGCCACCGCCTCAGCAGAGTCCTGCTCCATCAAGTTTGCCAACGTGTCAAGATACTCCTCTGGATCCTCCAAGTCCGGCACCGCATCAGGCCACTCCTCTTGCTCCAAGTCCGGCACCACGTTAGCCCACTCCTCCTCCAAGTCAGCCATGCCAGCCGTATCAGACGCCTCGGCAACAGCGCAAGAGAGCTGCCGTAGCTATGGTTCATAGCGGTACAAGTCAAGGTACAAGAGGTACAGGAGGCAAGCGATTTCAATATGGTCCAAGCCTCGCGCCTCTTTCGAAGAGGCCTTACGACATGACCGAGGAGGAAAACAAAGCCAAAGTGAGGGCCCAATTGGACGCCCATTTTGGACCGAAACCTGAAAGTGCAACTACTCTTGGGTGGTTTTGGTAATTTGTAACAACATATAGCACATTTAAAGATGATCATTTCATAAAGTTCAATGATTATTGGCATGGCATGTACTAGGAGTGTGGACCCCTCAAAATGGTAAGGACACATATTGGCTCAAGCTCAAGGCTCTACATTTTCATTTTAGTGATCCAATATCATATTGAGTCTATAGGAAAAACCAATACTATTAAAAGGGGGTGAGGTGTGGCTTAATGGCTTGCTTGGTCAAAATGCTTAGTGATATGCTCCAAAAGCCCTCAACCACTTTCTCATATCCACAATGTCCCAAACCAAAAGTCAAACTCGGCCCCACCAATTTGATCTATCCGGCGCCACCGAGTTCATTTGGCATAGCCAGAGCCAGAAACCCTAACCAGTTCGGTCTCACTGATAGGGATCTCGGTCTCACGGAGATGGGATTGCAAACTCTCTATTTCCCTTCATAACGTTTCGGTCTAACTGAAGTGAATGATCGGTCCCACAGAGTTCGCAATGCAAACTCTATGTTTCCTTTTTGTAACATTTCGGTCCCACCGAAATGAGCGAATCGGTCCCACCGAGTTTGCCTGACCAACTCTCTGTTTGCCTATTACAAAAAATTGGTCTCACCGAATTAGATTATGGCCTAAGCCTAATGAAATCGATCCCACCGAGTTGATCATGTCGGTCCCACCAAAAAGCCTAACGTTCACATTTGAACTAAATTAGTCCGACCGAGTTTCATGATTTGGTCCCTCCAAGTTTGGTAAATTGTGTGTAACGGTTAGATTTTGTGTGGAGAGAGCCATCCGAATGTGCCTACACTTCCATTATTCATTTTCTGAGAGAGAACCACCTAATCATGTGTTGAGGCCAAGATATTCCAATCCTACGAATTTGCTTTCCACTCAAATCGTCTTTCCACCATATCCAAATCTGTGAGAGAGAGTTGAGTGTCGGGGAGACTATCATTTGAAGAACAAGAGCAAGGAGTTTATCATCAACACACCATCTATTACCTTTTGGTGAGTGATGTCTCCTAGCTTGGTTAGGTGTCACTTGGGAGTCTCCGACAAGATTGCGGAGTTGATCCACGCCAAAAACATCTGTGTCCCAACTTGCGTTTGCATTCTCCAAACACCTCCCTTTACCTTCATATGCAATGATTTACTTTCCACTGCTACAACTCTAGAATTCCATATGTAGGAAGATTGCTTGACTTGTGTTAAATTGCTAAAAACTGTCAAAACATAAAATTGTGAAAAGGCTAAGCTTCTATTAGTTCAAGTAGTCTGACATCCCCCTCTATAAATACTTTGGATCCTACAAGTGGTATCAGAGATTTGCGCTCCATTTGCCTTGATTTCCATAGCTTTGGTGATCATAGCCTTAGTTTCACAACCTTGGAGAGTATGGCGTCTAGCGAGGGAAGTTACCACCATAGAGGTCCTTACTTTGATGGTACAAATATTGCTAGTTGGAAGCATAAGATGAAAATCCATATTCTTGGACATAACCCCGTCGTTTGGGGTATTGTGTGTATTGGTTTGCAAGGTGAATTCTTTGATGGGAAGGAAACAAACCGTGAAGCCTCCGCTCAAGAATTGAAGATGTTGCAATATAATGCCCAAGCTTGCCATATCCTCTTCAATGGATTGTGTCCTGAAGAATTCAACAAAATCAGTCATCTTGACAATGCGAACGAAATTTGGGATACATTGATTGATATGCACGAAGGTACCAACTCCGTCAAGGAATCCAAGTTGGATGTGCTTCAAAGTAAACTTGACAAATTCAAGATGAAGGATGGTGAAGGTGTCACTGAAATGTACTCTAGGCTTGCTCTCATCACAAAAGAGATTGCCGGCTTAGGAAGCGAAGAAATGACCGAGAAATTCATCATCAAGAAAATCCTAAGAGCCTTGGATGGAAAATATGTCACCATGTGCACATTGATCCAAATCATGCCCAATTACAAATATCTCAAGCCAACGAAAGTCAATGGAAGAACTGTTGCTCATGGATGTCACTCAAGGATAAAGAAGAGCTTCACAACAAGTCTAGTGGTGCTTACAAAGCCTCAAGTGAGATACAAGTCTTCAATGAAGAATAGATCTTAATGGTGAAGAACTTCAACAAGTTCTACAAGAGTAGAAGCAAGGAAAGAAGTTCCAAGTCAAGGTCCTACAATTACAAAAGATCTTCTAGTCATGAACGCAATTGCTACAAATGTGGGAGACCTGGACAGTGCTCCAATGAGTGTAAGGCTCCCCACAAAAGAAGAGAAGACTCACCTAAAAGGAGAAGTAGAAGAGAAGATCCACAACCAAGAGAGAGAAGGCATAGAGATGATCGTTATGAACGAAGAACCTCTCTAAGAAGCAAGGATTCAGAAAGGAAGGACAAATCATCAAGGAGCTATACAAGACGAAGACATCAAGCTCATGTTGGTGAATTGCTATCACTCCAACTCAGAAGATACGCAAGATGAAGGTGTTGCCGGAATTGCTCTTGTGTCATCCAACTCAAACGACATATTTGACTCACCAAATGAAGGAGTTGGAAGGTGCTTCATGTCTAAAGGCCCTAAGGTATAACACCCTGAGTATCTTGATTTCAATAGTGATGAAGATGATTTGCTAGGAGATGATGATTTACTTGGTGGTAACAGTAGTGATGAAACCTATGATGAAATTGCTATTAATCATGCTAATCAAGACAAAACAAATGACAATGATAAGGAGAAGATTGAGCGACTAACTAAAGAATTAAACACTCTCATGTTAGCTCATGAAACTACCTTAGAGGATCATCGAGTACTTTTGAGGACTCATGAGAAGCTACGCTTTGAAAAGCTCAATCTAGAGGAAGAGCATGAGTTCTCAAAAGCAATCACTGATGATCTTCGTAAGAAAAGTTCTTCTTACATTGGAAAACACTTACTCTTGTCTACTTACATGCCACAAGTAAAATCTAGCAATAAGAACAAGAATTATTATTCCTCTAGTAGTAACAATAATCATGATAAAATAAATGTTGTTGCTTCGAGTAGTTCTCTTGATTCCACAAATGATTCTCTTAGCCAAGTTACACTTGAGCAAGAAAATAGCTTATTGAAGGGATTAAAAGGGAAAGGTGTTTATAAGAGCCTTGCCGGGAGTAAGCAATTCGAG
The DNA here is from genome assembly GCA_902687465.1 of Secale cereale. Classification (NCBI taxonomy): domain Eukaryota; kingdom Viridiplantae; phylum Streptophyta; class Magnoliopsida; order Poales; family Poaceae; genus Secale; species Secale cereale. The sequence continues at coordinate 488,117,821 of LR738715.1, read as the reverse complement.
GAAATTGTACGCAAGCAAGGAAGGCACCGGAAAAATGAAGGTGTTGGTTTTGAATGAACGTTCAATGCCAATAGAGTTGAGTGCGAAGAAGATCAATACCCCAAGAAAAAGTTTGTTCCTCAACAAGAGAAGTATGATCCTACTTCCTTCAAGGGTACACAAGCCCAAGATGATCTTCCACCACAAGACCACAAGCTAAATGGCAAGGACAAGCTTCAAGAAAAGATTTATGGATTTGAAGAAGTTCCTAAGGCCTTGGTCAAGTGGGTTCCCAAGACTACTTCAATTTCTACTTCATCAAGTACATCTACAACTCCAAGGATTCCCATCGAGATGGTGTGGATCGCAAAGAAGAAGAACTAGAGTGTTCTTCAGGGTGACTCCGCCAAAATATTTCACTCTTATTCATAATGGCAAGGACAAGTGAAATCAACTTTCACATCCTCCACTAGTTCAAGGACTCACAAACCCTCTTGTTGGTAAGACAAGGGACAAGGTAACCTAATGCTTTCATGGACATCATCTTGTGTGCAATTCACTCTATGTCCATGGATATCTTTGTTTGTTCCTTGTGGGACTAACCCGTGTAGGTATTGAAAGTGCAACTAACTCCAATGGATTGCTCCCAATGATCTACATCAACATTGAGCATCTACATCTTCAACACCTACATGAAGTCATCGTCCACAAAACCCAAGGTTAGTTTATTCTTCTTAGGGGGGATATCACATCTAGGGGAGCTTTACTCTAAAGATTGAGCTAAAGCAACTCCAATGGTGTGAACACAACAATGTTTTATGTAAAAGTGGCAACCCCACTTGTGCTTAAACGATGAGTATGACCTATGATCAAAAGTTCTCATTTTACTCCAAAGTCAATATACTCATATACAGATGACCTAGTCATCTCCAATTACTTGATAGATGCCAGAGTTTCTGTGCATGCGTTGGCACATATTTCATTCGCCATTTTATTGTGTGAGCATGTTGCTTCCATATTTTACTCATTCAAGGACATCCATTTTTTGCTTTGATTGTTTGCCTCTTTTTTCCTTTTGCCAAATGGATGGACAAGAATGTGTAAGAACCTCCTCTAGCTATCTATGCTTTTCTTGTCTCAAACTCTATTCATGCTCCATCACAAAGTTTGATCAAGTCAGATTCAAACCACTCCAAGTGAGGAGCACGTGGAGTCTCAGATTCGTCGTGGACTTAAACTTCCACAACCTTTTAGTGCATCTCGGTCTGACCGACTCTTTCCTTTCGGTCATGCAGAGTTCATTAAGTTGATATAGGTTTTAAATCTCGGTGCAACTGATTCGAACAATTCGGTCTCACCGAGTTGCAGTAACTGCAAGCAGTTTTGCATCTTAGTGCCACCGAGTCATTCCACTCGGTCACACCGACAGGGTCTGGTTATATATACCCACGGGCCTAAAATTGGAAAGTTTTCTGAATCCTTTTGCCCGCACCTATCCAGCTCTGCCGTCTCGAGGTCTCTGGATCATCCTGTCATCGCCAGCGACCTCCCGCCGCTGGTCTCCGCAGTCGTCAATGAAATTGAACCCCGTCGTTGCCGCCATAGCGAGCTCATCGCCAAGTTAAGGTATGAGTTTGACCCTTTGTGCAATATTTACCTCTGATTATTTGCACAAAGTCAATGCCATGATTCTTGCCATGTATGATATCATCCTATCCAGCGAAAACTCCGTTTAGATTAGTTTTGATTCAGAGTTTTAGGGTTAGGTTTCCGCCGAACTCATCTCGGACCGACCGAGTTGTAGAAATCGGTCTCACCGATTTGGCTTAGGCCATTGCACATGAAAGGTTCGGTCTGACCGAAACCTACAAATCGGTGTGACCGAGTTCAACTCACAGTGAAACCCTAGCAATCTCGGAGTCACCGGACTGTGTCTCGATCTGACCGATTTCAACAGTTTAGTCTCTCAAAGTTGCTTCGGTGTCACCGAGTTTAACAAATCGGTAGCTCCGAAAGGCTTTCCGTAGAAACCCAAAACTAAGATTTTGACTCATTTGTTTTACAAAACCTCTGCACTTTGTGATGCTCATCCACTCTATCTCATCTACATCTATTCACAGGGTCAGCTTTTAGTTTATAGTGTGAACAATGTCTGATCAAAGTGACAGCCAGAACAGGCCAGAGGAGCTGGCACATCTAAATGAGGGCTCAAGTCCCTCCAATAGCAGCTACTATGGGAGCAGTAGAAGCACTCCTAGCAATCTGCCAAAGGCTGCTACCAAGTCAAGGAAGAAGAAAACTTCTGATAGAAAGGATATGGATTTCGTGGCTGAGGAGGTCACTTCAAAGAAGAAGGCTGTCAACAAGGAAGAATCTCCTAGAGTTTTCAAGCCTGGCCTGAACAAGAAAGCCCCTGCCAAGAGAGCTCCAATGTCAAAATCAGAGCCTCCACTCAAGAAACAAGGGTCTTCACTCTTGAAACAAGAGATGATGAGCCAGTAGGAACCAATAAGAGGTCTAGGAAAACAACAACCAGAGTGGTTGGCAAGCCATCTATGAGAGTTGCAGATGATGATGATGCTGAAGATGATGCTAATGAGCCTATTGCACCTACTGCAAATACTCAAAAGCTGATGGTGGATGCCATCAAAGCCAGGGCTGCTCCATCTAAGACCAAAGCTGCCCCCAAAGCTTCTGCAGCCAAGAGGTCCACTAGAGACATTCCAGTAGCTCAGAAGAACAAGGCCCCAGTGCCAGATGTTCCTAACGAGGAGGAAGATTTAGATCAAGAATCCCCAAATGAGGATGAGTCCATGATGCTCAGAAGACTCAAGCCAAAGATTCCAGATCATAATAATGCCCATCTTGTTGATGAGAACATGAAATTGAGAAAGGATGCAGGTCTGAGAAAATGGAGACAGACTGATCCATATGGCACAAGGAGAAAGACTGATGTGGACTATAGGTTTCACACCAAGGAACAACAGGATTTCAATGAGATAGTGTTGTTGGACAAGAAGCCCATTATCTGTGACATGAAGTGGGTTGATTGGAAGTACATCGATAAACATGTTGATTTCTTTCCAGGTGTTCATGAGAGCTTCAGGCAAAATGAAGTTGACAAGTTTGTGGGAAAGAAACTGACTAGATGGAACGATGAGATGATCATGCAATTCTACTCCACTTCTCATTTCTATCTAGATGGCAGGATTGTATGGATGACTGAAGGTACAAGGTACCGATCAACTATGCTTGAATGGGAAAGTTTGATCAATGCCCCCAAGGAGAATGAAAATGACACTGATGTGTATGCCATGTCCAGGATGGATCCAAACTCTATGGCAAATATGTAGAAGCCAATTCCTGAGAGAGAAGTGAAAACTCACAAATTTGGCTCCATATATCATCTGTTGTCCGGATCGACCGCAATCAACACTATACTTAGGCACACTTTGTTGCCCATGTCAGGAGATCACAGAATGATCTGAGGTCACTCCATCAACTTGCTCCACATGTTTGATGTTGCCGAGAAGTTCAAGGTCATGAGTATGATTGTAGAAACTATCAAGAGAACAATAGCTGACAAGAAAAGGTCTTGTGGATATGCCCCTCACATTCATATGCTTATCTACTCCAAGGTGGACAAAGGGACATATCTAATTGACAAGAGGCATCTTCGTCTTAGGCCAGATTTCGAGGACAATGAAGTTGTCATGCATGCATCCCATCCTACTTCAGTTGAGGGCCAAGAGAAGATTGCTCAGGCAAAGGAAGCCAAGCAAGCAAGTGCTTCTAGAGCTCCTAAGACCAAGCAATATCAGCTCAATCATCTACTTGGGACCACTCTGAGGATTGAGAAGAGTTTGGCCAACTTGACTCAGAATCAAGAAAGCCTTGAAAGGATCATTGAGACAAAATTCTATGATATAGATGTGAAGGTCACGGAGATCCAAGCTATATTGGAGAAGCTCAAGGAAGAGGCTGAGGATAGAGAAACAACAAATGCTTTTCAGAGAGTCCCAATAGGACAAAGATCTTCAGATGTGCCAGTTGGCGAGTCCAGGCCTACACTTTCAGCTCCTGCAGCCACTGCTACAGTTGTTCCTCCAGCTTCAACACCTCCAGCTCCACAGACTTCATCAGAACTGTTTGCAGATGCTCTCATCTCCACGCCGTCTTCGCACACCGGCGAGAAGACTTCTTCTGCAGCTCCCGGAGATCGTGCCTAGAGGTTCGCTTAGCACTATGTATTTTTTAGCTTTTTGGTAACTTGTTGCCAAGGGGGGAGAAAGTGTATAGATCATTAGGTTTCGAGATAGAGTGGCTTTTCCTTTTTGTTGGTTTTGCTTGCTACTTTGTTTGATTGTTGGGTTATCACTACAATTTGCTTATGTGTGTGAGATACTATTTGTGCTTGATCATATCATACTATGCTTAATGTGTGCTTAGTTGATTGTGTATGATGATTCACTTGTTGCTTTGGTGATGAGTGCTTATTGCTTATATCTTATCATTTTGAGCGCTCCACCAAGATGTATGTGACATGGAAGAGTAACCCACGATCCTAATCGATTGTACATTGCATTCAAAAGCAAATCTTAGATAATGCACAAATTTATGGGGATCTCTTGCTTATCACATACTTCTCAAAGCGACAATATAAGTCATTCTTATTATCATTTACTGAAGCTTTCAACCATATGTTGTCATCAATTACCAAACAGGGCAAGATTGAAAGTGCAACTATCCCTGGGTGGTTTTGGTAATTACGAACAACATATAGCTCATCTAACTAATGCTCTTTCAAGATGATCATTTCAGAAAGTTCAATGATTGGCATGGCATGGACTAGGAATGTGGACCCCTCAAAATGCTAAGGACACATATTGGCTCAAGCCCAAGACTCTACATTTTCATTTTAGTGATCCAAGATCACATTGAGTCCATAGGAAACGGCAATACAATTAAAAGGGGATGAGGTGTTGCTTAATGGCTTGCTTGCTCAAAGTGTTTAGTGATATGGTCAAAAGGCCTTCAACCACTTTATCATATGCACATATGTCCCAAACCAAAAGTCAAACTCGGACCCACCGATTTGATCTATCTAGCGCCACCGAGTTCATTTGACATAGCCATAGCCAGAAACCCTAATCTGTTCAGTCTCACTGATAGGGATCTCGGTCTCACCAAGATGGGATTGAAAACTCTCGGTTTCCCTTTGTAACGTTTCGGTCTAACCAAAGTGACCGATCGGTCCAACCGAGTTCACAATGCAAACTCTCTGTTTCCTTTTCATAAAGTTTCGGTCTCACCAAAATTAGCGAATCGGTCCCACCGAGTTTGCTTGACCAACTCTCTGTTTTCCTATTACAGAAATCGGTCTCACCGAGTTGATGTGATCGGTCTCACCGAGATTACGTTATGCCCTAACTCTAATGAAATCGGTCCGACCGAGTTGATCATGTCGGTCTCACCGAAAAGCCCAACGTTCACATTTGAACTAAATCGATCCGACCGAGTTTCATGATTCAGTCCCTCCGAGTTTGGTAAATTGTGTGTAATGGTTAGATTTTGTGTGGAGGCCATATATACCCCTCCACCCACTCTTCATCGTGGAGAGAGCCATCAGAACGTGCCTACACATCCATTATTCATTTTCTGAGAGAGAACCAGCTACTCATGTGTTAAGGCCAATATATTCCATTCCTATTATATGAATCTCGATCTCTAGCCTTCCCCAAGTTTCTTTCCACTCAAATCTTATTTCCACCATATCCAAATATGAGAGAGAGAGTTGAATGTTGGGGAGACTATCATTTGAAGCACAAGAGTAAGGAGTTCATCATCAACACACCATCTATTACCATTTGGAGGGTGGTGTCTCCTAGATTGGTTAGGTGTCACTTGGGAGCCTCCGACAAGATTGTGGAGTTGAACCAAGGTGTTTGTAACGGCAAGGAGATCGCCTACTTCATGAAGATCTACCCTAGTGAGGCAAGTCCTTCGTGGGCGATGGCCATTGTGGGATAGACAATGTTTCTTCTTCGTGGACCCTTTGTGGGTGGAGCCCTCCGTGGACTCGCGCAGCCTTTACCCTTCGTGGGTTGAAGTCTCCATCAATGTGGATGTATGATAGCACCACCTATCGGAACCACGCCAAAATCATTCGTGTCTCCACTTCCGTTCGCACTCTCCAAACCCCTCCCTTTAACTTCATATGCAATGATTTACTTTCCGCTGCTACAACTCTAGAATTGCATTTGTAGGAAGATTGCTTGACTTGTGCTAAATTGCTAAAAACTGTCAAAACATAAAACTGGGAAAAGGCTAAGCTTCTAGTTGGTCAAGTAGTCTAATCACCCCCCTCTAGACATACTTTCGATCCTACAAAACTGCCACTGCTACCAAAGGAGAAAGTGGCTGAGAGAATCATTGACCACTTTATTATTATGGCTAAAGCACCACCTCCCAAGCCTGTTGACTTAGACTATGAGCGCCAAATCAGGAAGGCACATCGACTACAACAAAAGAAGGAGTCGAGCTCGAGCTCGAGCCAAGCAGCTGCCAAAAAGAGGGAAAACTATTCCCAAGCTGAGAGAACAGGCGGTGCCATCAACCC
>LR738715.1:488024908-488107996 GCA_902687465.1 Secale cereale | reverse complement strand
CATAGAATCATCAAAACAAGCACATAACACAATAAAAATAGAATATTTCAAAAAAAGAATAGTATTTAGTAATATGGAAGTTTAAAATACTTCTGAACTCTAAAAATATTGAAAAAATAAGAACACGTGGGAAATTTGTATATTAATCTTCTGCAAAAAGAATCAACCTAAAAGCACTCTTCTGTTAAAAATAGAATTTTTCTTTTGAGCGCAAAAGTGTCTATTTTTAAGAAAGATCAAATCTACTAACACCCAACATGATCCTAAGGTTTTGCTTTGCACAAACCTTTATTCAAACCACAAAAACACATCTTAACAGAGGTATTAAATGGTATTTTATGGAAAACAGCAAGGAAATCAAAAATCAAAAAGATACAAGTTGGGTTGCCTCCCAACAAGCGCTATTGTTTTACACCCTTAGCTAGGAATGAAGCAAAGATCTATGTTTTCTCATCCTTATTTTTAATTTCCTTAGGGGTATCCTTGTCGTGAGGTTTTGTAAAGACAACGTAAAACATATTATCCGTAGACACCTTAGCATTTCTTAGTTGATTTTTTTCATAACCCCTTTGATTTCCAGCAACAATCCAAGAGTGATGTTGGTTAACCTTATTGATTTTTTTGGATTATATCTAAAATGGGGACTTCCTTCTTAAGATTCTCATCAAAGATTATATTATCCCCAATAAAATGCCTTAATGCATAATCACTATTATAAAGAATTTCATCTATCACAGGTTTCTCATGATTCATACCATAAAATTGAAAGATTTCTCTAGCTTCCTGTATTATGTAGTCAAATTCATTCATAAGGACAAGAGTGGCCAACTTTTTAGCTCTATGATTTTTTTATCGGGAAGCTCAAAAAACAATCATTGCAAAGAAGGATGAGTAAGGATAAATTTACTTTCAAGTTTCAGAACTAGTGCTGAAATAGTATCGGCAAAAGATCTGGTAGTTCTAAGTATAGGAGCATCATCAATACATAGATTCCCAACATAATTGAAAAACTCTTTGATACGTTATTTTCCCATAACATTCCCTTGTCCCAATATAAAAGTTTTAGCATCCAGATTGCTCGTACGTCCAATCTTAGGAGTTAGGCCATCATCTGTTGGTCCCATACCAAAATCACTCATGACTACAAGCAAAGAATAGATCTGACGAGAAAACGGTGAACAAAAAAGAGGGCGAATAAAAACGGCAAATGTTTGTGAATTGGGGGAGATGAAAATGAGAGGCAAATGGAAAATAATTTAAATTGCGAGGAGATGAGATTTGTGATTAGGAACCTGGTATATGTTGAAGGTGCTCCCCTACAACGGCGCCAGATATTTCCTTTTGATGACTGCTAGGACTACGTTAGATTTTTCCCCAAAGAGGAAGGGATGATGTAGTATAGTAGCGGTACGTATTTCCCTCAGTGATGAAACCAAGGTTATCGAACCGGTAGGAGATCCAAGCAACACAACGTAAATAGCACCTGAACACAAATAACAAATACTCGCAACCCAACGTGTAAAAGGGGTTGTCAACCCCTTTTGGGTAACGGACGTGATAGAATTGTAAATATTGATAGATCGAACGATAAATAAGATAAATTGCAGCAAGTTATTTTTGGGTTTTTGGTTTAGTAGATCTGAAAATAAAAGCAACGGAAAACAGATCGCAAAGAAAAATAATATGAAAAAGAGACCGGGGGCCATAGATTTCACTAGTGGCATCTCTCGAGAAAATAGAAAATGGTTGGAAAACAATTACTGTTGGGCAATTGATAGAATTATGATGATATCCAGGCAATGATTATTATATTAGCATCACGTCCAAGATTAGTGGACCGACTCCTGCCTACATCAACAACTATTACTCCACACATCGACCGCTATCCAGCCTGCATCTAGTGTATTAAGTTCATGGAGAAATGGAGTAATGCAATAAGAACGATGATAAGTTGTAGACAAGATATATTTATGTAGAAATAGACCCCATCCTTTTATCCTTAGTAGCAATGATACATACATGTCGGATCCCTTTGTGTCTCTGGGATCAAGCACCGTAAGATCGGACCCACTACAAAGCACCGCTTCCCATTGCAAGATAAATAGATCAAGTTGGCTAAACAAAACCTAAATATCGGATAAGAAATACGAGGCTATAAGAAATCATGCATATAAGAGATCAAAGAAGACTCAAATAACTTTCATGGATATAAAAAGATAGATTTAATCATAAACTCAAAGTTCATCGGATCCCAACAAACACACCGCAAAAAGAGTTACATCATATGGATCTCCAAGAGACCATTGATAATAAAATGAGAGAGAGGAAGCCATCTAGCTGCTGACCACAGACCCGTAGGTCTACAAGGAACTACTCACACATCATCGGAGAGGCACAATTGGAGGTGGTGAACCCCTCCGTGATGGTGTCCAGATTGGATCTGGTGGTTCTGGACTTTGCGGCGGATGGAATAGAATTTTGTCGACTCCTCTATGGTTTCTGGAATATCTGAGTATTTTGAGAGCAAAGAGGCGGTGAAGGAGGCCACCGAGTTGGGCACAACCCACCTGGGAGCGCCTGGGGGGGCTAGCGCGCCCTGGTGGGTTGTGCCTCCCTCCGGGCACCCCCAAGGTGCAGCTCTGGCCCATAAAATTTCTGCAAAAAGTTTCGCGGTGTTTGGACTCCGTTTGACATTGATTTCTTGCGATGTGAATAAACATGCAGAAAACAAGAACTGGCACTTGGCACTATGTCAATAGGTTAGTACCAAAAAACGATATAAAATTACTATAAAATGATTGTAAAACATACAATAATGATAATATAACAGCATGTATGTTGGATACGTATCAATAATCAGGGGAGTGAAAGATTTCTTTCGGAAGGTGTGATGCCAAATGGAGTAAACAACACAACTATTGTTCTTATCCCAAAAGTTGATAATGCGGTGAAGCTCTGTGAGTATAGGCCCATAAGCTTGTGCAATGTCATCTATAAGGTTGTGTCAAAATGCCTTGTGAATAGGTTGAGACCAATTCTGGAGGAGATCATATCACCAGAACAGAGTGCCTTTGTGCTAGGTAGAATGATTACTGATAAGTTTCTTGTTGTGTTTGAATGCATTCACTCTATTCAACAAAAGACATATCCGGAGAGAAGCTTTTGTGCATATAAGTTGGATCTTTCCAAGGCATATGACAGAGTTGATTGGGTGTTCTTGAAGCGGAAAATGCAAAAGTTGGGTTTCGCTGATCGTTGGGTTGACTGGATCATGACTTGAGTCACCTCGGTCAGATACACTATAAATTTAGTGGGACCCTTTTAGATTCGTTCGCACTGTCACATGGGCTACGTCAAGGTGATCCACTCTCCCCATTTTTATTCCTCTTTATTGATGATGGTCTGTTTGCTTTGCTGAAGGATGGAGAGGAGAATAGAACGTATATGCCTGTGAAGGTGTGCCGAAGAGCTCCTGGTACATCCCACCTGTTGTTTGTTGATGACAATTTGTCGGTGTATTTGGATCGACACCTATGGGATCACAAGAATCCCTACTATGGTTGCGGGGCGCAGGGTTGAGAGAAGAGCGGATCTAACAGTCAGGACACAGTTCCTTTACCCAGGTTCGGGCCGCAAAGACGCGTAAAACCCTACTCCTGCTTTGGTGGATTATATGTTTGTGTTCTTCAGCTAGTGAGGAGCTCCAAAAGAGTCGTGATGAGTTCTAAAAAGCCGAATCCTCCTCCTGGTCGCCTTGGGCCTCCTTTTATAGGGAAAAGGGGTCGCCACAGTGGCACACAGGAGGTGGAAAGGGTACAGTGATGCGAGGTTATCCCTCGCATTATTTTTTTGAACTATGAACAGTAGGGTAAAAACCCCACTGCAGCTTTTATTGATATTAAAAACATAGGTCTGTTGGGCTTGAGCTAAGCCCAACTAAATGAAGAAACTACCAAAAACTAAGCAAAAGCTAGAAAAAGCTAACACTAAAGCCTAAAAAAAGAAGAAGAACGGGGAAACAAGGAGCACCAGACATATTACAACATAGAATCCATCCAAGCAGAGAATTGCACTTCATATTTCTTCTTGATTCTGAGTTTCAGCAGCTTTAGTTCCTCAGTAAAAATGCGTTTCCAGCCTTGAAAGGAAGGAGTTATACCATCAAATATTTTGTTGTTTCTGGATATCCAGATGGCCCAGGATCCCAAGATGATAATCTCCATAAAGAAAGGGTATCTGAGTGTGTCTTTGAGGTCCTGAAAAGCTTCCAGCACTGACAAGTTTGGAGTTCTGGAGGGACGGATAAAGTTCCAACACCTTGTGGCAAAAGGACAACCCCAAAAGAGATGATGAAGAGTTTCCTCTTGAGGATAGTCCTTCACTGCACAATTGTAAAATTCCAATTCAAAGTTTTTCCTCCTTAGTAAATTCCTTGTGTTTACTCTGTCATGCAGGAGCATCCAGAAAAAAACTTTATGCTTGGGTTGACAGGAGCTTTTCCAGATCCATGAAAAATGTGGTGGGGTTTGTTTGTGCCCAATTAGCACATTGTAAGCTTTAATTGAAGAGTAGGCTTCATTGCCCCATATGTAACTCCAAGTATCTATAGCATCCAAATATTCTGATTGCCTCATGGAAATGCACATGTCCTCCATTTGAAGGAACTCCTCATATGCCTGTGCAGTTAGAGGCAGATGGAATAAGTCTTGAAGATAATCAGTGTTGATTACTTGTTGAACACTTGTCTGTGGATTTCTAACAAAGGAATATACGTGATCAAACTTGTGTTTGAGGATGAATTGATCCCACATATCATCCTAGAACAAAGCAGATTTACCATCTCCCACATTGCATCTTGCTATAGCTTTAAACTGATCAATGAGTGCAAGATTGGATTTCCACCAAAATGAGCCCACTTTTTGATCTCCTGGGAGTTTCCCATTGCTGTAATATGTTTCCCAAATTAAATTTACCCAAGGGATGTCATGTCTATTGTAAAACTTGTGAAGGTTTTTCATAAGCAGAGTTTTATTATGTGTGAATATATGTAGAACTCCCAAGCCACCCTGATTTTTGGGTCTGCAAACTGTGTGCCAAGCCACCATGGCTGGTCTCCTATCTTCCAAATCAGGACTCCTCCATAGACAGTGCCGTAAATACTTGATGATCTGGTGTTTGATAGTAATGGGAATGTCCAGGCAACACATGAAGTAAACAGCTAAGGAAGCCAGCACAAATTTGACCAACAAAATCTTCCCTACCTGAGTCATGAAAGTGGAAATTCCAGTAATCCTCTTAGCAATTCTGTTCACTATTGGCAAATACTGCTCCACAATTGGCTTACAAATGCCCATAGGTACCCCTAGGTATGTGAATGGAAATTGTCCTCTGGTACAGTTTAGAGTGTTAGTGAAAATCTCTACTCTGTCTTCTGCAATGTTTAGTGGCACCATGATTGATTTCCCATAGTTAACTCTAAGGCATGTGGCATCTGCAAATGTGTTTAGGAGGGCTCTGAGGCAGACAAGCTGTTTAGCATTTGCTTGTAAAATGACAAGGGTATCATCTGCATATTGTATAATAGGGAAGTCTGGGCATGAGCTCACTTGTAGTGGAGGTGTTATTAGATCCCTAGTCATGGCTTTATTTAAAATAGATTGAAGTAGATCAGCAGCCAATATGAATAAAAGAGGTGAAAGTGGATCTCCTTGCCTTACTCCTCTTTTACAGTAGAACTTTTTCCCTGGCACCCCATTTAGCATTACAGCAGAGGATGGAGAATTTAGTAACATGTGTATCCAGGTTATCCATCTCTCACCAAATTCCTTAGCCCTTAATATATCAATAATAGCCTGATGCTCAATAGTGTCAAAAGCCTTTTCAAAATCCAGTTTGATAACAAGAAGCTCTTCTTTCAACTTATGGCATTGATTTATATATTCATATGCCCATCCCAGACAGTCTTGAATTACTCTGGTCTTTAATAATCCATACTGGTTAATATGGACAAGCTTGAGAATAACTTTTTGTAATCTATTGGCCAACAGTTACTAATGATTTTGAGCACCCCATTCAGCAGTGAGATTGGTCTAAAATCATTAGGAGATATAGGTACCTCCTTTTTTTGGAATGAGTGTGATATATGAAGTGTTAATGCTTTCCAAATTCACATTACCAGCATGAAAGGCCAAGATAAGCTTAGTAACATCCTGTTTAATAATGTCCCAGCAAGCTTTGAGGAATTCATTGTTAAAACCATCAGGGCCTGGAGATTTGTCTGTGGGTAGGTTTTTAACTACCTCTTTAATTTCTTCCTGAGAGAAAGGTCTCTCAAGGTCTTGGGATATTTGTGGGTCCACTCTGTTGTCATACAGGTCCTGTAAATTGAAGTGCATTGTATGGCCATTTGATTGCCCCATTCTCTTCTTGAAAGCTTCCCAAAGAATCGCAGCCTTCCGTTCATGATCTGAGATTTCCACTTGGTCCTCATTCATGAGCATTGCAATTTTATTGTGCCTGTGATTAATGGAAGCCTTTGTATGGAAGAATTTGGTATTTTCATCCCCAAATTTTACCCCCTTGATTTTACCTCATTGTTTCCAGTAAATCTTCTGATTATTGAGGACAGTTAATAGAGTTTGTTTCAAAAACTCTCTGCAGTTATGCTCATAAGAAGAAAGGTCTCTGAATTCCTCCAAGAAGTCCCATAGGAATATACATTCATTCAACTCTTCAATCTACTTTTGAAGACAAGAAAGATTTTTTGCCCATAGTTTTAGTGCTCTTCTCAAGTTCTTGAATTTAGCATTGATTTTCTTAGCTGGATCAGAATAGCCAACAGGTATGTACCATGCAGTTTGAACAATATCTTTGAAAGAGTTATGCTTCAACCAATAATTTTCAAATCTAAAAACCCCTGACTTAGGAATAAATGTACCAATTTTAATAACACAAGGCAAATGGTCTGATATTGGTTTTGCAAGAGGTAGAGCAGTTGTGTCAGGATAAGAGGTCATCCATGCAGCAGATGTAAGAAACCAATCCAGTTTTTCAAGAAGAGGACTTTGTTGCATATTGCTCCAGCTGAACTGTCTTGCTTTTAGAGGTAGCTCAATTAAACCCAAGTTGCTAATGGCCTCATTGAAGAGTAGCATCTAATTAATATCACCACCAGGCCTATTTCTGTCCTCGGGTGACTTGATGAAGTTGAAGTCCCCCATAACTATCCAATCAGCATCATCTGGCATTTGAATATTTGTAAACCAATCAATAAATTCCAATTTGTCTTCAAGATTACAAGGCCCATAAATGTTTGTGAGGATCCAAGGTTTGTTGGTTGAATTACAAGTAAACTGTATGGAGAGTGAAAACTTATTCTGAAAGAGCAATTGTCCATTAAAAAGAGCCTCATTCCAAGCAGTTAAAATCCCTCCAGATGCCCCAATAGAAGGCAGGAATTCAAATTTATTGAATCTCTATGGACAAAAGTTATGGATATATGCCAGGTCAAATACTTGCCTCTTAGTTTCTTGGATGCACAAAATACCAGCAGCACTTTCCTCTATTTTTTGCCTAATGGCCAGCCATTTATCGGAAGAATTTAAACCCCTAATGTTCCAGTTTAAGATGTTCCAGGATCTGTTTCTACTCATGGTAAACTAGCTTTGGGGAAATTATGATACCAGGCCCCATCTCCTGGTATGTTGCCATATATATGCAATACATAGATTTTGTGTGAATTAGATCCAGCACAATTGAGGTGACAGATATCCTTAGTAATATATGAAACACCACAGACCTGTTGTGAGGGGCAATAATATCAAAGACTTCATGGTAATCACAACTCCAGAACAAAGACAAGGAGATCATCATTGCAGTTGACAAAAGAGGACACCAAATATTCATTACAGACATTGAACATGTTCTGCTTACATCAGGCAAACCAGACATCATACATTCCACTAACATGCTATCCTTTCTCAAAATATTCCTGATACTATTAATTGCTGGGCAGTTTATCATGGTACTTCTAAGATGTTGTATCTCCAGTGACCTTGGGGACCTTGGACACATCCTCCTAGCCCTTCTTATTTTGCCTCTTGGAAATCATGTCCTGTGCCTCATCCTCAGACAGCTTGCAAAAAGTTTTTGTCAAATTTTTGACCACTTTATTATGCACAAGTGGTGGAATAGCATTACAAGGTAAGCAAGAGCTAGTATCACAAGATTTCCTCCTATACCCATTGTTATCTTTCTTAATTCTATCACTTCTTCTCACCTGGGTCTCCACAAGTGGCTCTTTATCCATTCTTTTCCTTGAAACAGCTTCCCTTAGAGGCAACTGAGTGTCTTTGTTGGGGGACACATGCTTGAGTGGACTTCCAGCTCCACTTGAGGAATGAGCAGCAGGGCTTATACCCTCATTTTCTTTTTCCAGACCCAGCATTATTTCTTTGTAACTTGGAGCCTGTGAGGTAACAGGTTTGTCATGTATATGGAATAAAATAGTCTGTTCAGTATCACAGTTGGCAGTAAGCATTTTCCACAGCTCAGATTTCAACAAGTGCACCACCCAACCAAATTTGTCAGGGGTGAGAAGCAGGTGAATAATGAAGTTAAACCAACTTACAGGAATGTCTATTTTGAAAGTGTTTGCTTCTCCCTGGGTAGCTGGAGCAAAGTGTTGTATCCACACGTCTAGGCCTTCCTCAGAAATCAAATGAGCACCATCAATAATATCCAATGCATGATTTTGAGCTAGTTCAAAGAACTCCAAAGAAGGTGAATTTGTTACATGTAAACTGTCCATACCTTTACTTGATTCACCAGTGGAGGTGGCAATCTGAGCCATTGGGGCTTCAACTTTATCTTTTAACTCCAAACTGTGCTCTGAACTTTGAGCAACCTGAATTCCTTGTGACATAAAATTAGCATCCACATTTCCTGAGCCCATAAGGCCACCATTTTGCTGGGTGTCAGAAGAAGAGTTCTTTTCATTCTCCTCAACATGGGCATTGACAGCATCCTCAGGCTGGACAAGAGGCTCCTCTGCCCCAATATTACCTTTAGAAACAGTAGGTACAATGACAGCCTCATTGTTTTGCCCAAGGCTCTCCTCTTCCCCATCTTCCTGGTAGGCATTAAGGATATTTTGAAGTCCCAAGCCCTAAGGGTTTAGCTGAGCACCTTGGATAACCTCCTCACTGGCAGTGTTAGTGTTGGACCAAAACCCATCTGAAAGTGAAACTGTAGTGGTAATGCTGCTATTAGGAGCACCATCCTCTTGCAAGATAGGAATCTCTACTTGTGGTTGTGGAAGAAGGTTTTGTGGGTTATTAGCCAGGGGGAATGCCCAATGACCTTATTCTTCCTGTTCTTCCCAATCATCCCAGTTCTCTTGCTGAGCAGGTACATTCTGAATTGGGGCCGGGTGGAAGCCAGGGAAATCATTTGCATGTTGTGGAATAGGATGAGGATCCAATCCAGGAGGTGGAATAGGGTCTTCATCAGCTGGACCACCTCCCAGCATTTCCTCAAGAAGAATCTCCACCGAAGAAGTCCAAGATTCCTCCTCAAAGTTCTCTCCTTCTAACCAGCTTATACTCTTGGGTATGTCAATAAGATCCGTAACTCTAGCCTTCACCAGAATCCTCCCCTTGAGGGCATCTTCTCTCTCCCAACTGATAATTCTTCCACTCTTAGCAACTGCAGCTGCAATATCTTCAGTATTGCAGTGGTCAAAAGGAACACCCACAAACAGCAGCCAAACGATCCTGTTGAAGTGCAGCCTACGCCAGTTCCTACCTTGGTTGTGCTTAGAGAATGAGACAAAAACGTCTCCAAAGACATGCGGGCTCTGCCTGATGTGACGGTCTCTGTCTCTGACATGGGTAAACTGAACATAGGCTTCTCCAAACGGACAGGGCTGGATTTCTCTGAACCCCACTGCTTGAACACCTTGAAAGAACTCCTCGAGAACTTCTCGAACGTTGGGAAAAAATACCTCATTGGGGTGCGGCTGAATGGTTGCAATCGCCTAGTCCTCGTGCCTTCGTGGTCGATGCGGCAGAATAGCCCTCGATACGCCAGTACGGCCCTCCACCTCGAAAATCTCAAACCCGTGGGGAACGAAAGGAGCCTGGTCGATGGGAATGTTGGCCATGGTCGATGACGAAGCTACCGAAGGAACGGTCACCAGAGACCACTCCGGCGATGATGAAGAAGATGGCGAGCTATCCGAGGCAGCAAGAGTGGAATGGGAAGAGTTGGTAAGAACAGAGGAATGCGAGGAGGCAGCCTGTGTTCTCGGATGAAAATTTGGAAATAAGCCCTTGACCAACTCTGTAAATGACGAGGCTTGCCTGATCGGTTGAGCTGGGCCGACACATTTAAACCAGGCCTCCACCTCACCATCCTCCCAAGCCGTTGCAGGTGGGCTCGCGAAAGAATCAAATTTGAAAAAAGGCCAAAGCCCAGGAAGATTTTGGGCCATGCAGTTACGTGCGTAGTGACCTTGCTCTCCGCATGCAAAACACACAACGTTAGCACGAGAAAACGAACGTTGCAGAATTAGCGGCTGCTTAGACAACTCATAACCCTCCAAAATATGAGAGGTGGAATTCAATGCTGGCCGCTGATTGTTAGTGGGATGAATTGTACCCGATAACCGCTCAAAAACAGATCGGCCGTTTCTGACCACCGTGCTGTAACTCCGGCGATCGCCGGAGTTGTCGACGACAGCCTTTCCCTTTCTACACACCAAGGTCCATTCATCATCTAGCTCTTTGTAGTAAACTTGTTCTTCCCTAAACCAATTTGGGCCACCAAAATTCCACAAACTAAAAACAACCTCAAAGTCTTGCTCAGCAATCCTACCATTGTTGTAAATCTCAAAGCCAACAGACTTAGAGGCCACCAAGAACTTGAAAGTTCTATCCCTCAAAAGACGAACCCGAAAACCTTGGGCATAACCTCCAAAATTAGCCAGCAGAGCGATACTAACCGTGTGCACATCAAGTTTGAAGGATGCGCGGCAGAAGGAAAGCACCAAGGTGAATTCTTGTTGATGAAAGCCAGGGGAGAACACCACGGGATGACCAAACTTTGTTCTCATATCAGCTTGAAACTTTCTTCCACGGTCAAAGTTGAGGGTAAAAGGGGACATCTATGGGTGAGGCTGACGCGGCTGGAGTGACCGTCGGCAGGTGAGGTGGCCGCCGGGGCCGGAGTGGCTGCCGGCGCAAAATCGCCTAGGGATCGCCTAGGAGGAGCCTAGTCTAGGAGGAGCCTAAGGATGGGATGAACAATGCCTGTTATCCCTCGCATTACAGGACAAGGCGCATTTAATGCGCTTAGCTTTGGTGTCCTTGCTTTATCGGGGACGAGGGGAGACGCCCGTCTTGTCCGTCGCCGCCCCTCCTCGTGTTGACACGCGCCCTGGCCAGCAGTGCCTGAGGCTCCATGTAGGCAGACAGGAAGCTGAGGTGGCGCAACGGCGGCTCTCCACGAAGATCTGTGGGTTGCCACGCAGGAGCCTGTCGAGCTGGTTGGGTCGGCAGCCGTGTGGGTCGGTGGAAACCTGGTTGGTGCGGGCCTGATGGTGGCCCCGCGGTCGTCCTCGCCAAGGGCCTTGCCGGGGCTCCGGCAAGGGTGCTGCCGTGGCGCCTGCTGTCTTCCCCGGCAAGGTGCTTGCCGGGGGCCTTGCTGTTCTCCCTGGCCGGAATCCCGCCAAGGGTCGTCGTCTTCTTGACTTGCATCTGATCTGGAATGTCTTCACAAAGATCTGAATGCCACCACGGGGATATCTCCCGAATCCTCACCCCATGGGGCGGTGGACTCAAGGGTGATTCAATCCGTAGGCGCGGGGCGAGCTGCCGCGGCAAGGGTCTTGCCGGGGCTGCCAGGGCCGGCCCCGGCAAGGATCTTGCCGGGGAGAGCCGCTTCGTCCCTTTGCCCTTTGTGGTCTTGTTCTTGGCGTTGCTCCAGTCTCCATTAAGCTTCGATCTTACCCCGGCTCACCTCCCTTGCCATGCTTGGTGTGCTGGTGCCCGTGGCTCAGACTGCCCGTGCACAGTCATAGGGGTACAAAAAGTGTACCCCTCTTTTTGTACACCGACAGGAGCCGCCGGGCCTGGGCCACACATAAGCGCGACACGTTGTTGGGCCAGGCCCAGAACGGTGCGCGGGCAGGCGGGGCGGTTTTCACCGTGGTAAAATTTTCCGCGCAATGCGCCTCCCACTACCCGCGCACGCGGCGCGGGGTGGAGGTGCGTGCGTGACGTGGGTGGCATTCGTGAGGCGGTTCCCGCAGGCATGCGTCACGTCGCAGTAAATGCGAAAGGAGGCGGCTCGCGGTTTCCCCCATAAAAAGGAATAACCGCGAGCGCGCTGCTCACTTCCTCCATTTTCCTCGCGCCTCTTCCAATCTCAGAGCCGCTGTTCCCTTTCTTCCATCCTTCCGAAGCCTTCGCCATCGCCCGCCGCCGTTGCTTCGCCATCCCTTTCCCTCAGCCTTCCCACTCAGCCGCTATGGCGTCCAAACCCGCCAAGGGCAAAGGGGCGGCCAAGGGTGCCGGGCCTGTGGCGCCGCTGGAGGGTGTGTTTACGGGGGATCGGACGAAGGCCGCTATCTTCATCCCGTCGTCGGTCGATGCCTTTGAGCTGCGGGCTGCCTTCAAACCCCTTTGGGGGGCGGAGACGGGGGATCAGGCGAAGGACTTGGGCCATCCGGCGACGCGCGTCGTTCCGGCCGCTTGCGCCCCGCTCGGCTCAAATCGGTACCCTTTCTTTGTTGATTACTTCTCTTGCGGGTTGTGTTCCCCCTTCTCCGATTTCTTCTGTGATGTCATGCACACCTTTCGCTTCCGCCTTTTGGATTTTACCCCAAATGCGCTGGCGTGCATGGCTTTCTTCGCGCACCTCTGTGAGGGCTTTGTCGGAGTGCAGCCCAACACGGCGCTCTTCCGCCACTATTTCACCCCTCGGATCCAGCCGGGAGGCGCAGTCTCTGGATGCATCACCTGGATCCCGAGACCCAAGGTGGTGTACCCGGAGGGCGCCGTGAAGGAGAGGTGGGACGAATGGCGCGGCCGGTGGTGCTGGATTGAGGAGGACGAGCCGCCAGCATTCTGCAGGGTCCGCCGAGCGCCGCTCGTCCGCGGCAGCAACTCGAGTGACGTCGACGCCGCCGACGGGAGGCTCACTGTTGCCTTCACCAGGATCACCCGGCTCGTCCAAGCCGGACTCACCCTCGAGATGATTGCGGCGGATTTCATCCACCGTCGGAACGCTCCGCTACACAAAAAGGGGAGGCCAGCCTGGCTCTTCAGGAACCCGGCTGATGTCATGCGGCTCCGCCCAGGCCTCAACCACAACCTAACAGTGATGGGACACGCCCATTTCTGTCAGCGGCTCTTCCAGCTAGATGTGGGTCGCAATGGCGAGGTCGAGCGGACCGGTAAGGCTGCGAAGGCTGCCGCAAAGGCCGGCAAGGCTGTCAAGGGGCAGTTCTTCAGACTGCCAGCGGGAGTGGTCCCGCTGTGCAACAATTTGCGCCAGTCTGATATCGTCGCCATGATGTCGGAATGCAGCATGCACGGCCCCGTCCAGAGCTGGCAGGAGCCAGAGGACGAGGTCGTGCAACAGTTCTTCGACACTCTGGTCGAGGTGTGCGTCGATCCTGACGCCGAGCAGTGGCTCGTCAGGGACACCACCCCGGAGGAGCTGGACTACATCGCTGCTAGCGCGAGGGAGGCGCAACTCATCAGGGAGGCCGGCAGCGCCGGAGGCATGGAGGACCAGGACGTCGCGGCTGCAGAGGAGGAGGAGTTCGCCCAGTGGGCGGCGGCTGCCGGAGAGGCTAGCAGCGCCAGCACCGGGGCTCCACTGGTTGAGGACGCGGCCGACGAGTCATCGTCGTCGAAGGATGCGGCGGCTGGCCCGGCGCCAGCCAGGGGAAGAGGGCGAGTCTTGCGGCAGGCCTGTTCCGGCGAGCCGGTCCGGCCCGGCAAGACTGCGCAGCCTCAATTTGCCCAGGAGGGGTCCGGGCGCCTCACGAGGGCCACGGCGACGAAGAGGTCGACGAAGGCCGCCGAGAAGAAGAAAATGTCAGCTCCCTCTTCATCGAGGCGCGCACAAACTCCGCCCCCTTCTTCGCCTCCCCCGGCAGACGTTGATTCGGAGGGTGACGCGGAGTTCCCCTTCGACCTCGGGCCCCTTAGCCCGAAGAGGAAGAGGAAGACGACAGAGGAGGAGGAGATGGACGACGAGTAAGTATTCCATTCTTTATCGTCATCCCCATCTCCCTTGACCATGCAACTGATCTTGACTTGTTCTTGCTTCTTCAGGGATGCAGAGACGTTGGCCCAGAGGGTGAAGAGGGCCAAGGCTTCGGCGAGCAGCCAGCCCCCGGCCGGGGCTACAGAGACACCACTGGTGGTGTTGAGCAGCTCCGACGGCAGCCCCCGGCACAGCCCCCAGCGTAAGCCCGCTAACCTCTTCTCGCTTGACATGCAGTAGGCGTTCGATGCTAAAGGTGCTGACCTTGCCGGTTCTGTAGGACGTGAGCAGCAGCGGGAGGAGCCGCAGGGGGCTACTCCCAACACACCACCCCCATCGACTACGCCGCCACGAGGGGCGTCCCCGGCAAGGTCACCAAGCATGGAGCCCACACGCATGGAGGAGGAGGGGAACTTGGGCGCTGGTGGTCCGGCCCCGGCGTCCGACGACGGCGGGGAGGGAACTTCCACTTCACAGCCCGACGCGGGTGAGTCGCCTGCCTTTTGTCTTTGCTTTTCCCTTGCGCTTTTTCTTGACTTCATTATCCCCGTCACGGCCCAGGGGCTCCTTCGATGGATGCGGAGGACGTGGACGCCATCATTAAGGAGGTTGCTGAGGAGGCCGCGGCGAAGGCCGACAAGATCGCCGCTGAGGAGGCCGCCAAGGACGCCGCCGGGGCCGCCGCGGATAAGGCTGCTGAGGATGCCGCAAAGGGTGCCGCCGAGGGCGCCGGCGGTGGGCCTGCCGGGGAGGCCGGCAAGGCCACAGCCGAGGAAGAGGCGATTGATGATCAGCCTTCTTCCTCCACGACCTTAGGCCCCGGCAGGTAACTGAAGGTGGGTGACAACCTTTTCGTCCATCTTGTCGGGGCGTCAAGCTCCCGCGCGCCCGTCGGGGAGAAAGTCATTGATGGTGAGGTGTTCGCCGCCACCGGGCTCGAGGTTGTTGAGGAAAGAGCGCCGACGATGACGGCTCCCCAGAGGAGCAGCTCTTCCGGGCCATGGGGGCCAACTTCTGGAAGCTCCAGGCGCTCTACCGTGCCCGTTTGGACAAGGTTAAGTCCAGAACGGCAGCGGTGGACGACGCGGAGGCGGACTTCCAGGCGCGCGTCGCTGAGGCGCAAACCTGGTTCCACCAGTCCCGCGAGGAGCAGAGGGCCTCCTAGGAAGAACTGGCCAAGCGTAACGTGGAGCTTATCATGAACATGGCCGCCATCGAGAAGGCCCAGGAAGAGGTGGCGAACTTGGCTGCCGCGGCGGAGGCCGCCCGGAACCAACATCAAGCCGCCCTCGATTCCTAGGAAGAAGACCTCTCCGCGCGTGAGGCGAAGCTTGCCGCAACACTCCGCGGCAAGGATGAGGAGCTTTAGGCTCTTGTCGAGCGGTGGACTCGCGAGCTGGGGCAGAGGCACAAGGAGACGCTCGATGCCCAGGATCTGGCCCATGCCGGCAAGATACAAGAGCTGGAGGTGGAACAGGACGGGCTGAAGGAGCAGGCCCTCAGGCTGTCCGACGAGAAGAACAGGCTCAAATGCGCCTTGACAGAGGTGCAGGGAGCGGTCATCAGCAGGACTGGGGAGCTCTCCGAGGCACAAAACTCCATCAGAGATCTCAGGCTGAGGCTGGGGAATCTCGAGAAGGTGTTGGCGAAGAGCTCTGCTCGGGAGGAGGCCTTGGCCAAGAGCCTAGAGGAGGAGAAGCAGCTGCGGGCGGATGAGGGCGCCTCCCACCAAGAATACGTGGTGGAGGAGAACAGGTGGATCAGCCAGCTGGAGGACATCGCCGGCAGGGTTGCCTCACAGTTGACCCTCATGGGGATGCCAAACGTGAGGTATGCCCCTGAATGGAGAGGGTCCGTCAACGCCAAGCTGACCCTGTTCTTCGAGGGCGTCCTCAGCGCCTTGACTGATCTTCACTCCAACAGAACGGCCACGCTCGCTAGGGAGGCCCGGTGGCTCTGCCGGGGAGTCATGACCAAGGTCCTCACCAAGGTGGCGTTCTGGAACCCCGCCCTCGACTTCGAAGCCGTGATGGACAGCTTGTCGGAGGATGCCAACCTCACGGCGCTCAAGGAGCGCATCAATCCTGTCATCAGCCGCTTCGACGAAATCAAGAGGGTGGAGGGCCAGCGCCGGGATTAAGCATCCCGTTCTTCCTTGCCGCTGCGGGTTCATGCCCAAGACAAATTTTATCTTTAGTTAGAACCGCAGCGATGGCATGGTGTAATATAACTTTGAAATATCTTCAGAATCATGCATGTTATTTTCCTGTTTGCTGCCTCTTTGTGTTTCCACCCTACGTTAACTGGGTAGGCTTGCCGGCGCAAAATACCCAAGGCGTCGTCTTGGGGACGGGTCCCCATTGGCCTGCCGGGTGAGCGTGCTTCCGGGTCTACCACCTTGCCGCTCTCAACGCAGCCGCTCGAACTGTCGAGTTTGACTCGAGTCAGAGTCGAGAGCTTTGTCAATTGCGGAAGGCTACCCTACCGTTTCAAACGCAGCCGTCTGAATTGTTGAGCTGACTCGAAACAGAACAAAAGCGTTGCCGATCTGGAAGGGCCCCATCTGCGTGCAGGTTTCTTTTTGCACAAAGAATGACATCTCCGAGGATAATAACTTTAAATAATAGTATAGAAATATCCAAAGTTCGATGTAACTTAGCTTTTATTTGCAGTAGCTCGACCGCAGGTCTTCCGGCCTCCTCAAAGGGCCATGAAGACGAGACAGCGTTGGGCCAACCACTAGAGCCGATTCTCACAACTGCGCGCCCCCTACCTGGCGCGCCAAAGATGTCGGTGTATTTGGATCGACACCTATGGGATAACAAGAATCCCTACTACGTTTGCGGGGCGCGGGGTTGAGAGAAGAGCGAATCTATCAGTAAGGACACAGTTCCTTTACCCAGGTTCGGGCCGCAAAGACGCATAAAACCCTACTCCTGCTTTGGTGGATTATATGTTTGTGTTCTTCAGCTAGTGAGGAGCTCCAAAAGAGTCGTGAGGAGTTCTAAAAAGCCGAGTCCTCCTCCTGGTCGCCTTGGGCCTCCTTTTATAGGGAAAAGGGGTCGCCACAGTGGTACACAGGAGGTGGAATGGGTACAGTGATGCGAGGTTATCCCTCGCATTACAGGACAAGGCGCATTTAATGTGCTTAGCTTAGGTGTCCTTGCTTTATCGGGGACGAGGGGAGACGCCCGTCTTGTCCGTCGCCGCCACTCCTCATGTTGACACGCGCCCTGGTCAGCAGTGCCTGAGGCTCCATGTAGGCAGACAGGCAGCTGAGGTGGCGCAACGGCGGGTCTCCACGAAGATCTATGGGTTGCCACGCAGGAGCCTGTCGAGCTGGTTGGGTCGGTAGCCGTGTGGATCCGTGGAAACCTGGTTGGTGCGGGCCTAATGGTGGCCCCGCGGGCGTCCTAGGCAAGGGTCCTGCCGAGGCGCCTGCTGTCTTCCCCGGCAAGGTGCTTGCCGGGGGCCTTGCAGTTCTCCTTGGCTGGAATCCCGCCAAGGGTCGTCGTCTTCTTAACTTGCATCTGATTTGGAATGTCTTCACAAAGATGTGCATGCCACCACGGGGATATCTCCCGAATCCTCGCCCCGTGGGGGCGGTGGACTCAAGGGTGATTCGCTCCGTAGGCGCGGGGCGAGCTGCCGCGGCAAGGGTCTTGCCGGGGCTGCCAGGGCCGGCCCCGGCAAGGATCTTGCCGGGGAGAGCCGCT
Source organism: Secale cereale (assembly GCA_902687465.1). NCBI lineage: Eukaryota > Viridiplantae > Streptophyta > Magnoliopsida > Poales > Poaceae > Secale > Secale cereale. The sequence continues at coordinate 488,090,003 of LR738715.1, read as the reverse complement.
TCGTCCCTTTGCCCTTTGTGGTCTTGTTCTTGGCGTTGCTCTAGTCCACATTAAGCTTAGATCTTACCCCGGCTCACCTCCCTTGCCATGCTTGGTGTGGTGGTGCCCGTGGCTTAGACTGCCCGTGCACAGTCATAGGGGTACAAAAAGTGTACCCCTCTTTTTGTACACCGACACACTTTATTGTTCTTTAAGTCATAAGGGCAGCAAGGTAGGGAGGTAAACGCCATTATTATAGTATATGAGAGTGCAACTGGACAACTCATCAACCCAGCCAACTGTAGTATCATTTTTGGAAAACGTGCCCATAGAACCAACAGGAAAGTGTATGAGACTCTCTCCAAGTACAACTCTCCACCTTTGAAGAGAAATATTTGGGATTACCAACTCTTGAAGGTAGGATGTCCAAGGGTAAATGCCAAAACCTACAAGCTAGGCTCACTAAAAGAATTATTGCCTAGGGCGACACTTTGTCCCTTGCAGGCAAAGAGACGATGATCAAAGCCGTCGCACATGCCATACCGACATATATGATGGGTGTTTTCAAGTTGCCTATGTCAGTTTGTGATGGTCTCAACTGGATGGTCCGTAACTTCTAGTGGGTCTCAAAGGATGCGAAGCAGAAAACTCACTGGATGGCGTGGCCAAAATTATAGAGACGGAAACAGTACGGTGGCCTTGGGTTTCTGGATTTCAGAATGTTCATCCAGGCACTACTCGCTCGCCAAGTATGGCGTTTATTAACCAAACCAGATAGTCTCTGTGCAGACGTACTTAAAGCTCGCTATTACCCGAAGGGGTGCTTGGAGGACACCGTTTTTTCTGGTAATGATGACCCACAAGTGTAGCGGATCTATCGTAGTCCTTTCGATAAGTAAGAGTGTCGAACCCAACGAGGAGAAGAAGGGAATGATAGGTAGTTTTCGGTAAGGTATTTTCTGCAAGCACTGAAATTATAGGTAACATATAGTTTTGTGATAAGATAATTGGTATCAAGTGACAAATGGTAAAAGTAAATAAGGTGCAGCAAGGTGGCCCAATCCTTCTTGTAGCGAAGGACAAGCATGGACAAACTCTTATATAAAGGAAAGTCCTCCCGAGGACACATGGGAATTATCGTCAAGCTAGTTTTCATCACGATCGTCTAATTCGCGTTCGGTACTTTGATAATTTGGTATGTGGGTGGACTGGTGCTTGGGTGCTGCCCTTACTTGGACAAGCCTCCCACTTATGATTAACCTTTAATGCAAGCATCCACAACTACAAAAGAAGTATTAAGGTAAACCTACCATAGCCTGAAACATATGTATCCAAATCAACCCCTTACGAAGCAACGCATAAACTAGGGTTTAAGCTTCTGTCACCCTAGCAACCCATCGTCTACTTATTACTTCCCAATGCCTTCCTCTAGGCGCAAATAATGGTGAAGTTGCATGTAGTCGACGTTCACATGACATCTCATCAAAATATCGAACGTAGACCAAACTCACATGACTACTAATAGCAAGACTTCTCCCATGTCCTCGGGAACTAAAGTAACTACTCAGAAGACATAATATTGTTCATGATCAGAGGGGTATTAATATGCATAATGGATCTGAACATATGATCTTCCACCAAATAAACCAACTAGCATCAACTACAAGGAGTAATCAACACTACTAGCAACACACAGGTACCAATCTGAGGTTTGGGTACAAAGATTGGATACAAGAGATGAACTAGGGTCTGAGAGGAGATGGTGCTGGTGAAGATGCTGATGAAGATAGGCCTCCCCAAGATTGAGAGTTGTTGGTGATGATGGCGCTAACGATTTCCCCCTACCGGAGGGAAGTATCCCTGACAGAACAGCTCTGCCGGAGCCCTAGATTGGTTTCCGCCTTGGTTCCGCCTCAAGACGGTGGCGTCTGGTCCCGAAAGCCTCCTTCTGATTTTTTCCAGGTCAAAACGCTTCATATAGGAGAAGATGGGAACAGGGGGCCTGTCGGCTGGCCCTCGAGGCAGGGGGCGCGCCCCCCACCCTCGAGGCCAGCCAATGGCCCCTCTCGTGGGTTTCTTTCGCCAGATATTTTTTATATTTTCCGAAACAATGTTTCGTGGAGTTTCAGGGCATTTGGAGTTGTCCAGAATAGGTTTCCAGAGTTTGCTCCTTTTCCAGCCCAGAATTCCAGCTGCCGGCATTCTCCCTCTTCATGTAAACCTTGTAAAATAAGAGAGAAAAGGCATAAGTATTGTGACAAAACATGTATGAACAGCCCATAATGCAATAAATATCAACTTATAAGAATGATGCAAAATGGACGTATCAACTCCCCCAAGCTTAGACCTCGCTGTCCACAAGCGAAAGCCGATATCGAAAAATATGTCCACATGTTTAGAGATATAGGTGTCGACAAAAACAAAATACGGACATGAGGGCATCATGATCATTCTCATAACAGCAACTTATATGAATATATTCAGATGATTCTTATGCTAAAGTAACAATTCATCCACAGTATCAAGTATGCATCATAAACTTCATTGGAAACTAACAAACTTTGGTTTTGTCATTGAAACAATTGCAATTTATCATAACATCGGAAAGAGTCAATATAAGAGCTTTTCGGCAAGCCTACATACTCAACTATCATATAGTCTTTCACAATTGCTCACACTCACACAATACTTATGTTTATGGAGTTTTAATCGGATACAGAGAAAGATAGGGGCTTATGGTGTTGCCTCCCAACCTTTTACCTCAAGGGTAGTGTCAATAGTAATAGATCATGAAAACTTACATCCAAGTGGGTATATATGTCAGGATATTTCCAACACAATGTGCTTGCCAAAGGATAAAATGTCAAAAGGAAAGGTGGATTTCACCTTGACACTTATTTGACAAGAATAAAAGATAGGCCCTTCGCAGAGGGAAGCAGAGGTTGTCATGTGTTTTAATGGTTGGATGCACAAAGTCTTAGCATAGAAGAACTTAGCTTTATATTGCCACTTGTGATAAGGACCTTTATTATGCAGTCTGTCGCTTTTATTACTTCCACATCACAAGATCGTATAAAGCTAATTTCTCCCACACTAATAAATCATACATATTTTAGCGGGTTTGCAACATGACAACTTACTTGGAAGGATCTTTCTCAATCCATATGTAGGTATGGTTGACTCTCATGGCAAAACTGGGTTTAAGGATATATGGAAGCACAAGTAGTATCTCTACTTAGTGCAAGGAGTTTTTGCTAGCATGAGGGAGAAAGGCAAGCTCGACATGTTGGAAGATCCGTGACAATATACTTTATTTTGGATATAAGAAGACATAACCCATTATGTTGTCTTCCTTGTCCAACATCAACTCTTTAGCATGTCATACATTGATGAGTGCTCACAATCATAAAAATGTCCAAGACAGTATATTTGTATGTGAAGCCTCTCTTCTTTTGTTACTTCCTATTAATTGCAACGATGACCAAAACTATGTTTGTCACCTCCCAACAACTTTTATTTATCATACTCTTGTATGTGAAGTCATTACTTCCCATAAGATCGATATGATCTCTTTGATACTCTTTATGTTTTCTTTCTTTTTATCATGACCCAAGTGAGGAAATCAAGCCCTTGACTCAACACTAATCTATATTATATATAGCTCACGGACTCGATTACAAAGGATAACGCTCACAAGGCAAAAGCTCACAACTAGATCATGCTAACTTTATTCTAATAGATCAAGATACTACCAAAAGGATGGAACTAAGTAAAACAGTAAAGATAGGAGTGATGGTGATACGATACCGGGGTCACTCCCCCAAGCTTGGCAGTTGCCAAGGGGAGTGCCCATACCCATATGATTATGTCTCCTTCTTCGGGGTTGGTGATGATGGAGTTGCATGTAGTGACGGGGGATCCTCATATATCGAGCGTAGGAGATCTTCCAGCTTGCGGATAATACCTTTGAGAGCAGCTATGTAATCCTTCAACAAAAGATTTTCACTTGTGAGATGCTTGTTGCGAATCTGAGCTAACTGAATCATCCTGAAAGCTTCTAGCTCAGTTGAGGTAAAGAAATTAGGAAGGGATTTAGAGGTGTCTTCTTCTCCCTCTATTGGAGCCGGATCTTCCACCTCCATCTTGATCTTCTTCTCCTTGTGGATCTCCTCGGGTCCTTCCCTCTTCAGATCTATCTTCACTAGCCAAGCATCGCTGCCTTCTTTGTTGGAGGAGGGAGATGACATAATGCCTAGCTTCGCAAACCCTAGCAGAAAATAGCTCGAAACGAAAACAGAGGATTTCTGCGTGATACAGAGGTCAAAACCTTCGGGAGTATATATAATGAATTTTTCCCGAACAAAAGGAGTAACCCACAAGAAAACGGAGTCCGGGGGACACACGGGGTTTCCTCGAGGCAGGGGGCGCGCCCTGGGAAGGGGGGCACACCCCCCACCCTTGAGGAGGCCCCATATCTCTTTCGGACTGCGGTTTATTTTTCTATTTTTCTAAATATACCAAAAAGGAGAAAAATTACCTTTAGAACTGTTTTGGAGTCGGTTTACTTACCGTATCAGATACCTTTTCCTTTTCGGAGGTTGAATCGTTCTGGAAAGTGTCCCTTATGTATTCCTCCGGGGTTATGGTTTCAATAATATTAGTTTCAACATTTATAGGATTACCTGAGATATAATGTTTGATCCTTTGACAATTCACCACCTTCGAATTTGTGCCTTCGAAGTTGTTGATATTTATGGCACCGGAATGATAGACCTCCTGGATAATGTAAGGTCCTTCCCACTTGGAGAGAAGCTTTCCTGCAAAAAATCTTAAACGAGAGTTGAATAGCAAGACATAATCACCTATGTGAAACTCACGCTTTTGTATCCTTTTGTCATGCCATCTTTTAACTTTTTCTTTAAACAGCTTGGCATTCTCATAGTCCTGGGTTCTCCACTCATCGAGACAGCTAATGTCAAATAACCTCTTTTCACCTGCAAGTTTGAAATCGTAGTTGAGCTCTTTAATAGCCCAATATGCCTTATGTTCTAGCTCAAGAGGTAAGTGACATGCTTTTCCATATACCATCTTATATGGAGACATACCCATAAGATTTTTGTATGCAGTTCTATAGGCCCATAATGCATCATCTAGTTTCTTGGACCAATTCTTTCTAGACCTATTAACTGTCTTTTACAAGATTCATTTCAACTCTCTATTACTAAGTTCTACCTCACCACTAGTTTATGGGTAATAAGGTGATGCAATTCTATGGTTGACATCATACTTAGCAAGCATCTTACGGAAAGCACCATGGATAAAGTGTGAACCACCATTAGTCATTAGATATCTAGGGACTCCAAACCTCGGAAATATAACTTCTTTAAGCATCTTAATAGAGGTGTTATGATCAGCACTACTAGTTGGAATACCTTCTACCCACCTAGTAACGTAATCAACAGCGACTAAAATATGTGTGTACCCATTAGAGGCAGGAAAATTTCCCATATAATCAAAGCCCCAAACATCAAATGGTTCAATAACGAGTGAATAATTCATAGGCATTTCTTGACGTCTACTAATATTACCAATTCTTTGACATTCATCACAAGATAAGACAAACTTACGGGCATCCTTGAAGAGAGTAGGCCAATAAAAATCGGATTGCAATACCTTGTGTGCAGTTCTATCTCCCGCATGGTATCCTCCATAAGCTTCGGAGTGGCACTTGCGTAGGATCTGTTCATGTTCATGCTCAGGTACACAACGTCTAATAATACCATCTACTCCTTCTTTTTAAAGATGTGGGTCATCCCGAAGTAATATCTCAAATCATAGAAGAACTTTTTCTTTTGCTAGTAGGTGAAGCTAGGAGGTATAAAGTTAGCAACAATGTAATTAGCATAATCAGCATACCAAGGAATAGTACGAGAAGTACTTATGACAGCTAGTTGTTCATCAGGAAAGCTATCATCGATAGGGTGTGGGTCATCAAGCACATTTTCTAACCTAGACAAGTTATCCGCTACGGGATTCTCAGTTCCCATTCTATCAATAATATGCAAGTCAAATTCTTGCAGCAAGAGAACCCATCTAATAAGTCTAGGTTTAGCATCTTTCTTTTCCATAAGGTATTTGATAGAAGCATGATCAGTGTGAATAGTTACTTTAGAATCAACAATGTAGGATCTAAACTTATCACAAGCAAATACAACTGCTAAAAATTCAATTTCCAGTGGTAGCATTATTTATTTGGGCAATATCTAGAGTTTTACTAGCATACGGGATAACATTCAATTTCTTATCAACTCTTTGCCCTAAAACAGCTCCTACAACATAATCACTAGCATCGCACATAATCTCAAAGGGTAAATTCCAGTCAGGGGGCTGGACAATAGGTGCAGAGATCAATGCTTTCTTAAGTATTTCAAATGCTTCTAGACAATCATCATCAAAGACAAAAGGAATATATTTTTGTAAGAGATTAGTCAAAGGCCTGGAGATTTTGGAGAAGTCCTTAATGAACCTCCTATAAAACCCGGCATGACCAAGGAAACTTCGTATACCTTTGATGTTCTTTGGGCATGGCATCTTTTCAATAGCATCAACCTTAGCTTTGTCAACTTCAATACCGCTTTCAGAAATTTTATGTCCCAAGACAATTCTTTCATTAACCATAAAGCGGCACTTGTCCCAATTCAAGACAAGGTTGGTGTCTTCACATCCTAGCAAAACTCGATCAAGGTTGCTTGAGCAATCATCTAAAGAAGTTCCGTCAACGGATAAATCATCCATGAATACCTCAACAATCCTTTCACAAAAGTCAGAGAATATAGCCATCATGCATCTTTAAAAAATAGCAGGTGCATTACATAAACCAGAAGGCATACGTCTACAAGCAAAGGTACCGAAAGGACAAGTAAAGGTGATCTTTTCTTGATCCCCTTTTGACACAGGTATTTGAGAGAAACCAGAATAACAATCTAGAAAGCAGAAATGAGTATGTTTGGATAACCTTTCTAGCATTTGGTCAATAAATGGCAAGGGGTAATGATCTTTCTTAGCAGCTTTATTTAACTTATGGAAATCAATTACCATCCTATAACATGTAACTATTCTTTGCGGGATCAATTCATCTTTATCATTAGGGACAACAGTCATACCTCCTTTCTTAGGAACGTAATGGACATGACTTACCCACTGACTATCAGCAACTGGATAGATAATACCTGCTTCAAGGAGCTTTAGTATTTCCTTCCTCACCACTTGTTTCATCTTAGGATTTAACCGCCGCTGATGATCAATAACTGGTTTAGCATTTTCTTCCAATTTTATCTCGTGTTGACATATAGTGGGACTAATTCCCTTAAGATCATCCAGAGTATATCCAATAGCATCTCGGTGCTTCTTCAGAGTTTTCAATAATCTTTCTTCTTCCTGCTCTGAAAGGTTAGCACTAATAATAACATGATATATCTTCTTTTCATCAAGATAAACATACTTAAGATTAGCAGGTAAAGGTTTAAGTTCAAACACGGGATCACCCTTGGGTGGAGGAGGATCCCCTAGGATTTCAACAGGCAAGTTGTTTTTCAAGACGGGTCCCTGTCTAAAGAATATTTCATCTATTTCCCTTCTCTCATTCATATGCATATCATTTTCATGGTCTAGCAAGTATTGTTCTAAGGGATCATTAGGTGGCACGGCAATAGAAGCAAGACCAATAATTTCATCCTTACTAGGTGGTGGTTTTTCAAGGGGTTGTCTACGGAATTTAGCAAAGTTAAAATCATGAGACATATCCACTAATCCAATAGTGACAATGTCTTTCACGCAGTCTATCTTGGCATTACGGTATTCAAGAAGGGTCTACCAAATATAATGGGGCAAAATGCATCTTGTGGGGAACTAAGAACAAGAAAATCAGCAGGGTATTTAACCTTCCCACACAAGACTTCAATATCTCTAACAATCCCAACTGGTGAAATAGTATATCTATTGGCAAGCATAATAGTGATACGTCTCCAACGTATCTATAATTTTTTATTGTTCCATGCTATTATTTATTAAGTCTTGGATGTTTAATGGGCTTTATCATTCACTTTTATATCATTTTCGGGACTAACCTACTAACCCAAAGGCCCTGTCCAGATTGTTGTTTTTTGCCTATTTCAGGGTTTTGCAGAAAAAGAATATCAAACGGAGTCCAAATGGAATGAAACCTTTGCGAGAGATATTTTTGGAGGAAATCACGCTCGGGAAACTTCAGGACCAAGTCAGGGGACGGAAGGCCTGCCCTCGAGGGTGGGGGGGGGCGCCCCTGCCTCGAGGCTGGCCCACACGGCCCCCGATGCCCTCCTTCTTCCTATATAAACCTACATACCCTAGAAACTCCATAAACAGGGAGAAAACCCTAATTCCACCGCCGTAGTTTCTGTTCCCGTGGAGATCCCATCTTGGAGCTTGTTCCGGGAGGGGGATCCATCACGGAGGCCTTCATCATCATCATCATCGCCCTCACCATGAGGTGTGGGTAGTTTACCACAGACCTTCGGGTCCATAGCTAGTATCTAGAAGGCTTCTTCTCTCTCTCTCTCTCTAGATCTCAATACAAAGTTCTCCTCGGTCTTCGAGGAGATCTATTCGATGTAATCTCTTTTCGCGGTGTGTTTGTCGAGATCCGATGAATTGTGAGTTTATGACCAAGGTTATCTATGAAAGATATTTGGTTCTTCTCTGAACTTTTTATGTGTGCTCATAATATCCTTGCAAGTCTCTTCAAATTATTGGTTTGGTTTGGCCTACTAGATCTATAGTTCTTGCAATGAGAGAAGTGCTTGGCTTTGGGTTCAATCTTGCGGTGTCCTCTCCCAGTGATAGTAGGGGCAGCAAGGCACGCATTGTATTGTTTCCATCGAGGATAAAAAGATGGGGTTTACATCATCTTGCTTGAGTTTATCCCTCTACATCATGTCATCTTGCTTAAGGCGTTACTCTGTTCGTATGAACTCAATACACTAGAAGAATGTCGGATAGCGGTCGATGTGTGGAGTAATAGTAGTAGATGCAGGCAGGAGTCTGTCTACTTGTCTCGGACGTGATGCCTATATACAATGATCATGCCTAGATAGTCTCATAATTATTCGCCTTTCTATCAGTTGCTCGATAGTAATTTGTTTACCCACCGTAGAATACCGCTATCATTGGAGAAGCCACTAGAGAAAACTATGGCCCCGGGGTCGATTCTCAACATATCAATCTACATCTACTTTAATTTTACCGCTTTTATTTGATGTTTAATTAATCTAAAAATACCAAAAATATAATTATCATCTCTATCAGATCTCACTCTCGTAAGTAACCGTAAAGGGATTGACAACCCCTTATCGCGTTGGCTGCGAAGTTCTTATTTGTTTGTGCAGGTGCGAGGGACTCGCGCGTGGTCTCCTACTGGATTGATACCCTGGTTCTCAAAAACTGAGGGAAATACTTACGCTACTGTGCTGCATCTCCCTTTCCTCTTCGAGGGAATACAACACAAGCTCAAGAGGTAGCAAATAGTAACATCAATCCCTTCTAACTCAACAGGTGCAATATCATGCATAATTTTGGTTATACAAATCAAGAGGGATAATACTCGCACTAGCACCTACTACGCATAAACCATGATAGCAATGATCTCCTATCTTGACAGAGATAACAGGTAAGCCCACAATAGGTTTATGTTTATTCCTAGCATTGGGTTTGTCTATCCTAGCAGACTCTTCTTGGAGATAAATAACATGTCCATCTAAATCTTCTACCATGAGATCTTTAATCATAGCAATACTAGGTTTAACTTTAATTTGCTCAGAGGGTGTAGGTGTTCTAGTATTACTCTTACGAACTATAGTTGAAGCTTGAGCATGATCCTTTATCCTAAAAGGGAAAGGTGGTTTATCAATATAACAACATGATCAACATTATAAGTGATAGTCTTTTCTTCAACTTTAATCGGTTCAACTACTTTCACTTCAATAGGGGGGTGGTATTTAAACCTCTTCTCCTTGGGGAGATAAACATGAGTAGCAAAGGATTCACAAAAAGAAGCTACTATCTTAGAGTCATGTCCATATTTAGTGCTAAACTCACGGAAAACATCGGTATCCATAAAAGCTTTAACACAATCAAACTTAGGGGTCATACCTGAGTCCTTACCTTCGTCGAGATCCCAATCTTCGGAGTTGCGTTTAATTCTTTCCAATAAATCCCATTTGAATTCAACAGTCTTCATCATAAAAGAGCCAGAACAAGAATTATCGAGCATGGTGCGATTATTGAGAGAAAGCCGACATAATTTTTTTGGATGATCATCTTTCTTCAAAGCTCATGATTGGGGCATGAATATAACATTGACTTAAGCCTCCCCCAAGCTTGAGCGATGCTTTCTCCTTTGCGAGGCTAGAAATTATAAATATAATTGCGATCATGATGAACTTGGTGCATAGGGTAGAATTTGTGATGAAATTCCAACTTCGGACGATTATAGTTCCACGATCCCATATCATCGCATAGCCTAAACCATGTCAATGCATCTCCCTTCAATAATAAATGGAAGACCTTCTTCTTGATAACATCCTCGGGCATACCTGCAAGCTTAAACAATCCACAAACTTCATCCACATAGATTAGATGTAAATCGGGGTGAAGTGTTCCGTCTCCTATATAGGGATTTCTAGCAGTTTCTCTATCATACCCGAAGGAATCTCAAAGCAAACATTTTCAATAGGTGCAGTAGGTTGAGGAGCAACTCTTTGATCTTCTACTCGGGGTGAAGATACCCCGAACAAGCCCCTCAAAGGATTTTGAGCCATAGTAACAAGTGACAATAAATTTCAGCACACTATATAAATTTTTCCTTACCAAATTCCACTTACCAAAGGCGCTTCACTCCCTGGCAATGGCGCCAGAAAAGAGTCTTGATAACCCACAAGTGTAGGGGATCTATCGTAGTCCTTTCGATAAGTAACAGTATCGAACCCAACGAGGAGCAGAAGGGAATGATAGGCAGTTTTCGGTAAGGTATTTTCTGCAAGCACTGAAATTATAGGTATCAGATAGTTTTGTGATAAGATAATTGGTAGCAAGTGACAAACAGTAAAAGTAAATAAGGTGCAACAAGGTGGCCCAGTCCTTTTCGTAGCAAAGGACAAGCCTGGACAAACTCTTATATAAAGGAAAGCGCTCCCGAGGACACATGGGAATTATCGTCAAGGTAGTTTTCATCACGATCATCTGATTCGCGTTCGGTACTTTGATAATTTGGTATGTGGGTGGACTGGTGCTTGGGTGCTGCCCTTACTTGGACAAGCCTCCCACTTATGATTAACCTCTAAAGCAAGCAGCCGCAACTACAAAAGAAGTATTAAGGTAAACCTAACCATAGCTTGAAACATATGGATCCAAATCAGCCCCTTACGAACAACGCATAAACTAGGGTTTTAGCTTCTATCACTCTAGCAACCCATCATCTACTTATTAATTCCCAGTGCCTTCCTCTAGGCCCAAATAATGGTGAAGTTTCATGTAGTCGACGTTCACATGACACCACTAGAGGAGAGACAACATACATCTCATCGAAATATCGAACGAAGACCAAACTCACATGACTACTAATAGCAAGACTTGTTCCATGTCCTCAGGAACAAAAGTAACTAATCACAAGACATAATATTGTTCATGATCAGAGGGGTATTAATATGCATAATGGATCTGAACATATGATCTTCCACCAAATAAACCAACTAGCATCAACTACAAGGAGTAATCAACACTACTAGCAACCCACATGTACCAATCTGAGGTTTGGGTACAAAGATTGGATACAAGAGATGAACTAGGGTTTGAGAGGAGATGGTGCTGGTGAAGATGTTGATGAAGATAGCCCTCCCCAAGATGGGAGAGTTGTTGGTGATGATGGCGGTGACGATTTCCCCCTCCCAGAGGAAAGTATCCCCGGCAGAACAGCTCTGCCGGAGCCCTAGATTGATTTCCGCCTTGGTTCCGCCTCGAGACGGTGGCGTCTGGTCCCGAAAGCCTCCTTCGGATTTTTCCAGGTCAAAACACTTCATATAGGAGAAGATGGGCACCGGGGGCCTGCCGGCTGGCCCTCGAGGCAGGGGGCGCGCCCCCCACCCTCGAGGCCAGCCGGTGGCCCCTCTCGTGGGTTTCTTTCGCCAAATATTTTTTATATTTTCCGGAACGATGTTCTTTGGAGTTTCAGGGCTTTTGGAGTTGTGCAGAATAGGTGTCCATAGTTTCCTCCTTTTCCAGCCTAGAATTCCAGCTGCCGGCATTCTCCCTCTTCATGTAAACCTTGTAAAATAAGAGAGAAAAGGCATAAGTATTGTGACAAAACATGTATGAACAGCCCATAATGCAATAAATATCAACTTATAAGCATGATGCAAAATGGGCGTATCAAGTAACAAGTCTGCTACGTGGCAGGGTATCACACATGGTTTGGAGCTCCTCAAGAAGGGGCTGATATGGCGTGTTGGCACCGGCCAACCAATCCATATCTGGCGGGATAGGTGGCTGTCGTGACCACCCATTAGCCAACTTGTTACAGCCCAGGGCACATGCCGACTCAGGCGCATTTCAGTGCTTCTGAATGACAACGGCTCCTGGAGGATGGACCTTCTTCGACAAAACTTCCACGCAATTGATGTGGATGTACGGGTCTTTTCCCCGAAGGTACATATCTTTTCTTGGCGGCTCGTGTCCAACTCTTTGGATACTTGGGAAATATATTCTCTCGTACACATGAACCTAATAATTTGTGCTCTCTATATATGTTCTATGGAATGCGAGGATATTTTTCACGCTATGTGCAGATGTCCTCGAGCAAAGGAGTTGTCGTGTGCGATGGCGAAGGACTGAGTTATTCTAGATATAATGTCCATCGAGAAGTCCTGGCGGGAGTGGCTCTTCGGTGTGCTCGAGCCACTCTCGGAAACCTCTTGTATGCTTGTCCTAATGACGTTCTGGAGAACATGGCATGTTCGGAATGAAATTTTTCATCACAAAGCTCCAACTCAAGCTGAAGTATCCTACAGGTTCTTGCACGGCTACATCTCGTCGCTCCTTTGCATTAAACAACACCCGCAGGCAAACATAGCAAAGGGAAAGATGGTGCTCCAGGATCCGTCATACCCCTCTGCATACATCGCTAGTCCGGGCAAAGAGCCTGTACGGGTGAGTGCGACGGAGACATGGAAGCCACCACCAGCGGGCTGGCTTAAACTGAATGTAGATAGTGCATTTGCAAAACGTGCAAGCAATGGTGGCACTGGGATGGTGTTGCGGGATTGGAATGGCAAGATCATCTTCAGCTCCTGCAGGCACTTGCTTACATGTGATAACACCTTAACAGCTGAACTGGAGCCATGCTGTGGGGGAATTCAGTTAGCTCTTGACTGGTGTCTGCAGCCTTTTGTTGTCGAGATGGATTGCGAGGTTGCCGTAACAATGATATGCGACACTTCAATCAACATGTCCCGTGATGCTTCTTTAGTCCAGGAGATAAAACATTTATTGAATAGTGATCGGAAGATTGAGATGGGAGATATTAGACGTGAGGCCAATAGAGTTAGTCAAGAACTAGCTGCAGTAGGGCATGGGAAGTAAAAACTGCAGTCTGGATGCGTTTTGGACTCGATGGGGTTGTAAAACTATGTGAGTTGGATCTCTCTGATCTAGGCTGATTAATAGATAAACCCCTATTTCCCCGCAAAAAAAGGTACCAACTGCCGAAGTTTGGTGTATGAATTAAGTATCGCACTATCCTTTTCACAGCTTTAAGATGACATTCTTTCGAAGAAGATTGGTATCGTGCACACATGCCGACACTTATCTTAATATTTGAAAGGGAGGCACAAAGATATAATAGTGAACCAAACATAGATCGGTAAGCCTTTTGGTCAAACGGGTTGCCATTCTTAATCAAACCAATATGTCCACTAGTAGGTATGTGTGTTTTTGTGACGCCCCCGATTTGACCGTACAATAATCATGCACGCAAATGTGTACGACCAAGATCAGGGACTCACTGGAAGATATCACAACACAACTCTAGAAACAAATTAAAATAATACAAGCTTTATATTACAGGCCAGGGGCCTCGAGGGCTCGAATACAAAAGCTCGAATACACAAGAGTCAACGGAAGCAATAATATCTGAGTACAGACATAAGTTAAACAAGTTGCCATAAGATGGCTAGCACAAAAGTAGCAACAATCGAAAAGGCAAGGCCTCCTGCCTGGGACCTCCTAACTACTCCTCGAAGCCGATCTTTACGTAGAAACATCCTCGGGATCTTCTGGGTCCTGGACTCCATCAATCTGGTTGCATCAACCGAGAAGAAGGGACAAAAGGGGGAAAGGGGGAGCAAAGCAACCGTGAGTACTCTTCCAAAGTACTCGCAAGCAAGGATCTACACTACATATGCAATGATATCTGTGTAAAGAGGGTAATATCTGTGGACTGAATTGCAGAATGCCAGAATAAGAGGGGGATAGCTAATCCAATCGAAGACTACGCTTCTAGCAACGTCCATCTTGCGGCAGAAGAAGAGAGTAGCTGGAAGTAACAAGTATCTCTGCTTTTGGCAGCCTCCGTCTTGCAGCAGTAGAAGGGAGTAGATGGTAAGTTCACCAAGTAACAACGTATAGCATAATCCTACCCAGCGATCCTCCCGCACATCACCCTGTGGGAGAGCAACCACCGAGTTATATCTGGAACTTGTCTGGGTGTGTTTTATTAAGTATCCAGTTCTAGTTGTCATGAGGTCAGAGTACAACTCCGGGTCGTCCTTTTACAGAGGGACACGGCTATTCGAATAGATTAACTTCACTGCAGGGGTGCACCACATAACCCAGCACGCTTGATCCCATTTGGCCGGACACACTTCCCGGGGTCATGCCCGGCCTCGGAAGATCAACACGTCGCAGCCCTACCTAAGCACAACAGAGAGGTCAGCACGCCGGTCTAAGTCCTAGGCGCGCAGGGGTCCGGGACCATCGTCCAATGCACACCTGCAAGTTGCGTACGCGGCCGGTGAGCAGACCTAGTAACCTCCATTACTAAGGAAGTGTGGGGACCCCGACTTAGAAGTCGAGATCACCGAATGCACGTGTACAGTGATCCTAGAGATCAATGCTCACTGAACACACAGAAGCTGAATAGCAAGAGTCTTACATCCATACATACCGTCTTACACAAATTATGGCCATTATGGCCAAGTCTTACATAGATAAAGCCTCACGGGCTGAATAGCAAATAACTCAAATAGCGGAAGTCTTCGATGCTAGGTAGAGCCCATGCCATCTGCCTTAACCCTACAATCATTCTGACTGGTATAGCGTCCTAGTTCGCATGTTCGTCTCCAAAGAACTCTTCTTCATATTCCTGTTCCTCCATGCCTAGCCAATTTAATAACCAGTGGCAAGCCAATGAGTACTTTGAATGTACTCGCAAGCAACCCATGATTTGGTTCAAAGTAACAATGCAATTGAATAACAATGAGCAATCTAGCTACGAGCTAGAATAAATATTATGCCAACAAGTATATGCATCAATAATATCTTGTAACCTCGAGGACATGTTACCGATGTCAACATGAATATGATTCAGCTCAACAAGTCAAGTCACCACCTTGACTCAACATACACACACATGGTTTCGCAAACATTGGACGTAGCCCAAGAGCGGTTACCCAACTGTCCTTGACCGTCGACACGGCTATTCGAATAGTTTTACACTCTGCAGAGGTTGCCCACTTTAACCATAAGATCCGCGAAGCTTTCCTGTCACCCACGATCCCGCAGTACCTCAAGTACTCGGGGGAAGCACCCGGTCATTATCTTTCCTTAGACGACACTAACATAGAGTCCACTCGTTGGTACACGGCCCTCGAGTACAAACAATAGATCACGGGACTTGCCCTAATTTCAATGTCATGCGTACCCGAAGGGACCAACGGTGTGTCCGGTGCCCTGTGAAAACTGTCATGGTCGTCTATCCAAGCACGACCCCGTCCCGGGAAAAGACCTTAAGTCTTCCCGTCACTAGTAATGCGGGCACCATGCTAGTATCGGCCTAAGTAATCAATAAAGCCCCGTCCCATAAGGGGTAGAGTGGTTGCACATGTATGGTTGGAATAACGGTCGCAACTTAAACCAATCCGTTTGAAAAACTTTACACACACTTTTCTCGGTACACCACTTCGTCATCAAGTGGTTACCCAACTCATCTTCTCCCTCGGGCATGAATGGCACCGGCCGGGATTTATGAAAAGATTTCAACCTCGAAGGTTCATGTCACACATGCATCATTAAGCATCTTTACTAACTATTTGCATGACATCTAGCACATAGCAAGATCATGAGCAGAGCGTGCATCAAGTGGTGGTTCATCTAGGTCAGCACCGTAACTCTATCATCATGCATCGGAAACAAACGGGTTCCGAAGAACAAGTGTATCATGGTCAAAGGGTTGCTTGCCTGGATTGGCTTGGTCTTCAAAGTCTTCAAATCCTTCTCCTTCTCCTTCTTCAGCAACTTCGTCAAATACGGGATCTAATCGTCGCAAAATAACAACGGGAAAATAAGACCATAATAAAAACAGAAAAATCAAAGTGCTCAGAAAAATGTCAACTTATTTTTGTTAAATACTAGAGGAAAAACTAAGATGGCAAAAATTCTTAGTTGGAGTTTTGGAGTTATAGAATGGAATCTAAGGATTTTTGAACATGAGTTTTAATGCTCAAATTTGAATTTAAATTTGAACAGAACAGAAAAGTTTCATAGATATGTGTGAAAGTGACACCATTAAATAGGTTGGAATATTACAAGATTTTAGGAGTTGGAATCAATTCATTTGGACTAATATTCATTACTGTAAAATTATTTGAAACTTTACAGAAAAGAAAAAGAAGAAAAGGCCCTGTGCAACTGGGCCAGGACGGCCACAGTGCATGGCCTAGGGCAAACAGCCCAGCCGCTCGGGCGCCAGCGCGCGCACGTCAGGATTTCAAACCTGACGGGCGGGGCCTGGCTGTCAGCGACTACGAGGGGAGAGAGAGGGCGGTGAGGATGACAGGCGGGGCCCGCCTGTCATCTTCAACCTTGCGGCCACGGCGACAGCGAGCTCACCGGCAGCGAATCCGGGCACGGCGGGGCAAACGGAGGACAGGGATGGACTCAGCAGCGAGTCGCGGATGTAGTGGTGGTGGTGTGGCTCGCCGGGGAGGCCTGGCTCATCGGCGGCGAGGTGGGACGGCGGAGGGTCGTCGGGAAGTTGCTGGCTAGCTCGATTTCGGCAGCTGCAAAAGGGGAAAAGGGAGGGGAATGCATCAGTGAGGTGCGGCGGTTCCAAATCGGGCGAGAGAAAGGGCGGAGGGGGCCTGTACCTCGAGATCCCCGGCTGCCCGACGCGGCGGAGCTCCGGTCGATCCCGAGCACAGGGGCACTCTGGGGATGAGCGAGTGGTCCTGGAGGGCTAAAGGAGGTGAGGGGAGGCTGTTGGTGCCGTTGGAGAGGCTCGGGCGAGCTTATATAGCCGAGCCCACGGTCCACCGTGGACTCGTGCGCCGGCGAGGTCGCAGGCGAGGCCAGAGGCCGTTCTGGAGCTTGTGTGTGAGTCGGGGAGGTTCATGGATGAGTCCTACGCCCAGTAGAGGGGAGAGGAGGAGCGGGGAGAGCTCCAGACAGCGCGCGCGTGTGAGGCCGAAGAGTGGAGGCTGCGGGCGGCCAGCGCGCGTGTGAAGGCGGCCACTGGAGGGCGGAGGAGGGGGGGACAGCGCCGGGGGAGGTCGCGGACGTCGAGGGGCATCGACTAGCGCGAGGGGAGAGCTCGAGGTGGTCGGGGGCAGGCGATTGGGCGAAGCTAAAGTGCGGGGGCGCACTGTAGCGCGCTCTGGAGCGGCCTTATCGCATGCCATTGCATGCCATTGGTACTTTGGGCGTGTCCGCCGTGTCTGGGGGGTCCAGGGTGATGCAAGCAACACGGATGAGGCCTTGGATGCTCTGGCGAATCAAGGAGAGAGAGGTGAAGCTGGTAACTTAGTGAATTTTGGCTGTCCAGCAAGGTGAACTAGGGTTTTCACCCCTCAATCATGGAGTTGGGGACATGGGGGAGTTACTGGAGGTAGATAGTAACTAGATGAAGTTGTGGTAGAAAGTTGAGGCCAAGGTAAATAGTAAAAGGGGTCAAGATGGTAGTTTTAGTAAAAAGGCAGAAGGTGTTTGATCATGTTTTGGTCAAGCAAATATCTACACTTGCCATGACACTTAACATGATTGAATGTTATATGAAAATAGGGTGTTTCACCAAATTTGGGCTCATTTGAAGAAACTAGCCAATGTAACTTTGGTGAACCCTAGAAATCAACAGAAATGGCTTCATCTTGTTTAAGTCAAGCTAATCATCTCCCCTTGATGCACCACTTGGTTTAGTTTCATCATTTGTGGTATTGATCATGCCCACAAAGTTTGAAGCTCCAGGTAAAAAGTTGGTAATGTAAAGTTGTTCAAACTTGCATTTGAACAGAAAGGGTTTTGGGGTATTCTGATCAAATTGCCCTATTCAAATTCTTGTGCCATTTGGTCTAGATTCCTTATTAGGCATTTCTAGCATGTGCACCAAGTTTGAGGGCATTTGGATAAGTTTGGCAATGTAAAGTTGCTCAAACTTCAAATATGGACAGAATGGTTATGAAGGGGTTTGAGGATGTTTTCTTGCTTCCCAAGGCATGGGACTTGACATGATAGAATTTCCCTGGAATTTTTGGAGAATATTTCCTTTGTAAATATTTCAAAATCTTGAAATATCCAGAAAGGGTTTTGGAGGGATTAGCCCATTATTTTGAACATGACCAAGTGTTGAAACTCTTATATATGGACAATATATGTCTTATGAGTCTTCCTGTATTTTGGCAAATATTTTTGAAATACTTAAATAATTTTCCTCTATTAAAGACCATTTCTGGCCTTAAGAAAAAGCTTTTAAATAAAATAGGAAAATAACTTTTAAAATTATACTTTTGTGGTTTCTGGGCGTCCTATGACTACTAGGTCTCAAATATACTTTTTGAAATATTTTTCTCACCCTAAATCAAGCACTTGCAGTGCAAACCTTAATTCAGGGGTTTTAGGAATACTAAATTTATAAAATACATTTTGGCCAAATTAATTTTGTAAGAAAATACTATACTATTATATAACACTTGGCATGATCATTGGGCAGAAGTTTTGGGTATGGAGATGAATTCTACAAGAGGTAATAGTTGACTTTAATGAGCACATGAAAAGCATATGAAGAAAAACTCAATTCCAAATAAAAGCCAAATGATGCCAAAAAAAATTGTTGGTCCAAATTTTCATGCTTCATTGACGCAAATAACATATTACAAAATGCAGGGTGTGACAGACCTACCCCCCTTACAAGAATCTCATCCCCGAGATTCCTAAACTAGGTCTTAAAAGAGATCGGGAAACTCGGATCTAAGATAGTCTTCACGTTCCCAGGTTGCTTCTGCTTCGGTGTGGTTGCTCCACTGGACCTTGAAATACTTGATGATGCGGCTTTGCGTCCGTCGTTCTGCTTCATCCAGAATGCGAATGAGCTTCTCGCGGTAGGTTAAATCAGGCTGCAGATCAATGGCTTGGTGATCAACATCCTTGTAGAGATTGGGCTTGTTCGGAACTTGGAGACATTTCCGGAGTTGTGACACGTGGAATACGTTGTGCACATTGGATAGCTCAGTTGGTAGTTCCAACTGGTAAGCCACTTCTCCTCGTCGGTCGGTGATCTTGAAAGGGCCAATGAATCTTGGCGCAAGTTTCCTCTTAACGTGGAAACGCTTGGTTCCCTTTAGAGGGGTTACTCGCAGGTACACATGATCTCCGACACGGAAACTCATGTCTCGACGTCGAGTGTCAGCATAACTCTTCTGCCTTGACTTGGCTGCCTTCAAACGTTCTCTGACTAGTTGGACTTGCTCTTCTGCTTCGCGGAGAATATCCGGTCTAAAGACTAGCCCTTCTCCAGTCTCTGACCAGTTGAGGGGTGTGCGACATCTGCGTCCGTACAACACCTCAAATGGTGCCATCTGAAGGCTCGACTGATATCTGTTGTTATAGGAGAACTCGGCAAAAGGGAGACAATCTTCCCACTTGGCTCCATATGCCAAGACACAGGCTCGGAGCATGTCTTCGAGAATTTGATTTACTTGTTCTGTCTGACCTCCGGTCTGTGGGTGGAAAGCTGTGCTGAAAGATAACTTGGTTCCCAAGGCTTCTTGGAATCTTCTCCAGAACCTTGAAGTAAACTGGGTGCCTCGATCTGACACAATTTCTTGTGGAACACCATGGAGGCTCACGATTCGGTTGATATAGAGAGTTGCCAACTGGTTGCCTGAATAGGTAGTCTTGACAGGAATGAAATGGGCCACCTTGGTCAAATGGTCAACTATGACCCAGATGGAGTCATGTCCCCTATTCGACCTTGGTAATCCAGTGATGAAATCCATTCCGACTTTATCCCACTTCCACTCGGGAACCTTGAGTGGTTGAAGCAATCCTGCGGGTCGCTGATATTCAGCCTTGACCCTTTGGCACACATCACACTTTGCAACATAGGTTGCAATCTCTCTTTTCATCCCGTGCCACCAGAATCTTGCCTTCAAGTCTTGATACATCTTGGTTCCTCCAGGGTGGATGCAGTACGGAGTGTCGTGGGCTTCTTGCAGGATCAGGTTCTTCAGGTCCATCTTGTTTGGTACGCAGATGCGGCCTTTGTACCAAACAATCCCGTGCTCGTCTTTAGAGAATTCTAGGGCCTTGCCTAGCTTCATCTTCTTCTTGATGCCTTCAATGCTTGCATGTCGATCTTGTGCCTTCTTGACTTCGTCCATTAGGGTCGGTCTGACTTCCAACTGATCCAGAAATCCAGGGCTGACCAATTCCAGACTGAATTGCTCGAACTCCTTAAACAAGGCTGGCTGCCTTTCTTGAATAATAGCATTCAAAGAGCAAGCCTTCCTGCTTAAGGCATCGGCCACCACATTAGCCTTCCCGGGGTGATATTGAACACTGAGGTCATAGTCTTTGATGAGTTCCAACCATCTTCGCTGCCTCATGTTCAATTCCTTTTGGGTGAAAATGTACTTCAGACTTTTGTGGTCTGTGTATATCTCACACCATTTCCCTAGGAGGTAATGCCGCCATGTCTTCAAGGCATGAACCACTGCTGCTAACTCAAGATCATGAGTAGCATAGTTCTCCTCATGAGGTCGTAGCTGCCTGGAGAGGTAAGCTATGACTCGGCCTTCTTGCATCAGAACGCTTCGCAATCCGGTTCGAGAGGCATCACAATATATCACGAACTCCTTGTGAATATCAGGTGTTGCCAGAACTGGGGCGGTGGTCAATCTCTTCTTGAGCTCTTGGAAGCTCTCTTCGCATTTTGGCGTCCATTCGAACTTCTTGTCCTTCTTGAGGAGCTGAGTCATTGGCCGGGCAATGCTAGAGAATCCTTCCACGAATTTGCGGTAATAGCCTGCAAGTCCGAGGAAGCTTCTGACTTCCTTGACGGTCGTTGGAGATTGCCATTGGGTCACAGCTTCGATCTTCGCGGGATCAACTGATAGTCCTTCTTCGGTCAAGACATGACCTAAGAATCCAACTTTATGCAGCCAGAACTCACACTTGCTGAGTTGGGCATATAGTTGGTGCTCCCGAAGCTTGTCTAGGACCATCCTCAAATGCTGCTCGTGCTCTTCCTCCATCTTCGAGAAGACAAGAATATCATCGATGAAGACAACAACAAACTTGTCCAAATATTCCATGAAGACCTTATTCATGAGATGCATGAAGTAAGCTGGGGCATTGGTTAACCCAAAGGACATGGCCATGCACTCGATTAGGCCATATCTGGTTGCGAATGCCGTCTTCGAAATATCTTGGGGTCTGATCTTCAGTTGGTAGTAACCAGATCTGAGGTCGATCTTGGAGAACACCTTGGGTCCAATGAGCTGATCAAACAGATCTTCAATCTTGGGAAGTGGATATTTGTTCTTGATTGTAACTTCATTGAGGGAGCGATAGTCAATGCATAAGCGGATGGTACCGTCCCTCTTTGCCACAAACAGAACAGGTGATCCCCAAGGGGAGGCACTTGGGCGGATAAATCCCTTCCTCCGCTGCTCTTCTAGCTGCTTCTTCAACTCGGCTAATTCTTCCGTCCCCATTCTGTAAGGCTTCTTATAGATGGGTCCTGCTCCGGGCACGAGCTCGATGATGAACTCAATGTCACGGTCAGGGGGCATTCCCGGTAGTTCATCCAGAAAGACATCAGGATATTCGCATACCACCGGTACTTGCTCTAGCCCAACTTCAGACAAACAGTTGACTTGAACAGCTTGAGCGGAAGAGGAGTTGAGAGCAAACTTGACTTCGACTCCTTGGTCATTGGTCACAGTGACTGTCTGTCACATCCCTAGTTAGCACTTGCATTAGGACTAGCTAGAGTGTGCATCATGTTTACTTATCAAAGAAACTTGAAATGGGAATGACAGAAACCCCAACACCCCTCTTCTAACAACTAGGGTTTGATAAAATCTTTTCCAATGTACCCAAAATGCCCTTCAAAAATGTTCATCATTTCTGCCTTGGTCCTAAACCTCTGCCAAAAATGGTGCACAATTTTCTAGGACATCTAAGGTCTTTGGATTAAATCATATGGTATTTGTATTTGGGCATTTAAATGCTATAAAATATTTTAAATGCTCAAATAATCATAAACTATAATGTTCCATATTGTTCATATTATATACAGTGGGCATGACTAGTTTTATGAGTTATAAAAATGTTCTGGCATTTTTATTGATTAAACAAAGTTGCAAAAGAAATGAAACAGAAAAGAAATAGGAAAAAAGAAAGAGAGAGAGAACTTACCTTGAGCCTAGCACTGTTGCAGGCCGGCCCAGCCCACCCAGCGCCGATCCTGTCGCCTTCCACCTCGCGCCAGTAGGCAGCGCGCGTGGCCACCGCGCGTCGGCACGCGCCCGGCCACCTCCAGCCTCCTTGCATGCATCCCCGACGCTCTGGATGCCTCCATGCGTCGCCACGCAGCTGCCCCGACCCCTCTCTCACTTCCCCTCGTCCTCATCTCCTTCTCCTGGCTCTCTCCCCCTCATCACAGAGCCGCCCGTCGCCGCCGCTCGCCATTACCGCACTTAGAGCCTCCCCCTCGTCCCGTGACCATGTCCAGAAGGATCGCCGCGACGCTCTCTTCCTCCTCGCTGAGCCACGGATCGCCGGAAGCCCTGCATCGCCTTCACGCCGTCGTCCCCCTCCTCGGATCACCGGACCTCCTCGCCATCGATTAAGGAGCTGCAGAGCATCCCCGACCTCTCCTTCGAGCTCGTTAGCCCCGCTGTGAGCCCCTACACCGAATCCCTCCCTCCTCCACCTCGTTTGCGCCGCGTAGCTGCTGCTCCGCTGATCACCGAAACCCGCCGCCGCCGTGCTTGCCGCCGGCGATGCTCCGGTGACCATTTGGTCTCGGACGCATGCCCATTTTGCTCGTCGCAGCACGTAGATGAGTTAGGTGCCACGCACGCATCGCCTAGGCCACCGTAGCCGCGTTTCTACACACGCCCGAACGCCGGCCGCCGCTGTCGAGCTCGTAGCCGTCGCCTCCGGCCACACCAGGCCCGGCTGCTACCCCCATTCGACGCGCATCGTCGAGGGCACTCCAACGCGCCCAACCGCAGCTCGAACCGTGCCCTGTAGGCGATTTCCGAAGCTCGCCGCCGTGTTTGGCCTCGCCGGCGTCACATCGCCGGCGAGTTTGACTCGTTTGACCGGGGGGTTGACCACCCCTTGGTCGCTGACGTGTGGGCCACCCCTCCAGCTAGTTTAATTAAGTAAATGTTAATTAAATCAGTTAGTTAGGTTAGTCACTGACCTGTGGGCCCAGACCCCACTGACAGCTAATTAGTTCCTAGCTTAACACTAATTAACTTTGCTAATTAACTATGACACTGACATGCCGGGCCCACATGTCATGTTTGACCTGGACCAGCTCCTGTTGACCTGCTGACGTCAGCATGAGGTCATGCTGACGCAGTAAAGTGTTTCTGGAATTTAAAATAAATCCTAAATGATTTATGAATTTCAGAAAATACTCAAAACTTCTAAAAATCATATAAAATCAACCGTAGCTCAGATCGAAATAATTTATATATGAAAAATGATTAGAAAAATCCAATCTTTCCAATGGAAATGGTTTCATGCATGTTTGAGCAAGTTAACCTTGCTGTATACATTAAAACATGATAATGCACTTAATTAAATAATAGTTTGAAATCCAATTTGAATCTTTGATTCAAATAGGCTCAAACCCTTCTGGTTATAGTTGCATTAGCCCAAAACACATGCATCTTGCCATGTCATGAGCATGCATCATATTGTTGCATTTGTTTGCTTATTGATTGTATCGCCGGTATTCTCCGTGTTAGGTCCTGCTCCCGAGGATACTTCTGTGTATCTAGCTGAAGAGCAGTACCCGGCAACCACTCTGTCAAGCAAGCAATCATTGATCATTCCGATACAAACCCAATCTTCTCGCTCCTGCTCTCTTTTACTACATTAAGGCAACAGCGTGTGAACTGCTACTTGCTGCGGTAGTTGAACCCTATTCCCTTGCATGACCTGTCATTGCCACAGTAAATAGTTGAAACCCACTAGCATGTGTAGGAGTTGATTGAGCCATGTGATGTGTGATCCACCATGCTATTTGTTTATGTTGCCTGCTATGCTTAGAGTTGTGTCAGGTCTGGTTCATCTGGGTAATGGATCAGAGTGAAATGATCATACCGATAAAGAGAAGGAAGTGTGGAATATGCTTGGTAAAGGTATCGATGAAAGGCCATGTAGGAGTACGTGGTGGGTTGTTTCATTGGAACCATTCATAGGACCCGAGATCTTTATGTGTGGTTCAAGTTCCAGTTACTACCATGCATTGGGCCCGAAACCAATGGACCCTCTCGGCTTATTAATTACCCTCGATCTCTGTCCATGAGTTACAACTAGTTTCTGGTGTTTATAGCTTACTGGAGGTCGTGCATAGCGCTGACCCTCGGGGTGGGTTGTGATGCGATAGGTACGTGGCACGGTGTACTGGTTGCCCGTTTGGTGATTCGGGAACCCTGTACACATCGTTTGGGGCCGTGAGCGACACCCCGGCCGGATCTCCCCACGGATGGAACCCAAATAGGCGATAAACCTGGACGAGAGACTTGTGTAGTTAGTCAGGTCGTGGCCGACACCCTCGCTGGGCTTCCTCTTGAAGGTTGCCGAGTACATGTCGAGTAAACGGGGATAAGTGGTGAAAGCGTGTGTGAAGAAGTACACCCCTGCAGGGTTATCAATCTATTAGAATAGCCGTTGTTCGCGGTATAGACTACTTGGTTACTCTTACAGTTCATAGACAAGTTGATGGATACTACTAAAAGCCTCAAGATAAGTGTGAGTGTCGTGGATAGCCCTTCCGTAGGATGACGGAAGAGGATCCTCGGTAGTGTATTGTTATGGTGAGTAGAGGACTCCTGTTCATAATAACATCTTGCAATCCGTTGAGAGTTGTAGTATAGGTTAGCCAAGAGTCAAAGCTGGCTTTCTGCTATGAACTCCACTACCCCTGTTGATAATGTTGCGTGTATGATAGGTTCTGTTGTAAGACTTGCTGAGTACCTTTGTACTCATGTTTGCTTAGTAACTGTTGCAGAGGAGAACCCTGCCCCTACTGATGGGTTCTACATAGACGTTGACACCGACGAGTAGCTTGTCACCCAGACGGAGATCTGGAGCTTGTGAAGGGCCTTGTAGATAGTCAGACTACACCAAGCCTGTTTTATTCCTAAGTTGTCTGTACTCAGACATGTAGCTTCCGCTTGTGCTTGTATGACTGTATGACTTGAGTGTTGGGTCATGTGACCCCTACCTGTATGGATATGTTATGTATGGCTCTTGGAGCCTCTTAAATAAAGTACTTTGAGTCATAGAGTTCTGTTGTGATGCAATGTTGTATTTGCACATATTGAGCATATTGTGTGTATGATTGAAATGCTTGGTATGTGTGGGATCCGACACCTAGTTGTTTTCCTTTGGTAGCCTATCTTACAGGGAAATGCCTCCTAGTGTTTCCAATGAGCCTTGGTAGCTTGCTACTGCTCGGAACACGTAGGTTGGCCGACATGTGTCCTTCCTCGTTCCTGTGTCTTTCCCTTAGGGGAAATGTCACGCGTTGTTCCTTTAAGTCCATGTAGCTTGCTACGACTTGGGTTCATACGTTGATGACCGACACGTTCGTTGCTGGGTCATGGATGCCTGTCTCTGTAATTTAGTGCCACTTTTGGTTTATAACTAGCCATGTCGACCCGGGTTCTCTGTCATATGGATGCTAACGACACTGTCATATACGTGTGCCAAAATGCGCAAACGGTCCCGGGCCAGGTAAGGTGGCACCCGTGGGGTTACTGTGCGTGAGGCCGCAAAGTGATATGACGTGTTATAGCTAGATCGGTGTGACTTAGGATCGGGGTCCTAACACTGTCCGATTGGCATAGTCTAACAAGCCTTGGTGCTTGCCGAGCCAATCCATCCCTAAGATCACATCCAAGCCTTGCGATCTTAGGATGATGAGGTCTGCTAGGAAATCTACACCGTTAATGGTAATACTGACTCCCTTACAGCCTATCTTGGCTCTCATCTCTGCTCTGGGGGTTTGTACCACCATAGGGTTATTCAGGGGTGTAGGGGTCATGCCACTTTTTAATGCAAATCTTTGAGTGACAAATGAATGCGTTGCTCCAGAATCAAACAAGACAGTTGCAGGTGCTGAGTTGACAAGGAACGTACCCAGCACGACGTCCGGGTCTTCCTGGGCTTCTTCAGCAGTGACGTGATTCACACACCCCTTCCCATGGTTAGGCGGGTTGCGAGGAGCTGGGTTCCTTGGTGGCATCCCGCGGCCTTGTCCTTGGTTCTGCGCATTGGGGCGCGGGACATCTGGCTTCTTGTTGGGGCACACCCTGGAGATGTGTCCTGACTGACCACATCCAAAGCAAGTGACTTGGTTTGGATTGTTGATCTTGTTGCCACCACTCTTATTGGGATTGAAAGCTAGCCTTGGGTTGGCATACTGCTGAGGCTGAAAGTTGGTACGAGGTGCAGGAGCTCTTGGTTGCTGAAAGGTTGGCTTGGCCGGGGCTGACTGCCACGGACGAGGCTTGTGGTTGCTGGAACTTCCCTTGCTAACCATCTTGCGCTTGCGAGTGTCTTCCAAAGCACGCTGCTTGTCTTCAAGAATAAGTGCTTTGTTCACCATGTCAGGGAAGGTTGGGCAGTCGCACACGACAAGCGAGTATTGCAGAGTCTGATTGAGGCCTTCCATGAAGCGCTCCCTTTTTGCAGCATCAGTGCTGACATCTTCAGGGGCATACCTTGACAGAACACTGAACTTCTGCATGTACTCCTTGACAGTGCCACTTCCTTGATTTAGGGCTCGGAACTCACGCTTTTTGATAGCCATGATCCCGGAAGGAATGTGGGCTTTGCAGAATTCTACCTTGGAGTTGACCCAAGTGATGTCTTGTTCAGCATGCATGACCTTGAATCCATCCCACCAAGCTCAAGCAGTCCCCCCGAGGCAGTGGGCTGCATAAGCCACCTTCTCGCGGTCTTCGGTGCATCCGACTAGTTCCAGCAAGTCGTCAATGGTGCGGACCCACTCGTCTACATCCAGGGGTTGATCAGTCTCGATGAAAGTTGGCGGTGCATGCTTCTTGAACTCTGCCAACGTGGAACGTCCATTGCCATTCCCCGCCGGCTGGCGGTTGTTGGTGACAGCTTGAGCAATCAACTGAAGGGCTGCGGTGTTGGCTTGGCGTTCCTCTCGGAAAGCTTGGAGAAGCTGAGCCATGTCCATGTTCGGAGGAGGTGGTGGTGGTGGAGCTTGGTCGTTGGTTTGGTCGTGGCCGGCCTCTGACTGAGCGGATGCTCCGGCTTCAGGCTGCTGGGTAAAGGTACCAGTACGAGTTACAACAGGCATCATGTTGGAGCGGTAAAAGGTCTCATGACTTGGAAGAGGGAAAGCAAGATAGATGGGTGCCTAGTAAGGGCGTGGGTGTGACACTAATCAAATCATGCAAGGGCCGAAAGGCCAAAACACATTTATTAAAATCCAAATGGGTGATGTAGTTGTTTACATGTTCCCGAAGGAAGAATACGACATACATCCAAACACAACAAAAGCAAACACTAGATGGTTTCATATGAACCATACAAGGACTCGACTGCGCATAGGGGTTGCACGACCTATCCTACCGTAGAGGTCACAACTGGCATATCCAAGCAGCGAATAATGCCTAAGCGGCGGAATGCTCGGTCGCGTATTCCGGATCTTCTGGGTCTTCCTCCTTGTCTTCATCTGTCTGGGCCCCCTTGTCACTTGAGGGTGTGGGGGGTGGAGGAGTTGGATACGACGGTGCTTCGTCGGTGGTGCAGGGAAAAGCTTGCGGTATTCCCTTGCCGTCATCCGGCGTCGCCGAGGTGGTTCTTCATTCTTGGAAGATACATCTTTGGAGGGCCTTCCGCCTCGGTATGCGATAGCAGACTGTCCGGAAGGTGCTCCTTCCTTCTTGATCCTATTCGTCTTCTCTTGAGCTCGACGAAGAAGTGCCTTGGTCTTGTGAAGTTCTTCTCGGAGCTTCATCGATTCCGAGGCCAAGTCTTGTGCCAAGCTGTCGGCACATAGACTAAAGTAGTTCTGGAACCGAAGCGAGACTCCTTCCTTCAGTGGAGGGGCTAGTGCGCTGCTTTCATCTTCACCTTCCTTCCGGTAAGGCAAGAAGCGAGTTGTCATCTTGGCTGCCATCTCCGGAAGAAGCTCAAGGAGACGGGTTAGTGCCTTGAGTGCAGCAGCCTCGACAGTGAGAGGTAGTGTTGCCATTTGGGGTCCCTCGAAGAACCAACTTGTGGGAGGATCGTTTGCCTTTACGATCACTTCCACATGGTACTCCACCTCAGTGTCGCTAACCCAATGCTCAAGGTAGGTGAGGATGGGCGCTCGGTGGAACTGACTCTCCTGGAGGCTATCCTCGAGAAGCAAGGGAAACCCAGTGGTCAGGTGCTCTTCGAGTACAGCGGCCATCTACAAAGGTGGAATAGGAGGGGTTAATAAGCTGATGAAATCTCAGGTTTAGAAAAGAAGAGAGGTTCAGAAGGTTTTTGAAAAAGGGGTCTCGTCTAACTAACGCCCATACTAACTAAGGCTTCCTACAGTCAGGATGGCTCTGATACCAGCTCTGTGGGGACCCCAACTTAGAAGTCGAGATCACCGAATGCACGTGTACAGTGATCCCAGAGATCAATGCTCACTGAACACACAGAAGCTGAATAGCAAGAGTCTTAGATCCATACATACCATCTTACACAAATTATGGCCATTATGGCCAAGTCTTACATAGATAAAGCCTCACGGGCTGAATATCAAATAACTTAAATAGCGGAAGTCTTCGATGATAGGTAGAGCCCATGCCATCTGCCTTAACCCTACAGGCATTCTGACTGGGATAACGTCCTAGTTTGCATGTTCGTCTCCAAAGAACTCTTCTTCATATTCCTATTCCTCCATGCCTGGCCAATTAAATAACTAGTGGCAAGCCAATGAGTACTTTGAATGTACTCGCAAGCAACATATGATTTGGTTCAAAGTAAGAATGCAATTGAATAACAATGAGCAATCTAGCTACGAGCTAGAATAAATATTCTGCCAACAAGTATATGCATCAATAATATCTTGTAACCTCGAGGACAGGTTACCGATGTCAACATGAATATGATTCAGCTCAACGAGTCAAGTCACCACCTTGACTCAACATACACACACATGGTTTCGCAAACATTGGACGTAGCCCAAGAGCGGTTACCCAACTGTCCTTGACCGTGGACACGGCTATTCGAATAGTTTTACACTCTGCAGAGGTTGCGCACTTTATCCACAAGATCCGGGAAGCTTTCGTGTCACCCACGATCTCGTAGTACCTCAAGTACTCGGGGGAAGCACCCGGTCATTATCTTTCCTTAGACGACACTAACATAGAGTCCACTCGTTGGTACACGGCCCTCGAGTACAAACAATAGATCACGGGACTTGCCCTAATTTCAATGTCATGCGTACCCGAAGGGACCAACGGTGTGTCCGGTGCCCTGTGAAAACAGTCATGGTCGTCTATCCAAGCACGACCCCGTCCCGGGAAAAGACCTTAAGTCTTCCCGTCACTAGTAATGCAGGCACCATGCTAGTATCGGCCTAAGTAATCAATAAAGCCCCATCCCATAAGGGGTAGAGTGGTTGCACATGTATGGTTGGAATAACGGTCGCAACTTAAACCAATACGTTTGAAAAACTTTACACACACTTTTCTCGGTACACCACTTCGTCATCAAGTGGTTACCCAACTCATCTTCTCCCTCGGGCATGAATGGCACCCGACGGGATTTATGAAAAGATTTCAACCTCGAAGGTTCATGTCACACATGCATCACTAAGCATCTTTACTAACTATTTTCTTGACATCTTGCACATAGCAAGATCATGAGCAAAGCATGCATCAAGTGGTGGTTCATCTAGGTCACCACCGTAACTCTATCATCATGCATCGGAAACAAACGGGTTCCGAAGAACAAGTGTATCATGGTCAAAGGGCTGCTTGACTGGATTGGCTTGGTCTTCAAAGTCTTCAAATCCTTCTCCTTCTCCTTCTTCAGCAACTTCGTCAAATACGGGATCTAATCGTCGCAAAATAACAACGGGAAAATAAGACCATAATAAAAACAGAAAAATCAAAGGGCTCAGAAAAATGTCAACTTATTTTTGTTAAATACTAGAGGAAAAACTAAGATGGCAAAAATTCTTAGTTGGAGTTTTGGTGTTACAGAATGGAATCTAAGGATTTTTGAACAGGAGTTTTAATGCTCAAATTTGAATTTAAATTTGAACAGAACAGAAAAGTTTCATAGATATGTGTGAAAGTGACACCATTAAATAGGTTGGAATATTACAAGATTTTAGGAGTTGGAATCAATTCATTTGGACTAATATTCATTTCTGTAAAATTATTTGAAACTTACAGAAAAGAAAAAGAAGAAAAGGCCCTGTGCAACTGGGCCAGGACTGCCACAGTGCACGGCCCAGGGCTAACAGCCCAGCCGCTCGGGCGCCAGCGCGCGCACGTCAGGATTTCAAACCTGACGGGCGGGGCCTGGCTGCCAGCGACTGCAAGGGGAGAGAGAGGGCGGTGAGGATGACATGCGGGGCCCGCCTGTCATCTTCAACCTTGCGGCCACGGCGACGGCGAGCTCACCGGCGGCGAATCCGGGCACGGCGGGGCAAACGGAGGACAGGGATGGACTCAGTAGTGAGTCGCGGATGTAGTGGTGGTGGTGCGGCTCGCCGGGGAGGCCTGGCTCGTCGGCGGCGAGGTGGGACGGCGGAGGGTCGTCGGGAAGTTGCTGGCTAGCTCGATTTTGGCAGCCGCAGAAGGGGAAAAGGGAGGGGAATGCATCAGTGACGTGCGGCGGTTGCAAATCGGGCGAGAGAAAGTGCGGAGGGGGCCCGTACCTCGAGATCCCCGGCTGCCCGACGCGGCGGAGCTCCGGTCGATCCCGAGCAAAGGGGCTCTCTGGGGATGAGCGAGTGGTGCTGGAGGGCTAAAGGAGGTGAGGTGAGGCTGTTGGTGTCATTGGAGAGGCTCGGGCGAGCTTATATGGTCCACCGTGGACTCGTGCACCGGTGAGGTCGCAGGCGAGGCCAGAGGCCGTTCTGGGGCTTGTGTGTGAGTCGGGGAGGTTCATGGACGAGTCCTACGCCCAGTAGAGGGGAGAGGAGGAGCGGGGAGAGCTCCAGACAACGCGCGCATGTGAGGCCGAAGAGTGGAGGCTGCGGGCGGCCAGCGCGCGTGTGAAGGCGGCCACTGGAGGGCGGAGGAGGAGGGGGACGGCGCCGGGGGAGGTCGCGGACGTCGAGGGGCATCGACTGGCGCGAGGGGAGAGCTCGAGGTGGTCGGGCGCAGGCGATTGGGCGAAGCTACAGTGCGGGGGCGCACTGTAGCGCGCTCTGGAGTGGCCTTATCGCATGCCCTGGCATGCCATTGGTCCTCTCGGCGCGTCGGCCGTGTCTGGGGGGTCCAGGGTGACGCAAGCAACACGGATGAGGCCTTGGATGCTCTGGAGAATCAAGGAGAGAGAGGTGAAGCTGGTAACTTAGTGAATTTTGGCTGTCCAGCAAGGTGAACTAGGGTTTTCACCCCTCAATCATGGAGCTGGGACATGGGGAAGTTACTGGAGGTAGATAGTAACTAGATGAAGCTGTGGTAGAAAGTTGAGGCCAAGGTAAATAGTAAAAGGGGTAAAGATGGTAGTTTTAGTAAAAAGGCACAAGGTGTTTGATCATGTTTTGGTCAAGCAAATGATCTACACTTGCCATGACACATAACATGATTGAATGTTATATGAAAATAGGGTGTTTCACCAAATTTGGGCTCATTTGAAGAAACTAGCCAATGTAACTTTGGTGAACCCTAGAAATCAACAGAAATGGCTTCATCTTGTTTAAGTCAAGCTAATCATCTCCCCTTGATGCACCACTTGGTGTAGTTTCATCATTTGGGGTATTGATCATGCCCACAAAGTTTGAAGCTCCAGGTAAAAAGTTGGTATTGTAAAGTTGTTCAAACTTGCATTTGAACAGAAAGGGTTTTGGGGTATTCTGATCAAGTTGACCTATTCAAATTCCTGTGCCATTTGGTCTAGACGCCTTATTAGGCATTTCTAGCATGTGCACCAAGTTTGAGGGCATTTGGATAAGTTTGGCAATGTAAAGTTGCTCAAACTTCAAATATGGACAAAATGGTTATGAAGGGTTTTGAGGATGTTTTCTTGCTTCCCAAGGCATGGGACTTGGCAAGATCATCAAATATGTCATATATGACATGATAGAATTTCCCTGGAATTTTTGGAGAATATTTCCTTTGTAAATATTTCAAAAGCTTGAAATATCCAGAAAGGGTTTTGGAGGGATTAGCCCATTATTTTGAACATGACCAAGTGTTGAAACTCTTATATATGGACAATATATGTCCTATGAGTCTTCGTGAATTTTGGCAAATATTTTTGAAATACTTAAATAATTTTCCCCTATTAAAGACCATTTCTGGCCTTAAGAAAAAGCTTTTAAATAAAATAGGAAAATAACTTTTAAAATTATACTTTTGTGGTTTCTGGGAGTCCTATGACTACTAGGTCTCAAATATACTTTTTGAAATAATTTTCTCACCCTAAATCAAGCACTTGAAGTGCAAACCTTAATTCAGGGGTTTTAGGAATACTAAATTTATAAAATACATTTTGGCCAAATTAATTTTGTAAGAAAATACTATACTGTTATATAACACTTGGCATGATCAGGGCAGAAGTTTTGGGTATGGAGATGAATTCTACAAGAGGTAACAGTTGACTTTAATGAGCACATGAAAAGCATATAAAGAAAAACTCAATTCCAAATAAAAGCCAAATGATGCCAAAAAAATTTGCTGGTCCAAATTTTCATGCTTCATTGATGCAAATAACATATTACAAAATGCTGGGTGTAACAGGAAGTTACGTTACGCGGTCCAACCCGGCGCGCGCCGCTCAGTCGCTGACGTCAAGAAGGCTTCGGCTGATACCACGACGCCGAGTGCCCATAACTATTCCCACATAGCTGGTTAGTGCATATAGACCAACGGCCAGACTAAGATCAAATACCAAGATCTCGTTAAATGTGTTATTATGAAATAACCGCAGACAACGACCAGGGCCAGGCCCACCTGTCTCCTAGGTGGTCCCGACCCGTCCTATCGCTCCGCCACAAAGTACCATCAGGGGGGTGCCGGGAACCCAGGCCCACCACTACCTGTGTGGAACCACCTGCCCCTTCAGCCCCCATCTCCGAATCATCAACATGTGTCTGTAATAGTAAAGTATAAACCCGTGATCACCACCCGAGTGATCACGGCCCGATAGTATAGCATGGCAGACGGACAAGAATGTAGGGCCACTGATGGAATACTAGCATCCTATACTAAGCATTAGGATAGCAGGTAAGGTATCAAAAGTGGTAGCAACAATGACAGGCTATGCAACAGAATATGAGTAACCGAACAGTAACATGCTACACTACTATAATGCAAGTAGTAGAGAGAAGAATACGCGATATCTGGTGATCAAAAGGGGGGGCTTGCCTGGTTGCTCTGGCAAGACGGAGGGGTCGTCGTCGACGCAGTCGATCACGGTGGCACTGTCAGCAGTCTCAGTCCCCGTGTCTATCAGAGAGAAGAGGGGGCAGAAAAAATAAATATAAAGCAAACAATTGTAACACAAAGTATGACATGGCGATACGATGTGCCGGGGTGACCTAACGCAGTGTTACACATTGTAGACGGAGCGGGGAAATATCCGGGAATATTTTCCGGGCTTCGGGCATTTATTTGTTAGACGAACCGGAGGGGAAGGTTCCATGTTTGATGTGCCGGAGGGGTGTGACAGGTAGGTGGATGGCATATTCGGATTCGTCTTATTTTTCTAAGCAATTTTCATATGTAAATTATTTGCATCCGAGTTATAGATTATTTTATATGATTTTCTGAAGTTTTAACCATTTTCTGTATTTTAGGCAATTCTTTTAATTCGAAAAATAAAACAGTAAAAGCTTCATTACCTAGTGTTACACTAGTCTATGTGTATGACAGTGGGGCCAGAGGGTGCTTGGTTGACCCAGTCAAATTGACTGGTCAACAGGACTTGTGATTCACATGTAAGTAGCACATAGATTAAATATAGGGTCAAATTAAAATGGGGATCCACACGTACTAGGCTTGGACTAATTAACCCCCAATTTAGCCTAAACTAATTAGCTACTAATTGGACTGGCTGCTGGCAGTCGCAAATCCATGCCCCGGCTAGCACACACGAGGCACAAGGCCATGGCCAGCAATAGCAACACGAGGGAGCAACATCAGGGACGTAGAGCAGCACTGTGGCGGCAGCAGCAGAAAGCATAGCAGCGGCAGCAGCGCTAGCAGTAGCGAGTAGTAGTGGCAGCCAGAGGCAGCAGCAACGCATGAGCACTGAGTAGCAGAGGCAGCAGCGGTAGGCATAGCGAGTAGTAGTGGCAGCCAGAGGCAGCAGCAACGCATGAGCACTGAGTAGCAGCGGCAGGCAAGGCAGCAGCAAGTACGCGGGCTGCACATTGGCGTGGCCTTGGTGAGTCAACGCGCACGGGCGCGGCGAGTGGCCACAAGTCGCGACCGGGCAGGGGCTAGGCGCGGTCAAACACGGGGTGAGCACGATCGCTGGCCGGAGCTCGGATGACATGGGACGGCATAACGGCGTGAGGAGCGGAGGGAGAACAAAGGGAATGGAGTTTTGCTCACTGGGGGTGCTCCGGGAGGAGGTTGGACGGGGCGGAGGGCTCTAGTGAGGTAGATCGGGCGCGCGACAATGGCAGCCATAGGCGTCGAAGATGTGTCGATCCCGACGATGTAGTGCGTCCCCGCTCTAACCGGTAACACTACTCGAAGAAGACGTCCATGGCGCAGTTCCTGGACATCTTCTCAAGAGCCGGGGATGTCGGTGGCCGCAATGACAACGAGGACCATGGCGGGTAGCTCTTGGACGAGATTCCAAATAGAAGAGAGAGAGAGAGGGAGGAGCAGAGGGATGTGGAGCTAGGGTTTCGCCAAGGGGTCGACGACGACGATCTTATCCATCCACGGGCCCGCGGGATGGCCTCCGCGTGTCCGAGGGGCGGCCATGGCGGGCGGATGGGCACCACGATCCCACGCCTTCCTGTAGTTATGCAGAAGACAGGGGGGTGCGGCTGGGCTAGGCCACTGTGCACCTAAGGCCCAGTCACACCGTAGATTTAGGCCTTTTCTTCTTCTTGTTCTTCTTTTTATTTTTTCCGTGTTCTAATTTTATCATTGTTTTGTAATTAAAACAAATAGCAATTGGATTTTTCTGACAATGAAATTTGGCACATAATTAATAGTCATAATTTTGGAGAGGCACGCAAGTTTGGATCCGATTTGAGTCCAATTAAATTGTACTTGTATTAAAATAGGTCTCTTAGGTGATGTTGCTCTAGTTTTAACAAATGGTTACGACCACTTTAAAATTCAAAAGAGGTTGGTACATACATGAAAAATAGTTAGTGAATATCTTCAACCCAACGAACATTTTTGTTTTACCGTTAGAAGAAATAATAATTTCACTTGCATTTTAAATTTAAATTTGACTTTGATTTTTGGAGAAGTGGTAATTTGCATAGTTATCACGGTGACATTGTCACCATTAGGGGGAGTTTACTGTAGCATGATTCTCGGGGTGTTACAAATCTCCTCCACTACAAGAAATCTCGCCCCGAGATTTAAGAGGTAGAGTTAAGGGGAAATGATTGGTTACGAAATTCTAATAAGTCTTCTCGCTCTTAGTTGTTCTTCCCAAAGACGTCGATCCCTTTCGTTGATGTCTTCATTCCTCTGCTTCAGGTCATCATGATGAAGTCGTCATCCTTTTTTCGGGAATTCTATCGTACTTATGAAAAAAAATAAAGGGTGGGTATTTCGGGAGAACAGACCTCTGCAAGGTCGACTATCTGGATGATAACATCAGGGAAGGTGGCGGGAGTAACTCTCGAATTGAAAATTAAGAAAATATCGAGAACAAGGTAAGGAGGTATCATGGGAAGTTTCGAGCAGGCAGGCAATCGTTCGTTGCCTGAAACAGGGCGTGAAAGGGGTTCATTGGCACGGGAATAGGTATTGTGTCTGATACAAGAATTGATGATCTCATGGGAAGGTGGCTCGTGAATTACATACGAGGCCACACGCGATGAATAACTTTGGGAGCACGAGGTGTACAGGAGAGTCAGGTTTCGATCCTATGAAACTATGGGTTATGGGCCCACCATGTGGGTTAAAAGTAGAAGGAGCGGTGACATCTTACACGGTCATGATAGCAAGGCATGTCAGAGGGTAGCCTGTCAGTTATGTCGGTAACAACGTTGGTACCAATGGCGAGGGATGAAGAGAACCATTTTCCTTCTCGTTGAACGAGGCGGACCAATAGGCAAAGTTCTCATCCATCGGTGGCTCCCCGAATGTCATCAACAATAGTAACGTGGTTTTACTCATAAATTGTACACCGAGGTGTTTACATAAGCAGGGAAATATTACTGCTTATATCATATAGGTCACAAGAAAGGTTAACCAGAACAATGGAAGGGAAAATGTGATTATTACATCAATCAGACCAATTGAAAGGAAAAGGTGTTTAAACACATATTTCAGGAGTATATCCTTCCCAAGGACAAGCAGAGTATAATATACATGAAATGATATTAAGGACATGAACATTTAGATAAAAGGGGTAAGAAGAAGCATGATATGTACCCATACAATGGTGTTTGGATAACTGATCAAGAAACATTTAGCATTCCACTTCCAATGTTCTTGTTGATATTTGAGTACCACAGTCATGCTTCGGGATAGCATTGACATGGTCATTATGTAAATGTCAGACTTTGGATACACAAAGGATCCATAGGAAGCAACTTATAAAACAAGTCATGCAATTCAGCAAGGGAATATGTTGATGTGGCCGCCGGGCTCAGCAACAATTCCTCGAGATTTCCATACACATGAATTTTCAGAATTAGGTGAACAAGGCGGTAGCATTGGGCACACTAGGGCATATAATGAAGTATGTTCGTGGAGAACATCCACAATTAAGCACTGAACGAAATGCACCTGGAAATATGGACCAAGTAGCACGATCAACATTAGAATGGAGATTCAATAACCACAAGGGTTAGAATGAAACTATCGATCATTCACGTTAAAGCAATAGGGTTGCCAGAAGTTTTGGAATTCACACATCACAGTTCAATGGTTGGTATTCCAGTTAGAAACAACATGGGGACCAAGATATGAACGAGGATTGCGAGAAGTATTACTATATCAAGAATTAATAGGTGGAGCAATTCTGATGACATCCTTGACATAAAAGATGGTAATACTCAAATGTAGAACATAACATGAGTTGGATAGTAAGGAACTCAAGGTACAACACAAAACATGAATAAGTTAGTGTTGGAGGGAAGGCAATAAAGTTGTCGATGATAACACAATTCTTCGAGGGGCAAGAATGATATTTCCCATCATGGATTCGATAGATATCCTAAAGGAGTCGAAATGTTGATGATGAGAGGTTCCACGAAGAAGCAATCGAACAGTGACTGCATCAAGCAAAAGGAATGGTAAAGCCAAAGGTTATTATATCCATAGATAAGATGCAATGTCAGAATCAGAGTTGTATATGAAGGCAATCAATATGATGTTGAAAGCTCGATGTAAGCTTAGCTTGTCGTCGAAAATTGTGCTCCAGTAAGAAGGACCAGGTAACACAGTTAAAATTAGCATGATAATGATATAACCGAGCAGGCTAGGAATGACATGATCGAGTTTAAATTCCCCAGCAACAATTACCATGAGTAGTGAGCCATAAAATTGACTCGAGTCACTTGTCGGAGTTCTCGAGTGACGAACAACTCAAACTCGGGGACCGACTAAAATTTGTGAGAAGTAATACTTGTTGAAGAACTCATAAGGAGTAATGCAGTTCCTCGAGATACCAGGGGGTAATACTCGATGGCAGATCAAAGTTGAGGTTGGACTAGGGTATTGCTCTGCAGAAGACAAGTGCTTAAACTTTCACGAGAAATGGTATTAAAGGAGAGCATGGTCGAACCACGATTGCAAAAGGCCAGATCCCAGATATAAGATGAACTTATATCAAGGGGATAATTATTTCTATGAGAAGCTTTCATGATAAGACTGCATCGTGTCCATGGGCATGAACACAAAGTTCAAAGTCGACTCCTACTTCTCCAAATGCATATCCTTCCATTCACTTCTTGTTTCGAAAATGGCATTAGTGTTGAAAGTTTTACCTGGTGAAATACGAGATGAGTATGACTCGTTAAATCTTTTGAGTTCACACTGATTAGGGAAGGTATTGGTTCTACCCGTCGGGGCATCTTAGGAACATATACCACAAACTTTCAGGAGTAATGAAATCAAGCTCGATGATAGAGCGTGGTTGACAAAAGCAGATGATGCAATTTACCCAAGGCACTATGTATCAGGGGAAAAACTCACATGAGTTTTGAATGTGAAGGACACTGTCGATTAATAACCCAACAATGGGTCTGGCGGTCCAAAACGGAGATTATGTGAGTATCGATACTCAATCAGAGGAAGAAGGAACGCAAAGGCATCAGATTCAAGAATCACCTTATTTGTCTGATGCTTAGATAGAAAGAAATTGTGGTTTCCAAAACGAAGGATCAGAAGCAGACGCTTTGATCAAGGATGGATAAGTTCAAAACACTTAGTTGGAAATCAATAAAGGTCTGAATTGCCGAGAACCAACTCATGTCCGAAATGACGTCTGAGCGAGAAGGATAATTTTAAAAAGGATAACCTGATGTCTGCGTGCATACGCACATATTGAATCAATAGGCTCAAAATGGCTAAGACAAGGGATGTTAACGAAGACTACTAGTCTTATGGAATTAACCATAATGCAAGCAGGCAAGAATTTCAAGAGTAACAGGCTGCAGAAAATTTTCGAATGATCGAAAAGTATTCAGAAGAATTTTGTTAGACACATGAACAATTGAGAAGAACGGATCCTCGATAAATTTGAGGAAAAGACCGTAAGGGTTTTCATGCGAAATAAAACTGCAAGACAGTAAACTCAAAGGGTTCACGGACAACTGAGAATATTTTGAGGCATCTTGTAATAACAAGAGCGACGAGGAATGATCATGAGAATGACAAGTGCATGCAGATATCCATAGGGATATATCGGTGGTAGTGATTTTCAAAGGCGATGAGCACAAGGGTCTCGGGAAAATATTGAGAGATATCCTCAGAATCTTCTGACGAAGCTGGCGACCATCTTGACTGAAGGGGCTCACCGGGAGAAAGTATTTTCGAGAACCTAAAGTTATATTTTAGCAAAATCACATAACCCAAATAGAAGAGAGACCAGAGTCCGAGAGTAAGGATGAGGAATAAAAGATTCTAACACCACCCATTAGTGTTGTGGGCCCGTAAGCCACACAACAAGTTAGTAAATTTGTTTTTCAAAGACTAGACTCAACTTCGGCCAAGGAGTTGGAAAGGGGGATTCCTACACGCAGTCGGCTCTGATACCAACTTGTGACGCCCCCGATTTGATCGTACACTAATCATGCACGCAAATGTGTACGACCAAGATCAGGGACTCACTGGAAGATATCACAACACAACTCTAGACACAAATTAGAATAATACAAGCTTTATATTACAAGCCATGGGCCTCGAGGGCTCGAATTCAAAAGCTCGAATACACAAGAGTCAACGGAAGCAATAATATCTGAGTACAGACATAAGTTAAACAAGTTGCCATAAGATGGCTAGCACAAAAGTAGCAACGATCGAAAAGGCAAGGCCTCCTGCCTGGGACCTCCTAACTACTCCTCGAAACCGATCTTTACGTAGAAACATCCTCGGGATCTTCTGGGTCCTGGACTCCATCAATCTGGTTGCATCAACCGAGAAGAAGGGACAAAAGGGGAAAAGGGGGAGCAAAGCAACTGTGAGTACTCATCCAAAGTACTCGCAAGAAAGGATCTACACTACATATTCAATGATATCTGTGTAAAGGGGGTAATATCAGTGGACTAAACTACGGAATGCCAGAATAAGAGGGGGATAGCTAATCCAATCAAAGACTATGCTTCTAGCAACGTCCATCTTGCAGCAGAAGAAGAGAGTAGCTGGAAGTAACAAGTATCTCCGCTTCTGGCAGCCTCCGTCTTGCAGCAGTAGAAGGGAGTAGATGGTAGGTGCACCAAGTAACAACGTATAGCATAATCCTACCCGGCGATCCTCCCGCACATCACCATGTGGGAGAGCAACCACCGAGTTATATATGGAACTTGTCTTTGTGTGTTTTAATAAGTTTCCAGTTCTAGTTGTCATGAGGTCAGAGTACAACTCCGGGTCGTCCTTTTACCGAGGGACACGACTATTCGAATAGATTAACTTCCCTGCATGGGTGCACCACATAACCCAGCACGCTTGATCCCATTTGGCCGGACACACTTCCCGGGGTCATGTCCGGCCTCGGAAGATCAACACGTTGCAACCCTACCTAAGCACAACAGAGAGGTCAGCACGCCGGTCTAAGTCCTAGGCGCCCAGGGGTCCGGGCCCATCGCCCAATGCACACCTGCACGTTGCGTACGCGGTCGGGGAGCAGACCTATTAACCTCCATTACTAAGGAAGTTACGTTATGCAGTCCAACCAGGCGCGCGCCGCTCACTCGCTGACGTCAAGAAGGCTTCGGCAGATACCATGACGCCGAGTGCCCATAACTATTCCCATATAGCTGGTTAGTGCGTATAGGCCAATGGCCAGACTCAGATCAAATACCAAGATCTCGTTAAACGTGTTATTATGAAATAACCACGGACAACGACCAGGGCCAGGCCCACCTGTCTCCTAGGTGGTCGCAACACGTCCTGTCGATCCGCCACAAATTAACCATCAGGGGGGTGCCGGGAACCCAGGCTCACCACTACCTATGTGGAACCACCTGCCCCTTCAGCCCCCATGTCCGAATCATCAACATGTGTATGTAATAGTAAAGTATAAACCCGTGATCACCACCCGAGTGATCACGGCCCGATAGTATAGCATGGCAGACGGACAAGAATGTAGGGCCACTGATGGAATACTAGCATCCTATACTAAGCATTAGGATAGTAGGTAAGGTATCAAAAGTGATAGCAACAATGACAGGCTATGCAACAGAATATGAGTAGCCGAACAGTAACATGCTAGACTACTCTAATGCAAGTAGTAGAGAGAAGAATAGGCGATATCTGGTGATCAAAAGGGAGGGCTTGCCTAGTTGCTCTGGCAAGACGGAGGGGTCGTCATCGACACAGTCGATCACCATGGCACTGTCAGCAGTCTCGGTCCCGGTGTCTATCAAAGAGAAGAGGGGGGAGAAAAAATAAATATAAAGCAAACAATTGTAACACAAAGTATGACATGGCGATACGATGTGCCGGGGTGACCTAACGCAGTGTTACACATCGTAGACGGAGCGGGGAAATATCCGGGAATATTTTCCGGGCTTCGGTCATTTATTGGTTAGACAAACCGGAGGGGAAGGTTCCATGTTTGCAGTGCCGGAGGGGTGTGACAGGTAGGTGGATGGCATATTCGGATTCGTCTTATTTTTCTAAGCTATTTTCATATGTAAATTATTTGCATCTGAGTTATAGATTATTTTATATGATTTTCTAAAGTTTTAACCATTTTCTGGATTTTAGGCAATTCTTTTAATTCGAAAAATAAAACAGTAAAAGCTTCGTTACCTAGTGTTACACTAGTCTATGTGTATGACAGTGGGGCCAGAGGGTGCTTGGTTGACCCAGTCAAATTGACTGGTCAACATGACTTGTGATCCACATGTAAGTAGCACATAGATTAAATATAGGGTCAAATTAAAATGGGGATCCACATGTACTAGCCTTGGACTAATTAACCCCCAATTTAGCCTAAACTAATTAGCTACTAATTGGACCGGCTGCTGGCAGTGGAAAATCCATGCCCCGGCTAGCACACACGAGGCACAAGGCCATGGCCAGCAACAGTAACACGAGGGAGCAACAACAGCGACGTAGAGCAATAGTGTGGCGGCAGCAGCAGAAAGCATAGCAGCGGCAGCAGCGCTAGCAGTGCAGTAGCAGGCATAGCGAGTAGTAGCGGCAGCCAGAGGCAGCAGCAACGCATGACCACTAAGCAGCAGCGCAGGCAAGGCAGCAGCAAGTACACGGGTTGCACATTGGCGTGGCCTTGGTGAGTCAACGCGCACGGGTGCGGCGAGTGGCCACTAGTCGCGACCGGGCAGGGGCTAGGCGCGGTCAAACATGGGCTGAGCACGATCACTGGCCGGAGCTCGGACGACGCGGGACGGCATAACGGCGTGATGAGCGGAGGGAGAACAAAGGGAATGGACTTTTGCTCACTGGGGGTGCTCGGGGAGGTGGTTGGACGGGGCGGAGGGCTCTAGTGAGGTATATCGAGCGCGCGACAACGGCAGCCATAGGCGTCGAAGATGTGTCGATCCCGACGATGTAGTGCGTCCCCGCTCTAACCGGTAGCACTACTCGAAGGAGATGTCCATGGCGCAGTTCCTGGACATCTTCTCAAGCACCGAGGATGTCGGTGGCCGCGATGACGACTAGGACCATGGCGGGTAGCTCTCGGACGAGCTTCCAAATCGAAGAGAGAGAGAGGACTAGAGGGATGTGGGGCTAGGGTTTCGCAAAGGGGTCGACGACGACGATCTTATCCATCCACGGGCCCGCGGGATGGCCTCCGCGTGTCCGAGGCACGGCCATGGCGGGCGGATGGGCGCCACGATCCCACGCCTCCCTGTAGTGATGCGGAAGACAGGGGAGGTGCGGCTGTGCTGGGCCTCTGTGCACCTAAGGCCCAGTCACACTGTAGATTTAGGCATTTTGTTCTTCTTGTTCTTCTTTTTATTTTTTCCGTGTTCTAATTTTATAGTTGTTTTGTAATTAAAACAAATAGAAATTGGATTTTTCTGACAATGAAATTTGGCACATAATTAATAGTCATAATTTTGGAGAGGCACACAAGTTTGGATCCGATTTGAGTCCAATTAAATTCTACTTGTATTAAAATAGGTCTCTTAGGTGATGTTGCTCTAGTTTTAACAAATGGTTACGACCACTTTAAAATTCAAAAGAGGTTGGTACATACATGAAAAATAGTTAGTGTATATCTTCAACCCAACGAACATTTTTGTTTTACCGTTAGAAGAAATAATAATTTCACTTGCATTTTAAATTTAAATTTGACTTTGATTTTTGAACAAATGGTAATTTGCATAGTTATCA
The DNA here is from genome assembly GCA_902687465.1 of Secale cereale. NCBI lineage: Eukaryota > Viridiplantae > Streptophyta > Magnoliopsida > Poales > Poaceae > Secale > Secale cereale. Next base: position 488,045,829 of record LR738715.1, on the reverse strand, counting down.
CGGTGACATGGTCACCACTAGGGGGAGTTTACTGTAGCATGATTCTCGGGGTGTTACAGTTTTCATACATTTGCTTTCTTGCATGTTGAACTTCTTGAAAAGATCCGTGAAACAAAGGTACCTTCCTTAGTGTGATTGATTTGAAAACCAAGGAAAAAATTTGAGTTCACTCGTCATAGTCATCTCAAACTTCTCCGACATTATCCTTCCAAACTTTTCACTAAAATGAGGGTTAGTAGAACCAAATACGATATCATCAACATAGATTTGTCACACAAATAATTCTCCATCAACCCTTTTAGTAAAAATAGTAGAATCAATTTTCTCAATCTCAAAACCCTTTTCAAGAAGAAACTTAGTGCATTTATACCAAGCTCTAGTGGCTTGTTTAAGACCGTAAAGAGCCTTGTGAATTTTGTAAACATGATTAGGTTTCTTGGGATTAACAAAGCAAGAGATTGTTTATCATAAACTTCATCCTCAATTTCATCATTGCAAAAAGCACTTTTAATGTCCATTTGGTATAAGGTGATATCATGGTGATTGGCATAAGCAAGTAAAATGTGAATCGACTCAAGTCTAACAATGGCGGCATATGTCTCACCATAGTCCATAGCTTCGACTTAAGTGTAGCCTTGAGCAATGGGACGGGCCTTGTTGTGTACAACTTGTCCATCCTCATCTTCCTCATTCTAGAACACCCACTTTGTTCCAATGACAATTTGATCATTGTTGGGCTTCTCAACCAATGTCCACACTTGGTTTCGCTCAAAGTTGTGTATCTCTACATGCATAGCATTTATCCAATCCGTGTCGGTGTACTAAAGTAGGGGTACCTTAGTATCCCAAACTTGTGCACGGGCAGTTGCAGCGTCCCGCGGCAAGGCTAGCCAGGCGACCGCCAAGACCCCTCGTGGTTCCTTTGGAGCCATTAAAGAACAAAGTATCCAAGTCCAGAAGACAAGACCCCGGCAAGAGGAGCTTGCCGGGAAGGCCACTCAAGGCACAGAATCAATCAAGACACAAGACCCCGGCAAGGGGAGCTTGCCGGGAAGGCCATCCAAGGCGTATCAAGAAGCTTGCTGCGACGCGCCACGCGTCCCGACAAGGACCGGTGAGCGACAAGCTCCCAGAAGCGACAAAGATAGCCACTGCGGCAAGGCGCTTGCCTCGGCAAGCTTCCACTCAGTGCCCGCGCTCCAGCACATCCACCTACGTGTCGCCCTGGGGCCCCTCCAGGCACACGTGGCGGAAGGCTGTGCAGCCAGGGGAACATGGTGGCAAGCGGCGATGACAAGGCTACCGTCGTGGCGGACGATGGCGCCCTGACGGTCACTTTTTGCACTGTTTGGGGCGACGGCGACGGGCATTCAATGCCCTTGTCCCCTGCCGTCAGAGTTAGGTATAGAGCACTATACAAACACTGTTCCAACTACTACTCTTTTTAGATTTTTAGCCCCATCTGTGTTGCCACATGTCGGTGACCCCTTTGACCTATAAAAGGAGGCCCATGCGCAACGTAGGGGGGGTTCCGAACATCGATCACTCTCCACGCTCGGTCTTGTTAGCGGTTAGAGTGTACTGTTGCTCTCCTCGCTCCCGAGCCAAGAACTCAATAACAAACCAAAGCAGGAGTAGGGTTTTACGCATACGTGCGGCCCGAACCTGGGTAAACTGCTCGTGTGCTCGCCTCGATCTGCTCTTTGTGCATCCTCCGCCCCCCGCCGTACCGTAAAGGGGCTCCGGTCCCATAGGTGTTTGTGGGCGATCAGTTTCCCCGACATCTTTGGCGCGCCAGGTAGGGGTTGCGTCGAGGTTGTGTGAACCCGATCCGGCATCACACGAGCTAGATCTTCACCAACTTCACCAACTTCGCCAACTTTATCGACTTCATCAGCATGCCACCGAAGAAGAAGGCTTTGGAGGAAGCAGGTCCGTCCTCGTCGATCCGGCCACCGCCGGAGCCAACGGCTGGTGGGGGAGACGCCGGCGGAAGAACGGACGCCGATGAGGGAACTCACGGCGCCGCCAAGTCCAAGGACAAGGCGGACGACCACGCGCACTCCAAGGCCTCGGCGTCCGTGCATGCACCGCGCCCCTCTCAGGAGGCGCGGGAACGGCAGCGTCGTGGTACTCAATGTACCATACGCTTGCTGGGCCAAGGTCAAGCTGGCAGATCTAGGGACGCTCAAGGCCAGCATGCACATCAACACGCCGGCACGAGCAAGGCGCGGTCGCCGGGACGGGAAACTGCTCCTTCTAACGTAGTTAGAAGTCCGAGCATATCCCGCTCCTCGCACCGCTCGCCACCACTACCCGCCACTCCAGCAGAAGCTCTAGCTCGAGCTCAACTGCTCCTCGACTTCCCTCCAGCGGCAGACAAGGCCGACGACTGGAGGGCCACCATCCAGAGTCGCATCGCCTTCGCCAACGGCAACACCCCGCAGCAGTCGAGCACATCGCGGCCGCGGCAAGTCAGCCAGGCGCGGGCCGATGGCGACAAAACCGCAGGGGGTGCAACTACCGTGCACTCCCCACCTCGGAGGCCAAGATCGCCGGCTCGCCGGATCAACATCGACGATGACTCCACGGCATCATCGGATCCGCGAGCTCGCCGCGATCAGCGCCAAGTCCTTGATGACCGACAACAAGAGGACGCTCGAACCCGCATCGAGCGCCAAAGAGAAGCGCGGCGTCAATCCGACCAGCACGCTGGGCCCACTGTTGACATGCACGCGCCCGGGGGACCAGGCGACTTGCCGTACGCGGTAGGCTGCCCTGCGTTCACTCATGAGCTGCGGCAAGTCCAGTGGCCCAACATGAAGAACTTCAAGCCCGACGTACCGGAGAAGTACGATGGCAAGACACATCCGTCGGAGTTCCTCAGCATCTACACCATCGCGGTGCAGGCTGCTGGGGGACGAGAAGAGAAGATACTCGTCAATTACTTCCCGCTGGTGCTCAAGCCGAACGTCAGATCTTGGCTCATGCACTTGCCGGACAACTCCATTTCTTCTTGGGCTGACCTGTGCCACCAGTTTGTCGGCGCCTTCACAGGCGGCCACAAGCCTCATGGCCAGGAGAGTGACCTTCACCTGCTCGCCTAGAAGGAAGGAGAACCCCTGCGCAAATACATCCAGAGGTTCAGCCGTGTCCAGCACAACATCCCAGACGTCCACCCTGCCGCGGTTATTAGCGCGTTCCATCAGAACGTGCGTAACCGCAGGATGAGGGAGGAGATGGCGATGTGCAAGATCAGGGACGTCAGCGAGCTGTACGCCCTGGCCGACAAGTGGGCATGCGCTGAGGAGGGGAGGAAACTCCCGGGAGAGGATACAGGAGCAGGGGGATCAGACAGCGAAGACGCCGCCCCGGCAAAGAAGAACCGGCGGCGGAACAACGGAAAGAAGAAGAACAAGGAAGTGCTAGTCGTCGAGCAGTCCGGCAAGGAGGCTGGCGCCAAGAAAGCCCAAGTTGGTAGCTCCGGCAAGGAGACTACCGCGTGCACCAACTGCCAGGCTGTGGCAGCCGCCGACAAGCAGGACGGCACCGACAAGCAGTACTGCAAGATCCACCGCACCAAGGGCCACGATCTCCAAAACTGCAAGAAAGTCGAATACCTCGTCGAGCAGCAGAAAGCTGAGTACGAGCGACGCGACAAGGAGAAGACCCAGGGAGGTGATGGAGGATCCGGCAAGAAGCGGCCATTCAACGGCCGGGGAGGACGCCGCGGCAAGGCCAAGCAGCGGCAAGGAGACAGACCTCCCCGCGGGGGCGACAAGGATGAAGACGATGACGAAGACGAAGACATGGATGATGGAGAGAACAGCGAGCAGGAGTTTCAAAAAGCTACATAAGTTTTGTGCATTGACGGTGGTGCTTCTCTGCATACTTCACACCGCCAACTCAAGCAGTGGGTGCGTGAAGTCAATGCAGCAGAACCACCCGTCGAGTCGTGCAAGCTTCTGAAGTGGTCCAGCACGCCTATCGTCTTTGACATTGAGGACCACCCTGATCGCACAACTGTGGTTGGGTGTTTGCCGATGTTGGTCTCACCAACCATCCGCAACCTCAAGGTCACGAAGATGTTGGTTGACGATGGGGCCGGCTTGAACTTGATCTCCTCCGCCGTGGTCCAGAAACTCCAAATCCCCGACAGCGAGCTCGAATAGACCGGCACGTTCCAAGGGATGAACCCGGGGAGGAGCAAGCCGAAGGGGAAGATTACGCTGCCAGTGACATTTGGCGGAGAGCTGAACTTCAGGACTGAGACGATCACTTTCGACGTTGCCGATATTCCATTGCCTTACAATGGAATACTTGGCCGTCCAGCTCTCGCCAAGTTCATGGTAGCCTCTCATTATGCCTACAACATGCTCAAGATGCCAGGCCCGATAAGCGTCATCTCTGTCCCTGGCGACAAGAAAGATGCCCTTATCTGTGCCGACAAGATTTACCGGGATGCAGTAGCCGCAACAGATAGCAAGACACTTGCCGCTGAAGCTCCTGGGGGGAGGAAGAAGACCATGTCCGGCAAGAGCTGTGGGGCCCACTCCGGAAAACGCACCTCTTTGGAGTGCTGCGCTGCCGTCGAGGACGCACCATCGAGCTCCACCGGCAAGTGTAAGAAGACGATGGCAGCTCCGCCAGCAACCAAGAAGGTGCCCGCCAAGGAGGATGACACTGGTTGTACTTTCACCATCAGTGCCACGCTTGACCCCAAATAGGAAAGCGCGCTCATTGCTTTCCTGCGGGCGAACGTCAATGTGTTTGCATGGCAACCATCTGACATCCCCGGTGTTCCCAGGAAAGTGATTGAGCACAAGCTTGACGTTTGTCCTCACGCGCGGCCCGTCAAGCAGAAGGTTAGAAAGCAAGCGGTGGAGCGCCAAGAGTTCATAGCAGAAGAAATCAAGAAGTTGGAAGCAGCAGGCCTGGTCAGAGGTGTGCTCCATCCCACGTGGTTAGCCAATCCTGATGTCGTGCGTAAGGCAAACGGGAAGTGGAGGCTTTGTATTGACTTCACCGATGTGAATAAATCTTGTCCCAAAGATCCATTTCCCTTGCCGCGCATTGACCAGATTGTTGACTCCACAGCAGGATGTGAGTTGCTTTCATTTCTTGATGCATACTCAGGATACCATCAAATCTTCATGGCAGAAGAAGATGAGGAGAAGACAACATTCATTACTACATGTGGCACTTATTGCCTCATACGCATGCCTTTCGGATTGAAGAATGCTGGTTCAACATTTGCAAGAGTAGTCCACACAGCTTTTGAGCCACGCATCCACAGAAATGTAGAGGCATACATGGATGACATAGTGGTCAAGAGCAAGGACAGGGCTACCCTAGTTCAAGATTTTGATGAAACCTTTGCGAATCTGCGCAAGATCCAACTCAAGCTTAACCCCAAGAAGTGCGTGTTTGGAGTCCCTTCCGGCAAGCTTCTCGGGTTCTTCGTGTCTTAGAGGGGGACTGAAGCCAATCCCGACAAGATCAAGGCCATTGAGCAGATCGAAGCACCGAAGCGCGTCAAGGATGTGCGAAGACTTGCCGGCTGCGTGGCTGCTCTCAGCAGGTTTATCTCTAAGTCTGCAGAACGCGCCCTGCCGTTTTTCAAAATTTTGAAAAAGGCAGGTCCAATGAAATGGACTGCGGAAGCGGAGGCTGCGCTGCAAGACTTGAAGAGGTACCTGTCCTCCACCCCAATACTTGTCGCACCTAAGCCACAAGAAAAGTTGCTGCTGTACCTAGCGGCAACCAATCAAGTGGTTAGTGTTGCGTTAGTAGCAGAGAGGGAGGCGGATGATGAGCCAGCGGCCGTGGCAAGCACATCCAGCGACAAGCAGGGGGCTTCCCCGACAAGCACTGGTCCCGACAAGGACGGATCTGCTCATATGCAGGAGGAGATACGGAAGAAGATGGTACAGCGCCCAGTTTATTTTGTCAGTTCCCTCTTGCAGGGGGCCAGGTCAAGGTACTCTGGGGTGCAGAAGTTGCTTTTCGGCCTTCTCATGTCCTCGAGAAAGCTGCGCCATTACTTCCAGGCACATGAGATAATGGTGGTCACTCGCTTTCCGCTGAAGAGGATACTGCAGAATCCAGAAGCAACAGGCATGATCGTCGAGTGGGCACTAGAATTGTCAAGCTTTGGCCTCAAGTTTGAAAGCACTTCAACTATCCAGAGCAGAGAATTGGCAGTGTTTATAGCAGAGTGGACGCCAACGCCAGATGAAGAGATTCCAGAGACGAGCATCCCCGCCAAAGAATCAAGCAAAGAATGGATAATGTACTTTGATGGTGCCTTCTCGCTGCAAGGCGCCGATGCTGGCGTGCTGCTTGTCGCGCCAACCGGAGAGCACCTCAAGTACGTGGTCCAGATTCATTTTCCCAAGGAGCAAGCGACAAACAATACTGCAGAGTATGAGGGTTTGCTTGCCGGCCTCAGGATCGCGACTGACCTTGGGATCAAGAAGCTTATTGTAAGGGGTGACTCGCAGCTTGTCGTCCGCCAAGTAAACAAGAACTACCAGAGTCCGTTGATGGAAGCTTACGTCGATGAAGTGAGGAAGCTTGAAGAACACTTTGACGGCCTACAGATGGAGCATGTTCCAACAGCTCAGAATGACATCGCAGATGGCCTGTCGAAGCGTGCCGCACTCAAGTTACCTGTGGAACCAGGGATCTTCGTGCTCAAGCTGACTCAACCATCCGTAACACCATCAACTGGACAGAGCAAGAAGAGGAAGTTGATTGTTGGCGACTATTTTTCGGCAGAGCTTCCCAAAGCCGCCGCCAAGAAGGTTCCCAAGACCAACGCCAAGAATGCTGAGGAGCAATCCGCTCCGGCAATTCCTAGGACTTGTTCCGTTGAAGTGGAAGCTCCCGACAAGTTTTGCTCCGGCAAGCTTGCTGGGGATCGTCACGCTCCGGCCGAGACACAAGTTCTCGTCGTAGAAGCGGACGTTCCCGCAGCGGCAAATGTGCCTTTAGTCCTTGTTGTCGAGCCACAGGATCCAGCATGGGCACAGCAGATTGTCCGTTTCCTTCAGACAGGAGAACTTCCCGAAGAGCAAGAAGAAGCTGAAAGAGTAGCCCGGCAGTCCAGTATGTACTAGTTTGTCGGCAACGAACTGTACAGAAGGAGACTCAATGGTGTGAAATTGAAGTGTATTCCCCGGGAAGATGGACAGAAGCTGTTGGCAGAGATACATCGAGGCATATGTGGCCACCACATTGGCGCAAGAGCGCTTGCCGGCAAGGCTTTCCGGCAAGGTTTCTTCTGGCCAGAAGCCCTCCAGGATGCAACTGCACAAGTAACCAAGTGTGAAGCGTGCCAGTTCCATTCCAAGCAGATACACCAGCCAGCTCAAACTCTCCAGACGATCCCTTTATCCTGGCCATATTCGGTCTGGGGGCTCGACATCCTCGGCCCCTTTCCCCGCGCAGCCGGGGGCTTTGAGTACTTGTACGTTGCCATCAACAAGTTCACAAAGTGGCCGGAAGTGGAACCAGTGAGAAAGGTGACCGCACAGTCAGCAGTCAAGTTCTTCAGGTCGATTGTTTGCCGTTTCGGGATCCCTAACAGGATCATCAACGACAACGGTACGCAATTCACGAGCCGCACCTTCATGCAGTACGTCTAAGATCTTGGCGCCAAGGTCTGCTTCGCTTCTGTTGCTCACCCGAGAAGCAACGGTCAAGCGGAGAGGGCAAATGCTGAAGTGCTGCGCGGCCTCAAGACAAGAACTTTCGACAAGCTGCACTAGTGCGGAAGAAACTGGATCGAGGAGTTGCCGACGGCTCTTTGGTCGATCAGGACGACGCCAAATCGAGCCACCGGACAGACACCATTTGCTCTAGTCTACGGAGCAGAGGCAGTTCTCCCCTCGGAACTCGTATACGGGTCACCTCGAGTGCTCGCTTATGATGAGCTCGAGCAAGAGCAACTGCGGCAAGATGATGCGCTGCTCCTTGAGGAAGACCGTCTTCAGGCCGCTGTGCGAGCTGCTCGCTATCAACAAGCTTTGCGCCGCTACCACAGCCGCAAAGTTAACGCCAGAAGTCTCGAGGAAGGCGACCTTGTTCTTCGGCGCATTCAGTCCGCCAAGAATTCCAACAAGTTGACGCCGAAGTGGGAAGGCCCTTATCGGGTGAAACAAGTCACTAGGCCCGGCGCTGTCCGCCTTGAGACCGAAGATGGCTTGCTGGTGAGCAACTCCTGGAACATCGAGCATCTTCGTAAGTTTTACCCATATGGCGCGGTTGCCGTGATCCGCTCCAGCAACCACCTTTTGTACAAGTCTTGCCGCTGTTGCATGTAATCCTTTGTACAAAGCCGGGCGCAGACCCCGTGCATCAGTAAAGTTCATATGCCCCGCACGTCTTGTCATTTCATGCTTTCTATTATTCGCATGTATCAACTGACACCCTGTGCAGCACCTACCCCCGGTATGCAGTAACGAGCCGCAAGGTTCCATATTTGCGTTTTCTCTTCTTTCTTTTTTCTCAAGGAGAAGAAGGTTCTCTCGCGCACAAGTTTGCCGGGGGGGAGGAGAAGATAGTGGTGTGGACCAAGTGCCGTTCAAGAAAATCTCGCCTTGTCGGGAAGCAGACAACACAAAAGCTAAGTTGCCAAAGTTTGTACAATCAAATTTTTAAATTTTTAAGTTATCTTCCTTGAACGGCCGCGCTTTGTATGGAAAACCTGTGCACAGAGGAACCAACTCATAGCCAGTTGCGCCCTTATTTTGTTTCGAGTTTGCTCAACAGCTTAAGTGTGCTGCGACTAGTGTCACGCCCTTACTTTGTTTTCGAGACCACACAACAGCTTAAGTGTGCTGCAACTGGTTGCGACAAGGTTTCTTGCCGGCGACGGCACCGCCAGCAGGCTGCTGAAGTTCTGCACTCAGCGCTCGCGGCAAGGGTGCCTACGCCGGCAAGTTCCCTAAAAGCGTAGGGTAAAAACATACAAAGCAAGGAAGTCAAGTAAAGGAAATAACGCTGCATTAACCACCTAAGATAGTTATATTACAAAATGACTTGCCGCAATTCTAATAGACTATTGTTCATAACATGGTTGGCAGCGACAAGGAAAGAAGAAAGTAAACAACCTAGTCTGCGCGGTTGCCTTCGACTCTCTTGATCCCGCCCACCTTGTCCACGATGGGTGCGACAAGGGCCTTGAGCGCCTCCTGGTCGGCGTCGGGCGGCAGAGTCCTGAGGACGTTGGTGAGGTTGAGCCCTGGATTGCGGAAAGCCACCTTCATCAGCACCTTTTGGAGGGCCCGCGCGCAGAGCCTGCGCGACTCGTCCGCCAGCTGCTTCGGGATCTTCTCCCGGAGTTGCTGGAGAGCCGTCGCCACGCCCTTGAAGAACAGAGTGAGCTTGGCGCTGGGGTGGAGGTTCTCGTCGGTGGAGTACCCGAGATGCTCCGCCCCCAGCTGCGCCAACTCCGTGTCAATGTCCGTGGCGGCGTTGACAAGACCTTCCGTCCATAGCTCGACGGTCCGCCTAAAGTTATTCTGTGAAATGGCGGCACTGTCCAGCAATACCTTCTCGGCCTTGAGCTCCTCCTTCAGGGCCGTCTCCTGCTCCCTGGCGCCGTCCAGCGTCGTGGTAAGAGTGGACAGCTTCAGCTCCAGATCGGCGATGGAGTCCTTGGCGACGGCGAGCTCCTTACCCTTCTCGGAGAGGCGGACCTGCAGCTCGGAGTGGATGTGTGCGTCCTTCTCCCTCTCGAGCTTGAGTGCGGCCACCTCCTCGCCGCTCGTCTTCAAGTTGGCCTCCAGTTGCGCCACCCTCATCTCCAACTCTCTCTTGGCGGTCTCGGCAGCTGCGGCGGCATCCTTTGCCTCCTGCAAAGCTCCGCCAAGCGATCGCTCGCGCGCGGCAAGCTCGTCCTCATGGCTGTCGAGGTCGACCTTTCACTGCGTCAGCTCACCTTCTTGTCTGGATAGCTCCTCGGCGGCAAGCCGTTGCTGCTCCTCCACTTCTGCCTTCTCTAAGATGAAGGCCTGATGCGCCTCAGTAAGCTGCTCCCGCTCCTCCGCCAAGGATCGGAGAGCCGCTTGGTTGACGGCCCGGAGCTCTTCTGCGCGCTTCTCCAAGTCAGCGCCCGCCTTGGCGGCCAGAGCCTCTCGGAACTCCAGCTTGGCCTGCCGGGCGCGGTACAAAGACAGAAGCTTGCGCAGCAGCTGCTCCTCCTCGGGCTCGCTGCTGCTGGTCGGCGTGTCGACGAGCTTCAGTCCGGCGGAGGCAAGGACCTCCCCGTCGAAGACCTCTCCCTCGACTGGCGCCCTGGACATGGACGCCCACGGGAGCTGGATGAAGATGTCGGCGCCGGCTTCAGATAGCCGCTTGGCTCGGGCTCGTCGGAGCTGGGGGCTGCGGCGGCGGCGGAGGGCTCGGCGGTCGACGTAGCGCCTGGCGCTCCTGCGGCCCCAGTGCCGTCAGTGCGATCGCCAGCCTCTTCGCCAGCTGCCGCGGCGGCAGCCTTGGCGGCCTCTGCGCCAGCGGGATCATCCGCGCCAAACGTTTCTTCAGCAACGGCGGCGTCGTCGGTGACGACCTCCGTCTCCATGGGCTCGGCTGCGGACGGGTCTGACGGAAGAAAAGAAAAGGAAAGAAAAACAGTCAAGCAAATATCCAAAAAGAAGAATTGAAAGAAGAAAAGTGCAAGGGTTTACCTGCTCGGGCCTCCTCCTCGGTGGGGTTCCTTGCTGGGGAGCTCTCCCTCGGCGGCGTGGTGGTAGCTCCCGCCGGCGAAGGGCCGCTAGCGCCATCCCTTGGCGGAGTGCTCGCCCTTGGCGGGGTGCTCGCCCTTGGCAGAGTGCTCACCCTTGCCGGAGAGCCTCCCCTTGGTGGAGTGGCCGAGGCGTGCGGCACGTCGGGGGCGGTCTCCTGGCGCTCCTGATGCTGCTGCTCCGCTCCTGCACGAATCAACAAACAAGACGTCAGAAAAGAAGAAGCACCCACGCGCGCCCAACAGCAGAAGATGCACTACACTTACGCTGGGGGCTGCGCTGGGGGCTACTCCGAAGAACAGTTGCCGGGTCCGGCAAGCTTGTCTCAGGCGCGCCCCCTGCTGACGTGGCGGGCTCGTCCTCGATGACGATCACCGGGACCTTGGCCCTCTTTGCCGCCCTCTGGGCCAGAGTTCTGAAAAGGACAGGTTCAGAGTTAGGCGAGAGAGATACCAGACAAGAAACAACAGAAAATCGAAGAAGTACAAAAATTGCGAAGACTTACTCTTCTTCCTCCTCGTCGGAGCTGAGTGCGGAGAAATCAAAATCCGGCTGGCGCATCCCGGCGCGAGGAGGCGGAGGAGTGGGCTCCCTCGGCCGCTTGGCGGGAGGAGGGACGGTGGTCTGAGAAGACCCCGCTCCGGTTGCCGCCGAAGCGCGAGGGGCGGCGGGAGCAGAGGCACCAGACCGGGAAGACCCCGCTCCAGTTGCCGCTGAAGCACGAGGCGCCCCCTTGGTGGCCTTGCTTGTCGTAGTGGCGCGTGTCGCGCGGCGCTGCGGCTGCTGGCCCGCCTGCCGCCCCATCACGTCTGCGGCCTTGCGAAGGCACCTTCTTGTTGGAGCTGGAGGCTCTGCCGGTGGCGGCGGGCTCGCTTGACCCGACACCCTGCTCGGCGGGCCTGCTCGACTCGACGCCCTGCTCGGTGGGCTCGCTTGTCCCGGCCATCTGCCCGGCAAGCTTCCCCGCTTTGCGGAGCTCTTCCTCCTCGGCGAGGCTTGTCGCCTCCGCTGCCTCCGCCTCCTCCACTGTGTACCCGAATTCGCCCGCGGCCGCGGCTACCGCTGCCTCTTCCAGCCTGGTGGCAATATATGCCATCTCCTGGTCGGTGGTGTCGCGGGTGAGGCCTTTCTTCTCGTCAGATTTGACTGGCTGTTCCACCAAGTTGTCGAAGAATGTATGCACACTTCGTCGGAAGGTTCTTGCCAAGTGGGATCGATCCCGTGGGAATCGCACAGTGGCATCACTGCACGGATGGCGCTGAGCGCAGAGCTATTGCATAGCGGGACGACACCTTGCGGCAACGTGAACCATTCGGGGTGGGCAGAGTCGTACTTGAACAATGCCTGGAGCATCGCGTTGAGCTCCAGGACAGTAAAATTCCAATTGAGGCCCGGGCACAGCCTCATGATATCTGCCGCGTTCTCGAACTCCCAAGCAGCCCTCTTCCTCTCCTGCAAGGGGGCGATGCGGCGGCGGAGAAAGTCTGCTCCAACTGCGCCTACAGTGAGCCCGGCGTGCCTGAGGCGAAGGATCCGAGTAGTAGAAATCTTCAATCTGCTATCCTCCGGGGCCAAATCGCTCCAGTCGTTGTCGCGTACTACTGGGGCTTGGCGCCGGGAAGTGAATGGCTGCGGGTCATCCTCTACGATCCAACACCAGTTGGCTCTCCATTCATCCCACTTGCCGCGGAGCTCCTCCTCCAGATAGGCTTCCTTCTTGTGCGTACTCGAGATCCAGGAGACACCGCCGGACAAAGGCGACCTTGCCTCTACTCGAGGCGTGAAGTAATGGCGGAAAAGAGCTACATTGGGGTAGACTCCGACAAAGTTTTTGCACAGATGTGCGAAAACGGCCATGGTCAAGACGGCATTGGGGGTGAAGTCAAGGAGATGGAGCCCGTAGGTGTTCATGACGTCGCATAAGAACTCAGAATAGGGCGGGCAGAGCCCGCAGTAGAAGAACAGGGCAAAGAAGGCGTAGTCGGTCAGGAACATCTCGCAGGCTACGGCGGGGAGTACCTTGGTGTGCGGATGCGCCTTCGTCTCCCTCGACCAGAAGAGGTAAAAAGTATCCCTCAACTCCTGCGCGTCAAGCTTTGGCGGGAAGACCGCCATCTTCTTCCGCATTGCTGCTAGGCGCAGCGCCTCGGTGAACTTCGCGGACTTCCCCTTCTCGCCCTTCGGAGCCATGGCGGGGACGGTGAGGAGGTCGACGACGCTGGTGATGCTGGTGGCGGCGGAGGGGGCGGAGCGCTGCTCTCTTTCGACCTTCAGGGAGGAGGGGAGCGGCGGGTGTTTCTGAGGAACGAAGAAGCAACGGGCGAATGGAAGGAACTGCCCCTGTTTCCCCTGCTTTTAAGGGGGAGAGGGGGCGGACGTTCCTCATTTCCCATTAAAGAAACATGCCACGATCTCTCCCACGACGCCACGATTGACGCGTGCCGTTAGGGGAGGGCGCGGTGGATACGGAGTGAGATACGGCGTGCCGCAGGCCGCGCGCGTGACCGTGCACTGTTTTGGGCCTGCCCAATAGCGCTCGGCACCGTGTGTGGCCCAGGCCCGGGGGCTCCTGTCGGTGTACTAAAGTAGGGGTACCTTAGTATCCCAAACTTGTGCACGGGCAGTTGCAGCGTCCCGCGGCAAGGCTAGCCAGGCGACCGCCAAGACCCCTCGTGGTTCCTTTGGAGCCATTCAAGAACAAAGTATCCAAGTCCAGAAGACAAGACCCCGGCAAGAGGAGCTTGCCGGGAAGGCCACTCAAGGCACAGAATCACTCAAGACACAAGACCCCGGCAAGGGGAGCTTGCCGGGAAGGCCATCCAAGGCGTATCAAGAAGCTTGCCGCGACGCGCCACGCGTCCCGGCAAGGACCGGTGAGCGACAAGATCCCAGAAGCGACAAAGATAGCCACTGCGGCAAGGCGCTTGCCGCGGCAAGCTTCCACTCAGTGCCCGCGCTCCAGCACATCCACCCACGTGTCGCCATGGGGCCCCTCCAGGCACACGTGGCGGAAGGCTGTGCAGCCAGGGGAACACGGTGGCAAGCGACGATGACAAGGCTACCGTCGTGGCGGACGATGGCGCCCTGACTGTCACTTTTTGCACTGTTTGGGGCGACGGCGACGGGCATTCAATGCCCTTGTCCCCTGCCGTCAGAGTTAGGTATAGAGCACTATACAAACACTGTTCCAACTACTACTCTTTTTACATTTTTACCCCCATCTGTGTTGCCACCTGTCGGTGACCCCTTTGACCTATAAAAGGAGGCCCATGCGCAACGTAGGGGGGGTTCCAAACATCGATCACTCTCCACGCTCGGTCTTGTTAGCGGTTAGAGTGTATTGTTGCTCTCCTCGCTCCCGAGCCAAGAACTCAATAACAAACCAAAGCAGGAGTAGGGTTTTATGCATACGTGCGGCCCGAACCTGGGTAAACTGCTCGTGTGCTCACCTCGATCTGCTCTTTGTGCATCCTCCGCCCCCTACCGTACCGTAAAGGGGCTCCGGTCCCATAGGTGTTCGTGGGCGATCAGTTTCCCCGACAATCCGGGTCCTCAAGGGCTTCTTCTACCTTCATAGGTTCAATGCTAGAGATGAATGATTAATTTTCACAAAAGTTAGCCAAACGTGTTTCAGAGCGTGTGATTCTCCCGGAGTTGATGCCGTCAAGGATTTGTTCAAGGGGATGACTCTTTCAGACTCTTTCTCTAACTCGTGAGAGCTTTTGCTTGGGTAGTGGTGGAACATCCTCAATATCTTCTTCTTCTTCTTTGTTGTTGGTGTTGTCATTCCCTTGTGGAGGTGAAGAAGGAGGTTGAGGTGGATAATCTTGGTGTACTTCCTCATTGCATTCGTCTTGACGTGTCCCACTAATGGATGCCTCCATGTCAACTAGTGGTTCACCTTGATGTGAAGTTGAGGCTTCCACCTGAATAGACGAATTGCTCTCCTTCACCTCCGATGGACGGATCTACCCAATAGATTGATCTTGAATTGCTTCCAAAGGGTCTTTGTCTCCTACATCAATTGGCAATTTCTCTACTTGAGAGCCATTAGATTCATTAAACTTCACATCTACCGTCTCTTCAACCTTTCGGGTGAAATTGTTGTAGACACGCTAAGTGTGAGAGTTTGAGCCGTAACCGAGTAGAAAACCTTCGGGTGATTTAGCCACAAATTTCGAACGATGATGCTTATCACGAATGTAGAACCTTGAGCCAAATACTTGAAAGTATCCAACTTGGGGTTTGTTACCGGTGGGTAGGACATGTGTCATTTTACCAAGAGGCTTGTGGAGATATAATCAATATGTTGCATGACAAGCTGTCACAACCGCTTCTGCCCAAAAGTGTCTTGGTGTCTTATATTCATCAAGCATCATTCTTGACAGCTCAATAAGTGTCTGGTTCTTCCTCTCAACAACTCCATTTTTTTAGGTGTGTACATAGCCGAGAACTCATGGTAAATAACTTCTTCATCAAGAAAGGTATCCACATTGGTGTTCTTGAATTCTGTTCCATTATCACCTAGAATCTTCTTGATCTTCACTTCGAATTCATTTGGGCCTTGCAAGTGAAGTTCTTTAACATCTTTTGGACTTGCGATTTATCATCGACAAAGAACACCCACATAAATCTAGAAAAATCATCAACAATGACCAAACCGAAAGGTTTACCACCAAGACTCTTATAAGCGTTGGGACCAAAGACGGCCGTGTGAAGTAGCTCAAGTGGTCTTCTCGTGGTCATGATGTTCCTCATGAGATCACTTCCTCCAACTTGTTTACCTGCTTGGCAAGCACTACAAATCTATCCTTGTCAAATACAACATCTTTAACACCAAGGATATGATTTCCTTTCATAAGTTTATCAAGATTTCACATGCCAACATGACCTAACATTTTATGCCATAACCAAACCTTATAAGATTTAACAATTAAACAAGTATGAGGTTGTGATTTCTTAGTGCAATCAAAAATGTATAGATCACCTCTATGGATGCGGGTTAATACCATATTATGATTATCTCGACGCAACACTTGACAATCTACTTCGGTAAATAGAACATTGAAACTAGAGTTGGCTAGTCTAGATACGGAAAAAAGATTGTAACAAAGAGTTTAAACAAGAGTAACATTTTGAATAGAGCTATCATTGGATATGGCCACCATACCAAGGTCAAGTACCATACCCTTGGAGTTATCTCCAAAAGTTACATACTTGCATGGACCATCATGTTAGGCAAGCTCTCGGAATATGTCTTTATCTCTGGTCATGTGATCGTTACATCCACTATCAAGAACCCATTCCTTTCCTCAAGATATGTAATTGCGAATATTGGTCATGAGACTAAGATTCCTCATAGTCTTCATAAATTAAATGTCACATTCTTCGTTTTCATCATAATAGCCATGCTCAACATTGTCATCATGCATATGATTATCACCTAGTTCAAGTGATTCATTAGAATTTCGATCATGAAACCGTGCTAGTGAATGAATTCTAATAGTTTCCATCACAATGCTACTAATGGTTCCAACATCACCATTGGCACACATAAGATCACGGAGCTCAAATAGACATTCATCAAACTTGGGATCACTAGGCTTCATCTTTTGAAAAGCAATTTCCTTTTGAACATTCCGTTCTGATTTTTCAAAGAATAATTTGGAAAGCGTTCCTCGACATAAGTCCATATAGTGTATGCGTGTCCAAAGTTCTGAAAGCAAACAAGCTCATTTTTAGGAAATCCTCTAATGATAAGATTAACAGTCTAAGATTGTGAACCATGTCAAGATACTCATCGGGTGTAGCCTGCAAAGGATCAATGATAGGTATATAAGGGCTAAGAATATACTTGCTCATATTATATTGATTGAATATATCAAGCATTTCATTTTTCCAAGAACAATAAAACTCCCCATCAAGAATAGGCACTATATATCTAATACTCCTGAATGTAGACTCACCCATTTTCTTCCAATGGTGAGTAAACCAAAGCAATGGATACCAATGCTCTGATACCAATTGAAAGGAACGAGAAGAGGGTTGTAGAGGGGGGTGATTAGACCCTTAACAAGTAAAAGTGGTAGTTTTTAATTTCTTCAAGTAAGTTTGAGCTTAGGACAAGTTAATGGTCACACAATACATGTTATACAAGAATTGTAAGAGTATGAGCAGCGAAAAGTGTAAAACATGAAAGTGCAAGGATTTAAAAAGATGGGATTGGAGTGTGCAAATGTAATGGAGACATGGAGAATTTTTGGCGTTGTTCTGATAGGTGGTGCTATCGTATGTCCATGTTGATGGATACTTCAACCCATGAAGGGTAACGGCTATGCGAGTCCACGGAGGGCTCCACCCATGAAGAGTCCACGAAGAAGCAACCTTGTCTATCCCCCATGGCCATCGCACATGAAGGACTTGCCTCATTTGGGTATATCTTCAAGAAGTAGGAGATATCCTTTCCCTTACAAACTTCCTAGTTCAACTCCACATCATGTCGGAGGCTCCCAAGAGGCACCTAACCAATCTAGGATACACCACTGTCCAAAAGGTAATAGATAGTGTGTTAATGACGAACTCCTTGCTCTTGTGCCTCAAATGATAGTCTCCCCAACACTCAACTCTCTTTCTCACAGATTTTGCTATGGTGGAAGAAGGATTTGAGTGTCACAAAACTTGGGAAGGCTAGAAATCATGGTTCCTATGGTAGGAATGGAATCTCTTGATCTCAACACACGAGTAGATGGTTCTCTATCAGAAAAAGAATGGTAGAAGTGTAGGCACATTCAGATGGATCTCCTCAATGAGAAAGAAGGGGTGGAGGAGAATATATAGCACCCACACAAAATCCAACTATTACCGAGTTTAGACTAATCTCGGTGTGTAACGCGCGAGATGTAAAACTTCCTTCTATGGCAATATATGCATCGTTGACTTAATCAATTCCATTGCGGGCTCTTCCTTCATTTCGGATTTCTTTCTTTTTACCTTGTGCGTGTGTTGCATGTCACAATATCATTTTCATTATGTGTATTGCATTGGCGTAATCTCACTTGCATCCGTGTGTAGTGGCATCTTCTCCGTTCTCTCTGTTGTCCGTTTCGAGTTCCGACACTCACACACGTGCCCGTCGCACCTCTCAAGACTTTGTTTCGTGAGTGGGTTAAAAACATCCTCGGAATGGGCTGAGAGTTGTCAAGTGGTGTTGGTATATCACCGGTAGACCGCCTGTCAAGTGGGCCATCCTCTCGGTTAACCATGTGGGCCGAGAACCCCTATCTCTTTTGGCCCAGCACCCGTCCACAACAGCCCACTAGCCCAACACAAGCACCTCCATCCTCTCGGTCGTTGGATCGTGATCGTGTGGGCGAAAACCGCACCTCATTTGTACTCTCCTAGCTCCCAGAATCTATATAAATAGCCTCCCCACGTCCATTTGCGGACGAAACCCTAGCTTCTTCCTCCTTCGTGCGCTGGACACGTCTACCCCACCGCCGGACGTGTCCGCTCGCTGCACCGAGCCAATCAGCGGGCGACACGTCACCCACGCCTGCGCCGCCAGGGCCCGCCGGGGCCCAAGGCCGGCCCGCCCCGTGTCGCACCGGCTTGCGTCCGCCCGCCGCCTGGCTCGCGTCGTTCCCTCGCGCAGCCTGTGAGCCGCGGCCGGCCGCCGCGACCACCTCCGAGGTCGGCAGCGCCGCACGGAAGCTCAGCCGCCACCGGGGTCCCGCGCCCCACTGATCCGGGCTCTCGCCGCCGCCGACCTCCGCCTGCGCTCAGGCACCGCACCGGCCGCCGGCCACCACCACGCCCGCCGGTCGCCGCCGCCATCACCTCCACCCACCACTGCGTGCGCCACCTCCGCTCCACGCCGCCTCGCCACCGGCCACGCTGCCACCGCCGGCCCTGTATCGCCACCTCTCCGCCACGTCTCCTCGCCGGCGTTGCCAACTCCGGCGAGCCGCCGGGCCCCGCTCCGGCCAGATCTTGTCAGGTGGACCAGATCCACCAAGCCCCCCATAGAAACGCCTCTGACCCGTCCCGGATCTCCTCATCCCGCGTTGACTTTTATGCGAGGTGAAATTTCACTAAGTCCTTGGATATGTTAATTTTGTTGCCCTCTTTGCCATGTCACAACTTTGTGCTCGTAGCTCTGTTTTGCATCTATAATATATCGAAATGTTCGTCTCGAAGTTCTCTACATGTTAGCATCTATTTTGTGCATGATAGGGTTCATCTAGATGTCTTAATATTCGTTGCAATACTGATTCGTGATGTTACTGTTTCAGCACTAGTTGTCAATTAACAATTTTTTGGCATCTTCGTGAGGTCGTAACTTTGTGCACGTTGGTCCAAATGGAGTGTATGATATGTCAAAATGTTCGTCTTGTGATGCTCTTCATGTTGGATGCATTTTCATACATGTTAGGTTGCATTATGACATGTTTAACCCTGTTGCAAAAGTGAATGTGGCTGTTAAGTTTCTGAACTTGTTATGAGATGACGATTTGTCTTTTTGGTGTGAATTAATCCATGTGTCATATGAGCTAGGTGTCAACATGGGTTTTGCTCTTTGGAATGTGCTCTACATGATAGATTTATTTACATGCCATGGTATGTCTTGAGATGAGTGCAACAAGCATTTTTACATGCCATCGTCATGTTAAGTTACTGCTAAGTCTGAAACTGTTATAACCTGATGCCGTGTTTGCTTGATACCCAACTCAAATCCATGAATGTTTTGGGATGTCCAATGATCATGTCTTGATGTCCATGTTATTCTCTATCCATCCATTCCCTTGTTTGCCTTAATGGCTGGTCGTAGCTTGTTGTTTTCATGCTCT
The DNA here is from genome assembly GCA_902687465.1 of Secale cereale. Lineage (NCBI taxonomy): Eukaryota > Viridiplantae > Streptophyta > Magnoliopsida > Poales > Poaceae > Secale > Secale cereale. Next base: position 488,026,235 of record LR738715.1, on the reverse strand, counting down.
CAATTTGCTATAAAATGTTTCTGTTAGCCTGTTATCAGCAAGTTCAGTTTTGCCATGTGATTAGCTATCGTTCTATGCATCCTATGACCATGTTCTTCGCATGAGTAGCTTCACAAACATGTCTGCTTGCTGTTTGTAACATTCACATGCCATGCTATGCATTGAGATGTGTTGCACAAGCTTGCAAACATGCCTACTTGTCGTTGTTGCTGTCATGCCTTGTAATTTTCACCAAGTCTGAGAAATTTGTTAACTTATTGAATCTTTCCATGCTTGTTTAATTGTGTTCCAGTAAGTTTTTGGGTGTGCTCTGAGTTCATACTTGTTGAGAATCATGTTTATTCCACATCCATGCCTTTTGTCTTCATGTTTGGGTGTTGTAGCATAATTATACCTTGCTCCAAAGATGCCATGTTGCTGTAAACTGTAGTTTTGCATTGCATCTTGTATTTCTTGCCATTGCAAACCGTGCATCCGTTTCCAATGATCTTTATATCAATTTCGACCGAAATCTTCACCTCTATCCAGTGGCTTGCTTGGTTGTCCAAGATGAAGCCATTTCCATCATCTTCTCCTTTAGGCTGGAGAGCATCCTCATGCATACGCACATCATGACTTGCATTCTGTGACATGTCTTGCATCGTGTTGTTTGCGCATTGCACCGTGATTAATCTTGTACCGTTGTTGTGCTCTTGTGTTGGGTGGATCCGGGAGACGATACCGAGTTCGAGGATCTTGTCAAGACTGAGTTCGAGGAGCCGTCTTACCATCCCACCGAGGACTTCACAGCACTACAAAAAAAGACACATCCGTGACATTTTGGGCCGAACGAAACTTTTTTCTATCATACTTATGATACTTATATGACAATAACTATGACAAAACATGGTATCATCATAGATGTGGTGGGGTCCTACTTCTATGACAAAAAATCATGACAGAAAATGGGCTTTTCTTCCTAGGCGGGCCGAAGACGCAGCTGCATGACATTCTTAGGGCCGTCCATGACGGAAAAAACCGTGGTAGAAGCCAGGGCAAGGAAAATATTGGGGTGTTCTCGGTTACGGTGGGTGGTCGGGGCAAAGCGATGCGCGTTTCTCTCGTACATGCACATGCGTGGGTGCGAGGCGTTGGGCTCTAACTAAACCCGAGCGAGGAGTTGGGCTCTAACTGAACCCGAGCGATTGCACTGCAGGCTACGCGTTACTGAACCCGAGCGACCGACCGATGGTTATTAACTGAACTCGATCGAGCGATTCCTTCGCTACTGCTGCTCACTGAAGCCGGTCAATGCTGCCTCTGCATGAACAGTGAGCATTGCTGGGGG
>LR738715.1:487946206-488024832 GCA_902687465.1 Secale cereale | reverse complement strand
GGGTGGCTGAATAGAACCCCGTGGTGTTGCCTCTGCATGAACTTGACCCCGTTCGATCGAGCCGGTTGGGGCTGTATGAACAGGACCCCGTGGAGGGCTGCATGAACAAGACCACCCTGTGGAGGGATGCATGAATAGTAGACGGTGGAGGGCTGGATGAACAGTAGCCCGTGGAAGGGTCGTTGAACAGGAGCCCGTGGAGAGGGCTGGTTGAACAGTAGCCGGTGGAGTAGCGCGCGGTGGAGGCTGAACAGTCGCAGGTGGAGGCTGGAGGAGGTCGACGATGGATGAACAGTAGCCCGTGGAGGCTGGAGGGGGTCGACGGTGGTGATGAACAACATCCCGTGGAGTCCCATTTTGCGGTACACCACACCCCTCCCGATGAACAGGACCACCGTTTCAACCATAGCGCTCCAACACAAGTCCGCTTCCTCTGTTTTGCGGTACGCCACACCCCTCCCGATGAACAGGACCCCGGTTTCAATCGTAGCGCTCCAACACTTGTCCGTTTTCTCCGTTTTGCGGTACGCCACACCCCTCCCGATCAACAGGACCCCCGTTTCGACCGTAGGAGGTCCGTTTCCTCCGTTTTGCGGTACGCCAGACCCCTCCCGATAAATAGGATCCCATTTCGAACATGGCCGGTCGAACACAAGATCGTTTCCTTCGTTCTGCGGTACGCCAGGCCTCGTTTCCATCGGCTGTTCCGTCCAAGCCCTCCCGATGAAGACGACGACGCATTCCGTTTCGACCCAGCCGGTTGGCTCCCCATGAACAAGACAACGACGCTGTTTCTCCGTTCCGACCCAGCCATGTACACGAGCCCTGGCCATACGTGCGCGCAAGTAGGCATCCGAGACCCCGCCCGTATGTACGTACGTGGCTGTATTTTCTTTCTTGCACCCTGGCCGCTGTACGTACATGTACATGCTACGTGCGCGCCTCTGCTACGACACATGCACGCCTCCACATCGACCAATATGTACGTACATGTTCGCGACCAGAATGACAACACTACGTATGCTTTGACCAGGTGGGTCCCGAATGTCATGCACTTCTCTGCGTGCGAAGATGTAGCTGGTGGGTCCCAGCAGTTAGGGGGGCGAATCGTTTTTTTCCCGGATGCACTTCCTTGCGTGCGAAGATGTAGCTGGTAAGTCCCAACAGTCAGGGGGAAATGTTTTTTTCGCGAAGTATGGTGGCCCGTCCGGTGGGTCCCCGATGCGGGTGGAGGAATAATTATTTCGCGCGTAATAATGAGACACTTCCTTGCTGTGGCCATGGACCCAGCTGTCAGCCTCTCCACGTACAGTCCATGTTCGATGGAAGCCATTCCTTGACCACGTTGACCACGCCGCACCGATAGCACCAGGGCGGTGGACGACGGCGAGGCCTAGGAAGGGGACAACACAGAGCCGGGGAAGACGTGGCAGTGGATGCCCATGCGTAGAGGAGTATGAGTGTTCACTGGTTCGCTGCGGTGTGAGGCTGTCGTCGCCATAGAATAACAGGGGGTGTGGGTGAGTAAAGGGATGGCCTGGCCAGCGGTGGGAGTAGTAGGGGGCGGTAAGGCCTTCGCCGCATCGTAGCCGGCCATGGGAGGCAGGAGCACGAGGCACGACCGACGCTGGTTTGGGTGGCTGGAGCATGAAGACCAGAGGTTGAAGAAGCACTACGTCCATTGGATGGACATCGTACGGTCACTGGAGCTTGCATATTGACTAATTTGACAAAGCCCTCCGTCCCCGTCAACTTAGTAGGCCCACAAGTCAGCCTGCCACTATACTGGGTCCCAGCTAGCAGGGGGAGTATTCATTTTTTTGGGCGTAATAAGGAGGCACTTCCTTGCGTGCGAAGATATAGCTGGTGGGTCGAAGCTGTCAGCGGCGGTAATGTTTTTTTCGAGAAATACAGAGGACCATTTTGTGGGTCCCAGATGTCAGGTGGAGGAATCATTATTTTGCGCGTAATAAGGAGGCATTTGCTTGCATGCAGCCATAGACCCAGCTGTCAGCCTCTCCAAGTACAGTCCACTTCAGATGCATGTCGGTCGTAGACCACGTTCACCAGGCCGCACCGAGAGCACCAGGGCGGTGGACGACAGTGAGGCCTAGGAAGGGAACGACACAGAGGCAGGGAAGACTCAGCAGTTGTTTCCCACGCGGAGGGGAGTACGACTGTTCAAGGGTTTACTGTTTTGTTTGCCGTTGCCGGAGAATAACAGCAGGTGTGGGTGAGTAGAGGGATGGCTTGGCCTGCGATAGGAGTACGGTGTGGAGGTGAGGCCTGCGCGGCAGCACAGCCGGCCGCGGGGAGGAGGGAGCAGGCAGTCCCACCGGCGCTTGTTTGAGCGGTTGGAGCAGGAAGAGCAGAGATTGAAGAAGCACGACGGCCGTTGGATTGAAATCCAACAGTCAGTGCTTGTCCGTCAACCTTTTTTTTAGGGAAGCCTCAAATCTGTGGAAAGCAGCATACAACCCATCTGCCATTATTTCTAATAATTTACAGCCCATTTGCTAATTCTTAAGGTTTTTTGGAGCCCATATTCTTTTTGTTAGCATTACAGCCCATATCGTGGCCACGGTTAAAAAATGGGAAAAATTGGTTTTTGCCACTCTATATTTTGCCAATTTTCCTTATGCCACTCTAGATTTTGACATTTCACTTTTGCCACTATTAGTTTTTGAAAATTATCACAATCGCCATTTTGTGATAATTGTCAAAAACTAAGAGTGGCAAGAGTGAAATGTCAAAATCTAGAGTGGCATAAGGAATATTGGCAAAATCTAGAGTGGCAAAAACAAAATTTTCCCTTCAAAAATTATACGAAGTTTGCATATTTCGTTGCGGTCCGAACTGTTTTTAATCCCGAAATTTTGAGTCACATTCAAACTGATTTTAAAAATAAATGTATATCTATATAAAATCCAACAAATTGTCCATGCTTAAAAATCAATGCAATTTAAAATCTCAAAATGAAAAAAAAGAAATTTGAAACTAATTGTCGATTTGATCTATTTTAAAAATGTACAACCCATTTCTCATTTCTCATAGGCCATTTTCTCGGCCAGCCGAATGAAGCTCTCCTCGTCTTGAAAGATTTGCAGCCCAACAGGCCTGACAAAGCGACTTACTTGGCAAATCACAATAAAACTGGGCTGTGGCCGTGGACCCAGCTGCGGCCGTGGACCCAGCTGTCAGCCTCTCCACGTACATTACTCTTCCAATGGAAGTCAGTCGTTGACCACATTGACTACGCCGCACCGAGAGCACCAAGGCGGTGGACGATGGCGAGGTCTAAGAAGGGGACGATGCGGAGCTGGGGAAGACGCGGCAGTGGATGCCCACACGGAGAGGAGTACGAGGGTTCACTGGTTCGGCTGTGGCGTGAGGCTGCCGTCGCCATAGAATAACAGGGGGTGTGGGTGAGTAGAGGGATGCCCTGGCCAGCGGTGGGAGTAGTAGGGGGCGGTGAGGCCTCCGCGGCATCACAGCCGGCCACGGGAGGCAGGAGCACGTGGCAGGACCGATGCTGCTTTGGGCGGCTGGAGCAAGAAGACCAGAGGTTGAAGAAGCAGTATGGCCGTTGGATGGACGGCGTACGGTCACTGGAGACAGAATCGTTCATATTGACTAAGTTGACAAAGCCTTCCGTCCCCGTCAACTTAGTAGGCCCACAAGTCAGCCACCCACTTTGGTGGGTCCCAGCTAGCAAGGGGGTATTCATTTTTCTGTGCGTAATAAGGAGGCACTTCCTAGCGTGCAAAGATATAGCTGGTGGGTCCGACCAGTCAGCGGGGGAACGTTTTTTCGCGAAATACAGAAGCCCTTCCCACGTACAGTCCACGTACAGGGTGTAATAAGGAGGAACTTTCCTTGCGTGCGACCATGGACCTCATGGGTCCCAGCAGTCAGGCTCTCCACGTACAGTCCTCTTCCGATGACTCTCGTATGTTGACCACGCCGCGCCGAGCGCACCAGGCGGTGGACGATGGTGAGGCTATGTCAGCTAGTCCATTTGATTTTTAGTCCATTTGGTGGTCTGGGTGAAACAACGATGTAGCATCTATGCAGCCCGTTTATATATATGGTAGAATTTAAAGCCCATTTGCATTTTTCTCGAAATCCGCAGACTAGCTGGGCTGGGTGAAAATATCATGTTGGGCTAGACGGAGAAATGTTATAAAAACATAAACACATGATTGCATGTCTATTACATTGGTCAGTATAATCTTTGCAAGCTTATGTACACAATCACTAGGAGTTAACTTGCCAAGTTATATATAAACAATTATTATTATTATTTTGTAAGAAACTTTCAACTTACGAAATAAAATAAAATCCCTCGCAAAAAAACTTACGAAATAAAATATCATTTAAATTTGATGAGTTAATAGTACGTGGGGTATTATTATTTTTTAGGCTAGACGTGGGACATTTGAGTTGGTTCTAGGGAAAAGTACCGGGAGAAAACTCAGTTTACATCGAAAAAGAAAGTGGGAGAAAATTCAGATATACAATTAATGAAAACGAAATATAGAATTGAGATGTGCGTCGTCTTGAAAAAACAAACATAACTTGGGCTACTGATGTTATAGACAAGGTAGGTTGGGAGGCCCAGAGGCCGCTTGATACCTGTTGGATGCAAAAAATGTTGAAACATGTCGTGGGTCGCCCATGTTAAACAACAAACCTAGGCCATGGACCTGGTGGGCCCGGGACTGTCAGCCTCTCGACGAATAGTTGTCTCCCGATTCCTCTTGTTTTGCTGACCATTTTGGGAACGACAGACGGCGGCACCGCGGCTAGAGCACCAAGGCGGAGGACGCCGTCGAGACCTTGGACCAAACGAACCGGAGCGGGGGAAGACGCAGGTGGAGGGGAGTACGAGGGTTGACTTGTTCGGGTGCAGGGTGGATTCAGAGGTACCTCCCATGCCCTCCTGGACGAGTAGGTTATGTAGGCTAGATTCAGAGGTACCTCCCACGTGTTCACGTCATTGGTATCATTGTCTTCTTTCATTTTGGCATATCAGGGGTCGATGATGGTCTCAGCGAGGTCAACCACGGAGTCCTTCTCCTTCCCGTTGCTGAGGATCTTGTATTGCTTCTGGATGTCGACAATCTTGTTGCACCAGATGGCCGAATCGTCACGTTCTTCCTTCTCTCCACCGTAGCGAAGGTGCAGTCGGCGCTGCCTATGAAATGGGCGAATGCTCCAGAACCTCTGATGGCCCTACAGAAGTGGTAGATGAGAACCTCGTCCCGCACACATACCTTGGCCACGGCGATCTGCTGGTCCCTGTCAGGAGACGAATGGATGGGCACAAGGTCTAGTCCTGCAACCTTGTGCTTTCTCGTCTTGTAGGTACTGCTTGAACACGGTGAGGCAGAGCTTCACCGAGTCCGGATCGTTAGTGTACATCACATTCAACTTGGTGCAGCTATAGGACTGAACGGCGAACTCAAAGGGGAACTCCTTGCTGAAGTCCATGTCCAGCAGGCTCACCCCTCGGATCGCCATTGGAGTCTCTTCAAGTGAACGAGTGTGTAGGCGGCGGCAACAGTTTGTTTTTCAGCTCTTGGGGAACTGGATTCAACGGTAAACTGAGTGTGTACAGGCGATAACAGTTACTACCCCTCCCCCGTCCGCTGCATGCCCGGCAGAAGATGCACCCTCGACGCATTCAAACGCCTCCATTAAGAAACACCTACTCCGGCACACGTTGGTTCACGAGCGGTTATGTATTGGTACTGTAATGACATGAGTTAGTGGTCACTTTACTTAAAGTTAATTAGCTTTAATAGAAATTTGTACTTAAAACAAGCAATGCATTAGCTCGTTCTATCAATGCCATAGGATCAACATGCACAACAATTAGAATTATTATTCTTAGGGCGCACACGATCAGCACATTTGTCGCACTTTCACAAAGATAATACTAACAAGTTTGAACTGTTTCTTATGGTTGTTGTCCTCTGCATCATCATGCCATGTTTCCCAGCTTGCAAGATTCAGAACCAACAAATAAGATTGAAATAATAAGTACAACAAAGATGCCTACACATCTCATTGATTCCCAGCTTGCAAGATTCAGAACGAACAAATAAGATCCAAATAATAAGTACAAATAAGATGCCTACACATCTTATCGATTCCCAGCTTGCAAGATTCAGAACCAACCCATTAGAGACTTTTGATAAAGTGAATATCGGGATTAAATCCATCTTGGCTAGCCGTGTCATACAACCCAAGAACTTGGCGAATGCTCTTGACCATCACAACATCTGTAATTGAGTATTCCTGTTGGCACAAATAAGAAAGAGCATGATTACTATAATAGTGGCACTAGTTGAAGCAAACTTCAATTCCAATACGAGAAACGATTGCGATAGAATAGCTTTAATTAAAAAATAGAACATTAGCACGGTATGACAAAGCACAATCATGTTGATAAAGGACAGTACTGACCGGTGTGAGGGGCCCTATGCCGCCACGACTCGATGTGGTGAACCTGCAAATCCACTCGGAATAGGCCAACCTGCAGATAAATGATTCAATTAATGCGCCTTTTTCTGCAGTTCACCTGAAATGAAGCAAAGATTGCATCATTGAGCTAGCAAGAAGTACTTGCTCTTGTGAGATGGTAGGTTCTTCTTGAGTAGTTACACAAAAATTGAGCAAAATTAAGGTTGGTTGTCCTACTCATGTAAGGTGCAACAATAATTTGCTTATCATTTTGTGCAGATCCACTAAAATAAAGTGCCATTGTGGTGACAGTGATCTTGCAAAGACTAATAAAATGTTGTATAAGATTACCAGTAGAATTTGACGGAGATTTTAGAAACTCCAATCACCATTTTGTGCAGTTCCACCAAAATTGAGAGATGTTGCCCGTATGAGGGGTGTGCGAGTGGCACACAGGGGAATAGTAGAGAGAAATGAGACCCCGGAAGACAAAGTTTTGTGTTTGTGTGAGAGAAAGAGATTCCACATGGAGAATCATAGTTAGAGACACATAACAGGGAGCGAGATATACCTAGAGAGAGATAGAGGGATGAAGGTAGAGGGAGAGAGTACCGTCAGTGTGTTACGAAGATAAAAGATCATTGTCGACATACAGGTAGCACGAGAGATACCCGAGAGACGATCAACACATATAGGTTAGAGAGATAGTCCTATATAAGCATGAGTGATAGTTATATGAGACGAATATATGGATTTAATGGGATTCAAATATTTAAACTGGAGATCATGACATCGATAATATCATGACGCAAATTGGTGTATCAAACATGCATATTCATTTGAATTTGGGGACATGTGTAATGTTATATAGTTTATCAATATTGGTGATCCATAGATTCTTTAATTAGAAACAATGCATGGTTTGCATGTGTGAAACACAGTATACATGTTTGAGAAGTAAAAAAACCCACATGAAACACACATTAATTGGAGACAGTAAGCAAGGAATGCATACATTGGATTTCAACATAAAGTGGTTTAAGATATTTGAAAATCCAAATTGAAGGATACAACCTTATGAATCTGAGATCATGCCATTTGTAAACCATATTTATGTATAAAGGGTGTTGTGCTTTTGAAAGTATATATAAAAAATTATGTATATAGAATTTTATTCCAATCGAAAATGGATCCCGCCCGACAAAAAATAGAATACAAACGGGACTCGAATTGGGTTGGCATGGTAAACGTGCACTCTACAAAATTTGAACGAAGCGCGCCTGAAACCAAAATCTACGAGATGGAAATTACTAGTGCCTATCCCTGCCACGCAGAGCCTATCTGCTCGATTTCTATAGGTTTTGATATGGGTAGGTTTGTAATTTCACTCAAACGTGACATAACCGCCTCTCACCCGAATTCATACACGGTGGGCGCCAAAATACATTGTGTCCTCGGTCGAAATCGACTCCCTCCCCGATTCATACACAGTGGGCGCCAAAAACAAACTCTCGTCGGCAAATACTCCGTGTATGCGAGATTACCATCCTATCCCCAACTGACTAATGTTGCTATGATGTAGGAAATTTGAGACGGGGGCTAAGTTTGTAAATTTCCTCGCATTTGAGACAAGCACGCCCTGGAGACATAGTTGCCCCCATCCTCTCCACCTCCATTTCCCCATTCGTACTCCGTGGCCGCCAAAACACCCTCTCCACCCCAGCCTCCTCCGTCCGCCACCCCATCCACCACCGTCCTCCTCCACCATGCCGGAGCTTATACCCCGACGCCGCTGTCCATTACAAGATATCGACCTCTATCATCCACAGCTTCGGATAGGGATCCTTGCATCCCGTCCTCTCGATTCATCCCCGCCGTCGTCCACCTTATCGACGCCGCTCCTACGACCGTCTCGTCCACCGCGCCCTGCCGCCACTGTCTACCCTCCTAGATCTGCTTCCACGCCGCCGACAGCCATCGCTACCGCGGCACCGTCAAATTCTCAGCAGATGCATACACGGCGCTGCACCGGAGGCGGTACTCTTTCGTATCTGCTCAACTTATTTATGGCAGAAAGAAAGTAGATCGCCACTGCTTTACTCTGATTTCTTGTCCATCACTTACTTGCTAGTTGAGAGCAAACATTGGTTGCGAAGTTGCCATTGTCCGGTTTGCACCTTCAGATCCACCATGCCACGCTCAACACTATACTCCCAATGCTTATGGTTTTCCCCTTTTATATTTCACACTAGTTAAATCACAGTAGACTAAATTTCAAAATTGGGTCAGTCGATTTTTCAGAGCTCGCCGGAGTTTGCCGGTGCAAATGAAGGGGCTTGGGTGGGGACTTTGGTTGTGGCGGGGGGCAGTGGTTGGGCCTCGCCGAACGAAGAAAACTCGACGTGGGTGGGGTCGGGGTGGGGGTGGGGGTGGCGGAGGAACACAGGCGGTGGGGGCCGGTGGTCCGGCCGGCGGCCCGTGCGGTGTTCTGTATGGGAATAATCAGAGACAAGGAAGAAGAAGGGTTAGGAGACGTAGGATCTTCATCCAACTGCCTGAAATGGTCGACTGACCCAAAAGGACAAAAGTCACACGACTTGCATGCGGACATGCCTTTCTATTCAGTACCATCATCGTACCTGCTTAGCACTGCTCCTGAATCCATCAAGCTAAACAACGTGCCACTCATAATTCCAAACTAGTTGCTCAAGTACGAATCTGATATGATGCTGATATTACGAAAACAGATAACATTTAATTGGTCAGCTAATGTTCCTACTTTACTTTAGAAAAAGCACAAGCACCACATATAGAGAGACAGCAGGGACTTGCTTTCTTAATGCGCTCTGGTTCATCATGTGTGGGCAGTGCGCAACGAACATTTTATTATCCAAAATCTGCTTGCTCTTCTTTAGCATGTTCCTCTTCCGTTCTCCTTTAATAAGTACTCTCTCCATTCCTAAATACAAGTCTTTGTATAGATTCCACCATGGACTACATATGGAGCAAAATGAGTAAATCTACACTCTAAAATGTATCTGGATACATCTGTATGTGATCCATAGTGGAAATCTCTACCAAGACTTATATTTTGGTATGATAGTACTACACTATGTTCCTTGTAGTGAAGATGAGCAGGGACATTTGCAGTGTAGAGGTCTATACGGTCGGTTGGTATGAACACTTTGAACTATTTGGGCCTCTTTGATTCGTAGGATTTTGTAAACATGGGAATAGGATTTGTAGTGTCCTCCCCACTTGAATCCTATAAGAATAGCAAGGAAATGCGGGGAGCTGTGTCGCCTTTGAGAGTTACACTGATATTAACAGTACCGCACCTTCAGTTGAATAGAGCTGGTATCCGAAGCCTTTCTAGCCGTACTGGCAATACTAGCACATATATTCCAGCAAGTTCCACTTTGCTGATTTTACTCTGATGCCTACGGTTTTCCCGTTATATCTACACTATGATCTGTGTAGCCGCTTTGTGTCGCACTAGCAGCAGTCCACTCTTGAAGCTAAACACCGCAATGACTTACAAAATTGGCACCAAGGCATTGAGCGCCATTCTGGATGCAATGAAACTCATACACTCCCCGCCCGTTGACTCTTGTTCAGAATATGATCCTGATGACTCTTGTTCAAAATTGCCACATATAGAGAGACATCATGGAATTGCATTTCTTTGGGCGTTGTGATTCATCATGAGTGGGTAACCAACATTGTATGCAATTAAGTGGAACCTCAAGAATATTCTTCCTCTTCTGTTCTTTAACATGTTCCTCTTTTGTTATTCTGTATTTAATATGTACAGTATGTTCCTTGTCAGGAAGGGGAGCAGGGACATCTGCAGTCAACAGCTGATAGAGCTGGCATGTACTTGATCGATAGGCTTTCAATTACTAGCGGCAATACAACACCATATTATCAAGCCAGTTCCACTTTCCCGATTTATATATAGTGGTTATGGTCTACCCCTTTTATGTACACTATGATCTTCCTAGTTGCTGTGTGCTCTTGTTATCATGGTTTGGCAATAAACTCTCTATACAGTATATTTTGATCCTATCATCTTCCAACTATCCTTACTTCCGGAGCCTAATTTTTTCTGTACTTGTGTCAGATTATATAAATGCACACACCACATTACAGCACACATGAGCTCTCTCATCCGAATCCAGTGATAGCACACAAGTCTTTACAGGGGCGCCCCTATATTAGAATATCCTCCGCATTACAAAGATAATCTCACAACTATTTATGTTTTCATGGTTCTCAGATATTATACGTAATTACGATGAATATCCAAATCAGTGAATCAGAAGAATATTGTGGAACATTGCAATGACTTACAAAACTGGGACCAAGGCATTGAGTGCCATTCTGGATGCAATGAAACTCATATGCTCCCCACCTGTAGATTCTTGTTCAGAATACGATCCTAATGACTATTCTAACCTCGAGGACTCAAAGGTAGATGGCCTGTCATGTTCACCCATCAAAGGTGCCTACTCTAATTTGGCAAGGTTTTATTGATTGCGCGTATCTTGCATATGTTGTCTTGCATTTCTTTTACTTTGTTGCACTGCCATCTGCTTAGTTTACTCATCATATATGTCGAGATGCCATGCCCATCCATTATCAATACATATTCCATCTGTCATCATACCATGTTTTTCACTCAAATGATGTTCTTGTGCATCAGACATCAAAAAGGAAGAGGGTGATTGCCGAACCTGAACGAGCACCAGCAAAGTCCTTGAAAAACGTGGTTGCACCAAAGAAATCAGACAACACCCCACTTATATTGGTTGTACAACCAGTGACACAAAACGTAGGACCGACTCCAGCAGACTGTACCCATACTTCACTGGCCACACCCCTAGCCCCACCACATAGGACCTGCACTCCAGCAAAAGGTATTCCGATTTCAGTTGCCATAGCACCAGTCATACCATAGAAAATTCCAACTCCAGCAAAAAGTACACGAAGTCCACCGGCCGAAGACCTATCCCAACTGCAGAGACGGCCAATTCCTACAGATTAGAATCCCATTCCAGTTATTCCCAGTTTAAAAGACAATGCTTTCAATGTTGTTAGGGACTATGTGCATATATTCCCATCATTGGAAGATTATAGTGGAGACAAACACCATTTTCACATCTTCCTGTCCCACTTACGTGTAAGTGCTAATATTCATGGTGATTATTTTCATGTTTTCTCCTGATTGAACACATCGATGACTTACATTACATTGGTGTAAGTAGGCGAGGGTCAATCTGGACAGTCATGACAAGCAAAGCTTGCTTGCGCTTTTCAAGGAAGCAGTGCAGCAGTATTGGTGTTACCTGAGGAAATCACACTTTGATGGCAAGTCTATAAACGAATTTCTAGTGAAGTCTCCTTGAATGGAAAAAACTTGTTATGCACTAGTCTCGTTCCGAGGATGAGGTATTGTCTACGATATCGCATGACAATTTGAACTTCTACTTTTCCGCATGTGCCTTAAGGTTCTTTTTGCAGAAAATCTGCTCGAAAAATAATTCTGGTTTGAAAAAACGACAGGATATCGCAAATATGCTGCCCGCTGCTTTGCTCTTGTTAGTACCTGTTGTCATGTATCACTGTACTTGCATACATACCTGGTTCATTATGTGACAGCAGTATGCATGATAGCTTGCTTATCAATTGTTCGCTCCAAATTATCTGATCTGTATGAATGGTTACATTAGTGTAGAATATATCCAATGCCAATGATTTTTTTGCTCTGCATTGTTCTTGTATGTACCTGCTGTCCTTTATCAGCGACTTATTTTGATAGGTAGTTGTTCATGTACCATCACTCTACAGCTTATTTTCCTTTGCCCTCCATTTTGTACACATAAGATCTATATTTACTGTTACCATAAGGTTGGATAACACCAATGGTACTGAAGAAGTTTAGCTCTGCATTGCTCTTGGCTGTACCTTTTGCCAGTATCGCTGTACTTACATTTATAGCTACTTGGTTATGTAGCATCACTCTTCATCTTATCTTAAATATTCTCCATTTTGTCGTATATTGTCACATCTATATTTACTCTTAACAAAATGTACAATAAAGGCAATGCTTATGAAGAAGATTATGTGGTAAACTTCTTGAATTGCCCCCCCCATCAGAATGGACAAGGGCTTTATAGAGCCTGCCTTCACCAATAATGTAAGTTTGTCCTTCTCAAGCCTTCAAACTTTCTTGCGTATATTTGGTTAGGCATGACTGCAATAGCTGTTTATTTTTGGTGTTTGCATCAAATTGCATGTTTAAATTTTATTATGTACTCTGATACGTCCATTTTGCATCATGCTTATATGTTGATATTTATTGCATTATGGGCTGTTATTACTTGTTTTGTCACAATACCTATGCCTTTTCTCTCTTATTTTACAAGGTTTACATAAAGAGGGAGAATGTCGGCAGCTGGAATTCTGGGCCAGAAAAGGAGCAAACTCTAGAAACCTATTCTGCACAACTCCAAAAGCCCCGAAACTCAACAGAACTCCGTTTCAGAAAATATAAAAAATATCTGGCGAAAGAAGTTCACGAGGGGGGCCACCGGCTGTCCACGAGGGTGTGGGGCTAGCCCCCCTATCTCGTGGGCCCACCGAAGGTTCCCCGATGCCCATCTTCTCCTATATGAGGTGTTTTGACCTGGAGGCTTTCGGGACCAGACGCCGCCGTCTCGAGGCAGAACCGAGGCGGAAACCAATCTCGGGCTCCGGCAGAGCTGTTTTGTCAGGGATACTTCCCTCTGGGAGTGGGAAATCATCACCGTCGTCATCACCAACAACTCTCCCATCTTGGGGAGGGCTATCTTCATCAACATCTTCACCAGCACCATCTCCTCTCAAACCCTAGTTCATCTCTTATATCCAATCTTTGTACCCAAACCTCAGATTGGTACCTATGGGTTGCTAGTAGTGTTGATTACTCCTTGTAGTTGATGCTAGTTGGTTTATTTGGTGGAAGATTATCCATTAAGCATATTAATACCCCTCTGATCATGAACAATATTATGTCTTGTGAGTAGTTACTTTTGTTCCTAAGGACATGGGAGAAGTCTTGCTATCAGTAGTCATGTGAATTTGGTCTTCGTTCGATATTTTGATGAGATGTATGTTGTCTCTCCTATAGTGGTGTCATGTGAACGTCGACTACATGACACTTCACCATTATTTGGGCCTAGAGGAAGGCATTGGGAAGTAATAAGTAGATGATGGGTTGCTAGAGTGATCGAAGCATAAATCCTAGTTTATGCGTTGCTTCGTAAGGGGCTGATTTGATCCACTTGTTTCATGCTATGGTTAGGTTTACCTTAATACTTCTTTTGTAGTTGCAGATGCTCGCATTAGAGGTTAATCATAAGTGGGAGGCTTGTCCAAGTAAGTAGAGCACCCAAGCACCGGTCCACCCACATACCAAATTATCAAAGTACCGAACACGAATCAGATGATCGTGATGAAAACTAGCTTGACGATAATTCCCATGTGTCCTCGGGAGCGCTTTCCTTTATATAAGAGTTTGTCCAGGCTTGTCCTTTGCTACAAAAAGGATTGGGACACCTTGCTGCACCTTATTTACTTTTACCTTTTGTCACTTGCTACCAATTACCTTATCACAAAACTATCTGTTACCTATAAATTCAGTGCTTGCAGAAAATACCTTACTGAAAGCTGCCTATCATTTCCTTCTGCTCCTCATTGGGTTCGACACTCTTACTTATCGAAAGGAATACTATAGATCCCCTACACTTGTGGGTCATCAAGACTTTTTTCTGGCGCCGTTGCCGGGGAGTG
This sequence comes from Secale cereale, assembly GCA_902687465.1. Classification (NCBI taxonomy): domain Eukaryota; kingdom Viridiplantae; phylum Streptophyta; class Magnoliopsida; order Poales; family Poaceae; genus Secale; species Secale cereale. The sequence goes on along the minus strand of LR738715.1, from coordinate 488,010,531 downwards.
AAGCCACATTGGTAAGTGGATTTGGTAACGAAAATTTATATAGTATGCTGAAATTTATTGTCACTTGTTACTATGGCTCAAAATCCTTTGAGGGGCTTGTTCGGGGTATCTTCACCCCGACCAGAAGAGCAAAGAGTTGCTCCTCAAGCTACTGCTCCTATTGAAAATGTTTTCTTTGAAATTCCTTCGGGTATGATAGAGAAACTGCTTGAAAATCCTTTTACATGAGACGGAACATTGCATCCCGATTTACATCTAATCTATGTGGATGAAGTTTGTGGATTGTTTAAGCTTGCAGGTATGCCCGAGGATGTTATCAAGAAGAAGGTCTTCCCTTTATCTTTTAAGGGAGATGCATTGACATGGTTTTGGCTATGTGATGATATGGGATCATGGAACTATAATCGTCTGAAGTTGGAATTTCATCAGAAGTTCTACCCTATGCACCAGGTTCATCGTGATCATAATTATATTTATAATTTCTGGCCTCGCGAAGGAGAAAGCATCGCTCAAGATTGAGGGAGGCTTAAGTCAATGTTATATTCATGCCCAATCATTAGCTCTCAAGGAAAATGATCATTCAAAATTTTTATGCACAACTTTCTCTCAATAATCGCACCATGCTCGATAATTCTTGTTCTGGCTCTATTATGATGAAGACTGTTGAATTTAAATGGATTTATTGGAAAGAATTAAACACAACTCTTAAGGTTGGGATCTCGATGAAGGTAAGGAGTCGGGTATGCCCCTAAGTTTGATTGTGTTAAAGCTTTTATGGATACCAATGTTTTCCATGAGTTTAGCACTAAATATGGACTTGACTCTGAGATAGTAGCTTCTTTCTGTGAATCTTTTGCTACTCATGTTGATCTCCCCAAGGAGAAGTGGTTTAAATACCATCCCCCTATTGAAGTAAAAGTAGTTGAACCTCTTAAAGTTGAAGAAAAGACTATCACTTATAATGTTGATCCTGTTATTCCTACTTCTTATATTGAGAAACCACCTTTCCCTATTATGATAAAGGACCATGCTCAAGCTTCAACTGTAGTTCGTAAAAGTAATACTAGAACACCTACACCATCTGAGCAAGTTAAAGTTGAACCTAGTGTTGCTATGGTTAAAGATTTCTTGGTAGAAGATTTAGATGGACATGTTATTTACCTCCAAGATGAGTTTGCTAGAATAGCCAAACCCAATGCTAGGAACAAACATAGACCTGTTGTAGGCTTGCCTGTTATCTCTGTTAAGATAGGAGATCATTGCTAGCATGGTTTATGTGACGTAGGTGCTAGTGCGAGTATTATCCCTCTTGATTTATATCGTGAAATTATGCATGATATTGCACCTGTTGAGCTAGAAGGGATTGATTTTACAATTAAGCTTGCTAATAGAGACACTATTTCACCAGTTGGGATTGTTAGAGATATTGAAGTCTTGTGTGGGAAGGTTAAATACCCTGCTGATTTTCTTGTTCTTAGTTCCCATTATATTTGGTAGACCCTTCTAGAATACTGTTAATGCCAACATAGACTACGTGAAAGATATTGTTACTGTGGGGTTAGGGGATATGTCTCATGATTTTAACTTTGCTAAATTCCATAGACAACCCCTTGAAAAGGAACCACCCAGTAAGGATGAAATTATTGGTCTTGCTTCTATTGTCGTGCCTCCTAAAGATCCTATAGAACAATACTTGCTAGACCATGAAAATGATATGCATATGAATGAGAGAAGGGAATGCGGGGAGCTGTGTCGCCTTTGAGAGTTACACTGATATTAACAGTACCGCACCTTCAGTTGAATAGAGCTGGTATCCGAAGCCTTTCTAGCCGTACTGGCAATACTAGCACATATATTCCAGCAAGTTCCACTTTGCTGATTTTACTCTGATGCCTACGGTTTTCCCGTTATATCTACACTATGATCTGTGTAGCCGCTTTGTGTCGCACTAGCAGCAGTCCACTCTTGAAGCTAAACACCGCAATGACTTACAAAATTGGCACCAAGGCATTGAGCGCCATTCTGGATGCAATGAAACGCATACACTCCCCGCCCGTTGACTCTTGTTCAGAATATGATCCTGATGACTCTTGTTCAAAATTGCCACATATAGAGAGACATCATGGAATTGCATTTCTTTGGGCGTTGTGATTCATCATGAGTGGGTAACCAACATTGTATGCAATTAAGTGGAACCTCAAGAATATTCTTCCTCTTCTGTTCTTTAACATGTTCCTCTTTTGTTATTCTGTATTTAATATGTACAGTATGTTCCTTGTCAGGAAGGGGAGCAGGGACATCTGCAGTCAACAGCTGATAGAGCTGGCATGTACTTGATCGATAGGCTTTCAATTACTAGCGGCAATACAACACCATATTATCAAGCCAGTTCCACTTTCCCGATTTATATATAGTGGTTATGGTCTACCCCTTTTATGTACACTATGATCTTCCTAGTTGCTGTGTGCTCTTGTTATCATGGTTTGGCAATAAACTCTCTATACAGTATATTTTGATCCTATCATCTTCCAACTATCCTTACTTTCGGAGCCTAATTTTTTCTGTACTTGTGCCAGATTATATAAATGCACACACCACATTACAGCACACATGAGCTCTCTCATCCGAATCCAGTGATAGCACACAAGTCTTTACAGGGGCGCCCCTATATTAGAATATCCTCCGCATTACAAAGATAATCTCACAACTATTTATGTTTTCATGGTTCTCAGATATTATACGTAATTACGATGAATATCCAAATCAGTGAATCAGAAGAATATTGTGGAACATTGCAATGACTTACAAAACTGGGACCAAGGCATTGAGTGCCATTCTGGATGCAATGAAACTCATATGCTCCCCACCTATAGATTCTTGTTCAGAATACGATCCTAATGACTATTCTAACCTCGAGGACTCAAAGGTAGATGGCCTGTCATGTTCACCCATCAAAGGTGCCTACTCTAATTTGGCAAGGTTTTATTGATTGCGCGTATCTTGCATATGTTGTCTTGCATTTCTTTTACTTTGTTGCACTGCCATCTGCTTAGTTTACTCATCATATATGTCGAGATGCCATGCCCATCCATTATCAATACATATTCCATCTGTCATCATACCATGTTTTTCACTCAAATGATGTTCTTGTGCATCAGACATCAAAAAGGAAGAGGGTGATTGCCGAACCTGAACGAGCACCAGCAAAGTCCTTGAAAAACGTGGTTGCACCAAAGAAATCAGACAACACCCCACTTATATTGGTTGTACAACCAGTGACACAAAACGTAGGACCGACTCCAGCAGACTGTACCCATACTTCACTGGCCACACCCCTAGCCCCACCACATAGGACCTGCACTCCAGCAAAAGGTATTCCGATTTCAGTTGCCATAGCACCAGTCATACCATAGAAAATTCCAACTCCAGCAAAAAGTACACGAAGTCCACCGGCCGAAGACCTATCCCAACTGCAGAGACGGCCAATTCCTACAGATTAGAATCCCATTCCAGTTATTCCCAGTTTAAAAGACAATGCTTTCAATGTTGTTAGGGACTATGTGCATATATTCCCATCATTGGAAGATTATAGTGGAGACAAACACCATTTTCACATCTTCCTGTCCCACTTACGTGTAAGTGCTAATATTCATGGTGATTATTTTCATGTTTTCTCCTGATTGAACACATCGATGACTTACATTACATTGGTGTAAGTTGGCGAGGGTCAATCTGGACAGTCATGACAAGCAAAGCTTGCTTGCGCTTTTCAAGGAAGCAGTGCAGCAGTATTGGTGTTACCTGAGGAAATCACACTTTGATGGCAAGTCTATAAACGAATTTCTAGTGAAGTCTCCTTGAATGGAAAAAACTTGTTATGCACTAGTCTCGTTCCGAGGATGAGGTATTGTCTACGATATCGCATGACAATTTGAACTTCTACTTTTCCGCATGTGCCTTAAGGTTCTTTTTTGCAGAAAATCTGCTCGAAAAATAATTCTGGTTTGAAAAAACGACAGGATATCGCAAATATGCTGCCCGCTGCTTTGCTCTTGTTAGTACCTGTTGTCATGTATCACTGTACTTGCATACATACCTGGTTCATTATGTGACAGCAGTATGCATGATAGCTTGCTTATCAATTGTTCGCTCCAAATTATCTGATCTGTATGCATGGTTACATTAGTGTAGAATATATCCAATGCCAATGATTTTTTTGCTCTGCATTGTTCTTGTATGTACCTGTTGTCCTTTATCAGCGACTTATTTTGATAGGTAGTTGTTCATGTACCATCACTCTACAGCTTATTTTCCTTTGCCCTCCATTTTGTACACATAAGATCTATATTTACTGTTACCATAAGGTTGGATAACACCAATGGTACTGAAGAAGTTTAGCTCTGCATTGCTCTTGGCTGTACCTTTTGCCAGTATCGCTGTACTTACATTTATAGCTACTTGGTTATGTAGCATCACTCTTCATCTTATCTTAAATATTATCCATTTTGTCGTATATTGTCACATCTATATTTACTCTTAACAAAATGTACAATAAAGGCAATGCTTATGAAGAAGATTATGTGGTAAACTTCTTGAATTGCCCCCCCCCCATCAGAATGGACAAGGGCTTTATAGAGCCTGCCTTCACCAATAATGTAAGTTTGTCCTTCTCAAGCCTTCAAACTTTCTTGCGTATATTTGGTTAGGCATGACTGCAATAGCTGTTTATTTTTGGTGTTTGCATCAAATTGCATGTTTAAATTTTATTATGTACTCTGATACGTCCATTTTGCATCATGCTTATATGTTGATATTTATTGCATTATGGGCTGTTATTACTTGTTTTGTCACAATACCTATGCCTTTTCTCTCTTATTTTACAAGGTTTACATAAAGAGGGAGAATGTCGGCAGCTGGAATTCTGGGCCAGAAAAGGAGCAAACTCTAGAAACCTATTCTGCACAACTCCAAAAGCCCCGAAACTCAACAGAACTCCGTTTCAGAAAATATAATAAATATCTGGCGAAAGAAGTTCACGAGGGGGGCCACCGGCTGTCCACGAGGGTGTGGGGCTAGCCCCCCTATCTCGTGGGCCCACCGAAGGTTCCCCGATGCCCATCTTCTCCTATATGAGGTGTTTTGACCTGGAGGCTTTCGGGACCAGACGCCGCCGTCTCGAGGCAGAACCGAGGCGGAAACCAATCTCGGGCTCCGGCAGAGCTGTTTTGTCAGGGATACTTCCCTCTGGGAGTGGGAAATCATCACCGTCGTCATCACCAACAACTCTCCCATCTTGGGGAGGGCTATCTTCATCAACATCTTCACCAGCACCATCTCCTCTCAAACCCTAGTTCATCTCTTATATCCAATCTTTGTACCCAAACCTCAGATTGGTACCTATGGGTTGCTAGTAGTGTTGATTACTCCTTGTAGTTGATGCTAGTTGGTTTATTTGGTGGAAGATTATCCATTAAGCATATTAATACCCCTCTGATCATGAACAATATTATGTCTTGTGAGTAGTTACTTTTGTTCCTAAGGACATGGGAGAAGTCTTGCTATCAGTAGTCATGTGAATTTGGTCTTCGTTCGATATTTTGATGAGATGTATGTTGTCTCTCCTATAGTGGTGTCATGTGAACGTCGACTACATGACACTTCACCATTATTTGGGCCTAGAGGAAGGCATTGGGAAGTAATAAGTAGATGATGGGTTGCTAGAGTGATCGAAGCATAAATCCTAGTTTATGCGTTGCTTCGTAAGGGGCTGATTTGATCCACTTGTTTCATGCTATGGTTAGGTTTACCTTAATACTTCTTTTGTAGTTGCAGATGCTCGCATTAGAGGTTAATCATAAGTGGGAGGCTTGTCCAAGTAAGTAGAGCACCCAAGCACCGGTCCACCCACATACCAAATTATCAAAGTACCGAACACGAATCAGATGATCGTGATGAAAACTAGCTTGACGATAATTCCCATGTGTCCTCGGGAGCGCTTTCCTTTATATAAGAGTTTGTCCAGGCTTGTCCTTTGCTACAAAAAGGATTGGGACACCTTGCTGCACCTTATTTACTTTTACCTTTTGTCACTTGCTACCAATTACCTTATCACAAAACTATCTGTTACCTATAAATTCAGTGCTTGCAGAAAATACCTTACTGAAAGCTGCCTATCATTTCCTTCTGCTCCTCATTGGGTTCGACACTCTTACTTATCGAAAGGAATACTATAGATCCCCTACACTTGTGGGTCATCAAGACTTTTTTCTGGCGCCGTTGCCGGGGAGTGAAGCCACATTGGTAAGTGGATTTGGTAACGAAAATTTATATAGTATGCTGAAATTTATTGTCACTTGTTACTATGGCTCAAAATCCTTTGAGGGGCTTGTTCGGGGTATCTTCACCCCGACCAGAAGAGCAAAGAGTTGCTCCTCAAGCTACTGCTCCTATTGAAAATGTTTTCTTTGAAATTCCTTCGGGTATGATAGAGAAACTGCTTGAAAATCCTTTTACATGAGACGGAACATTGCATCCCGATTTACATCTAATCTATGTGGATGAAGTTTGTGGATTGTTTAAGCTTGCAGGTATGCCCGAGGATGTTATCAAGAAGAAGGTCTTCCCTTTATCTTTTAAGGGAGATGCATTGACATGGTTTTGGCTATGTGATGATATGGGATCATGGAACTATAATCGTCTGAAGTTGGAATTTCATCAGAAGTTCTACCCTATGCACCAGGTTCATCGTGATCATAATTATATTTATAATTTCTGGCCTCGCGAAGGAGAAAGCATCGCTCAAGATTGAGGGAGGCTTAAGTCAATGTTATATTCATGCCCAATCATTAGCTCTCAAGGAAAATGATCATTCAAAATTTTTATGCACAACTTTCTCTCAATAATCGCACCATGCTCGATAATTCTTGTTCTGGCTCTATTATGATGAAGACTGTTGAATTTAAATGGATTTATTGGAAAGAATTAAACACAACTCTTAAGGTTGGGATCTCGATGAAGGTAAGGAGTCGGGTATGCCCCTAAGTTTGATTGTGTTAAAGCTTTTATGGATACCAATGTTTTCCATGAGTTTAGCACTAAATATGGACTTGACTCTGAGATAGTAGCTTCTTTCTGTGAATCTTTTGCTACTCATGTTGATCTCCCCAAGGAGAAGTGGTTTAAATACCATCCCCCTATTGAAGTAAAAGTAGTTGAACCTCTTAAAGTTGAAGAAAAGACTATCACTTATAATGTTGATCCTGTTATTCCTACTTCTTATATTGAGAAACCACCTTTCCCTATTATGATAAAGGACCATGCTCAAGCTTCAACTGTAGTTCGTAAAAGTAATACTAGAACACCTACACCATCTGAGCAAGTTAAAGTTGAACCTAGTGTTGCTATGGTTAAAGATTTCTTGGTAGAAGATTTAGATGGACATGTTATTTACCTCCAAGATGAGTTTGCTAGAATAGCCAAACCCAATGCTAGGAACAAACATAGACCTGTTGTAGGCTTGCCTGTTATCTCTGTTAAGATAGGAGATCATTGCTAGCATGGTTTATGTGACGTAGGTGCTAGTGCGAGTATTATCCCTCTTGATTTATATCGTGAAATTATGCATGATATTGCACCTGTTGAGCTAGAAGGGATTGATTTTACAATTAAGCTTGCTAATAGAGACACTATTTCACCAGTTGGGATTGTTAGAGATATTGAAGTCTTGTGTGGGAAGGTTAAATACCCTGCTGATTTTCTTGTTCTTAGTTCCCATTATATTTGGTAGACCCTTCTAGAATACTGTTAATGCCAACATAGACTACGTGAAAGATATTGTTACTGTGGGGTTAGGGGATATGTCTCATGATTTTAACTTTGCTAAATTCCATAGACAACCCCTTGAAAAGGAACCACCCAGTAAGGATGAAATTATTGGTCTTGCTTCTATTGTCGTGCCTCCTAAAGATCCTATAGAACAATACTTGCTAGACCATGAAAATGATATGCATATGAATGAGAGAAGGGAAATAGAGGAAATATTATTTAAACACGGTCCCGTAATGAAAAACAACTTACCTGTTGAAATCCTAGGGGATCCTCCTCCACCCAAGGATGATCCCGTGTTTGAACTTAAACCTTTAGCTGATAACCGTAAGTATGTGTATCTTGATGAAAAGAAGATATATCCTGTTATTATTAATGCTAACCTTTCAGAGCAGGAAGAAGAAAATTTATTGAAAACTCTCAAGAAGCATCGTGCTGCTATTGGATACACTGTGGATGATCTTAAGGGCATTAGTCCCACTATATGCCAACACAATATTAATTTGGAAGAAAATGCTAAACCGGTTATTGCTCATCAGCGACGGTTAAATCCTAAGATGATAGAAGTGGTAAGGAAGGAAATACTAAAGCTTATAGAGGCAGATATTATCTATCCAGTTGCTGGTAGCCAGTGGGTAAGTCACGTCCATTGTGTCCTTAAGAAAGGAGGTATGACTGTCGTTCCTAATGATAAAGATGAATTGATCCCGCAAAGAATACTTACAGGCTATAGGATGGTAATTGATTTCCGTAAGTTAAATAAAGCTACTAAGAAAGATCATTACCCCTTGCCATTTATTGATCAAATGCTAGAAAGGTTATCCAAACATACTCATTTTTGCTTTCTAGATGGTTATTCTAGTTTCTCTCAAATACCTGTGTCAAAAGGGAATCAATAAAAGACCACTTTTACTTGTCCTTTCGGTACCTTTGCTTATAGACATATGCCTTTGGATTTATGTAATGCACCTGATACCTTTCAAAAATGCATGATGGCTATATTCTCTGATTTTTGTGAAAAGATTGTTGAGGTTTTCATGGATGATTTCTCCGTTTACGGAACGTCTTTTGATGATTGCTTAAGCAACCTTGATCGAGTTTTGCAGAGATGTGAAGACACTAATCTTGTTTTGAATTGGGAGAAGTGCCACTTTATGGTTAATGAAGGCATTGTCTTGGGACATAAAATTTCTGAAAGAGGTATTGAAGTTGACAAAGCTAAAGTTGATGCTATTGAAAAGATGCCATGCCCAAAGGACATCAAAGGTATACGAAGTTTCCTTGGTCACGCCAGGTTTTATAGGAGGTTCATAAAGGACTTCTCCAAAATCTCCACACCTCTAACTAATCTCTTACAAAAAGATATTCCTTTAGTCTTTGATGATGATTGTCTAGAAGCATTTGAAATACTTAAAAAAGCATTGATCTCTGCACCCATTGTTGTCGCGACCCGACTCGAATGCATCAAGTCTCTATGCTTAAGTGTCATCCCTCGATCGGTATGCTGACACACACAGTACTCGAGAATTTATAACAGAGGTAAATCACATGTATAAAGTAACGTAAATACCATTACCTCAATCCATATAGGGGAAGTAACAAAGGTTGTGGATTCCCATCAGCACAAACAACAAAGTTGAGTGTAGACAGCGCAACCCTAACGTAACACTTACTAGTTGAATAATTCCTCCAACATGAGATGTTGCAGCCATGTAGGTCAGTACATTGAATGTACTGGCAATTTCACACTTTAATGAGAATGATGAACAATGCCTACAACTACATGCATATTTGGGAGGTGGAGGCTGTAAGGCTGTTTTTGCGTAAAGCTGATTTTTTCCTACCACAAAGTAATAAATTTTATTTAACTATCATGGTGGTTGAAACATCATTGAGAAGGTACCTCCAACTCAATCCCAATTAATGTAGTCATCATTAACCGAACAAATTAATTTTAGAGTGATGAGATCAACCAATAATTCAAGTCCAGATACTCAAGATTGTCCATAACCGGAGACACGGCTAATCATGATCAGTTTGTATACTCTGCAGAGGTTTGTGCACTTTTCCCCACAAGACTCGATCGCCTCCGTTTAATTTCTCCCACTTCATGGTGTTTGAGAAACGGATGACCGAGACACAGTCTTTCAGAAGCATTCACTCTTTACCCAGGGTGGACCGTTACACCTAGTTTCCACTACATCTGCTAGTCTACCAATGAAAGAGCTCACACAACTTACTCATACTATGCCAGAGCCCATAATGGCATTGTGGTTGCACACGGAAGTTTCTAACATGAATAGTTTTATGTTCCCTTTGATCCTGGGTGGCATTCCATAGGAAAAATCACACGAAACCACGGGATTTCCTAGGACAACATTGGATTCTCCACGTGCCCTGCAACCAATCCACACAGATGTGTATTCAAGTAGCCACCTTAAGTTGAACCATCAATTAACAACTCACATCTGTCATGGATTTCCCTCAAACCCAAACCACGTCTACGACATAGCATGGCAACCTAAGCATAACGTAGAAGTAACTCCCAAGGGTTTGAAAATAATGCAGGTAATTGGTTCTACATCAATCTACTGCCCAGACCCACAAGTTAATAGATCCTACTCATGCAATGTTTAAGGATATAACTAATGCAATGAAAACTGGGTATTGGAAAGTATGATCAAAGTGTGAACTTGCCTTGTACTGATGATGTAGAAGATTCGAACTCAGAACTCGTGATAGGTCTACTCATCACACTCCGATCAATCTATCGTAAGCAAACAATATTAACCACACATAAGAAATCACTTAGAAGATCGGAAAGAACGAATAAAACTCTTCGAAAAACTTCGAAAACAAACGAATGACTCTTGAAACAGAAACCAATTTCTAACAGTACAAAAATTATGTGAATTTGGCCTTATTAGAAAGTTTAGGTCACGAGCTTCGATTTGCAAAAAGAATCAACTAAAACGGAGTTGTAAAACTCAAGTTATGATCCAACAAAGTTTAAAACAAATCTAGTTGAATTCAAATTTTAAACTTTCAAAAACATGTTTAAGTTGTTTTACTGGAAAGAGGGGATCGTAACGAAGACGTCGGCGTTGGTTTTGTTGGATTTGGACCAACGAGCAAAAAGTTATGGCCGTTTGAAGTTTAGGGACTAATCTGTAAATAAAAAACTTACATCTAAGTCCCTGGCCGAAAACTAAAAGAAAAACAAAAGATCTACGAACGAACGTTCTCTACCGAACGCCAAAGAACGAAACCGTTCACTAAAACTAACTAAACAGAAAACGCTCACTAGTTACCAAAACCTAAAAAAACTAGATCTAAACTAGGTTTTTTTTAAGAAAACCGGGTCTAGGCGGGTTTGAGGCGACGGGTCAGGCGTCGGGTGAACCGGATGGATCCGTCAAGCGGCTCCGGTGAGAGGCGGCGCTGCTCCGGCGAAGGATAGCGCGGCGGCGGCTTCTGGCGAAGCGGGGCAAGGCGGGGCGGGGCAGGTGGTGCGGCGGCATGCAGCACGGCGGCGCTCGGGTGGTGGCGGCGGAGCAGCGAGAAGCAGCGGCGGCATCAGCAAAGCGGCAGTGGCGGCTACTGCACGCACGGCGGCAGCGCGAGCGAGGAGAGAAATGGGGCGGCGGTGGCGGCGTACTTATAGGGGGAGGGGCGACTTGCGTGGAGGAGGGGGCAAGACAAGGCGGCGGCGAGGCGTGGCGTCCACGGCACGGACGCCGAGGCGTGTGGCGGCAGGAGACCGGCGCGAGGTGGAAGAAGGCCGGTGCGGCGCTGGGCTGGGCTGGGCTGGTGGCTAGCTGGACCGGACCAGTTCGGCAGAATAAGAATTAAAAAAACACAAACACGAATTATGAATAAACCAGAATAATACATAATATACCATAGGCATATTATATATCAAAATTTGCAGAAAAAGATTCTCTATAAAGTGAACATTTTTCTACAGTCAAATAAAATCCTCACAAATTCTAATAAATCAAAAGGTGCTACTGTTGCAATAAAATCCAATAAAAATCATTTTAAAATACCAAAATGATGTTAGCCTATTTTCCATATAATTTATTTTTGTAGAAAAATAATTTGACTAAAACCCAATAACTCAAATATTCAAAATGAGTTGCAGAAAATTTCAGAAAAACTTCCAACCCATATTTCCTATAATTTGAAGAAGTCATTTTATCTTCTCTCGAGAAAATCATCGAGTTGCATAAAGTTTCTAAATTTGAAATATTTAAGAAATGAAATTCAAAATCCTTTCAAAGCCCGTTATATTTTAAAATAATTTGAAGATGTCATATTATCTTCAGTCTAGGGTTTTGTGTTGTAAAGAATTTGAATTCCCGGAGATCAAAAATGCAAAGTGAAAGTTTTGGGAAAGTCATTTTATTCCCTCTCGTTTAACTTTCAAAAGTTCCAAATTCCACTCAATTTAACACAGCACATCACACAAGCATTCAAATCTATCTATTTATTATAACATTCAAAAATTAGAATTTTGGGATGTTACAAACCTACCACAATTAAAATGAATCTCGTCCTCAAGATTCGGAGAGGCTAGCAACAAAAAGGATAGGGTTTGGGGGTCTCCTAACAAATCACTTATTGGTATGGTCTAGTGGGCTACCACACTTAGGAACATACTTACGGTCCCATCAAAACTCAAGCAGTCCATCCTTATGGTTTGACGGGGTCGGTCTCCTCAAATCTTCAGCATAAATCTTTCTCTGGGCTCTTCCGGTAGTGGCATAACTTTTGTCCTCAATTCTTGTGTCCTTTCTGTCGGTGTCCAAAAAGAGGGGTACACTTTTTTGTACACCTATGAATGTGCACGGGTAGTCTGAGCCACGGGCACCGCCACACCAAGCAAGGCAAGGGAGGTGAGCCAGGGTAAGACCGAAGCTCGATGGAACTGAAGCAACAACAAAGCCAAGACCACAAAGAGAAAAGGGACGAAGCAGGTTCCCCCCGGCATGATCCTTGTCGGGAGCCAGTTTTAGCAGCCCCGGCAAGATCCTTGCCGGGGCTGGCTTTAGCAGCCCCGGCAAGACCCTTGCCGCGGCAACTCGCCCCACGCCTACGGAGCGAATCACCCTTGAGTCCACTGCCCCCATGGGGCAAGGATTCGGGAGACATCCCCGTAGTGGCGATGACCCTTGGTGGGATCCCAGCAAAGGAAGACCACGAAGAAGACGACGACCCTTGGTGGGACCCCATGGGGCATAGATCTTTGTGAAGACATTCAAGATCAGATACGCACTAAGAAGACGACGACCCTTGGTGGGATCCCAGCAAAGGAAGACCACAAGACCTCCAGCAAGCACCTTGCCGCGGATGGCACCAGGCGCCGTGGCAAGACCCTTGCCGGGGCCCCGGCAAGGCCCTTGCCGAGGACATCCGCAGGGCCACCATCAGGCCCACACCAACTAAACTTCCACCGCCTTATGCAGCTGCCGACCCAACCAGCTGGGCAGGCACCTGCGTGGCGGCATGCAGATCTTCGTGAAGACCCACAATTGCACCACCTCAGCTGCCTGCCTACCTACATGGCATCTCAGGCATCGCTGGCTAGGGCGCGTGTCGACACAAGAAGGAGCGGCGACGGACAAGACGGATATCTCCCCCTTCCCCGATAAAGCAAGGACACCTAAGCAAGATTCATTAAATGCGCCTTGTCATGTAATGCGAGGGATAAACTCGCATCACTGTACCCTTTCCACCTCCTGTGTGCCACTGTGGCAACCCCTTTCTCTATAAAAGGAGGCCCGAGGCGACCAAGAGGAGGATTCTGCTTTTTGGAGCTCCTCACGCCCCATAGCTAGCTGAAGAACAGAAGTATACAATCCACCAAAGCAGAAGTAGGGTTTTACGCATCCTCGCGGCCCGAACCTGGATAAACGAATCGTGTGCTATCTGTTTGATCCGCTCTTCTCTCAACCCCGCGCCCCGCTAACCGTAGTAGGGATTCTTGTGATCCCATAGGTGTCGTTCCCAATACACCGACATCTTTGGCGCGCCAGGTATGGGGGTGCAGTTGTGAGAATCGGCTTTAGCAGTTAGTTCGACGCTTCTTCATCACCATGGCACCCAAGAAGAAGAAGACGGTGGCGGTTGGCCAGTTGGAAGCCGGGCAGCCCGTCCCGACGCGGGCGAGCAGTGGACCGGTCGCGAAAAGGACCCGGGGCGCTGCTCGCGAACACCAACACCGTCCCAGCAGCCGGAGTTTGGGAGGTGGCGATGTTTGTGCGCCTGGTAATGGGCCATACACCGCCAAATCCAAAGACGGAGCCAGGCCCTCTGCTTGTGGCGCGGGGCCCTCCCGGATCGCTGTCGCATCGCCCGAAGGCGACGCAAGGGCCTCCAGGACTCCTACACCGGCGCCAACGGCACGCTCCTCCCAAGCAGCGCGCGACGAACAGCGTCACCACGCCGAAGATCCCGGGCGTCGCCGCGGGAAGAGCCCCGAGCGCCACTCCCGAGACGTAGAAGACCTGCCCGCCCACCGAAACGCTGGTGAAAACGGCATGCGACCGCGGGATCATGATGGAGCTCCTCCTGACATGGTCAGGAGTCGAAGCGCGTCGCGGTCCGTGCAGGTCTTGCTACCGCTAACCCCAGCAGAAGCCTTGGCGCGCGCTCAGTTGCTTCTCGACTTTCCTCTCGTTACAGGGAAACTCGACGAATGGAGAGCCACCATCTGAAGCCTTGTCGCGGTCGCCAACAGGGATGAACCAAGTCCAGTGAGGCCCCCGGGTCGACGTTCCGATGGGGTCCCATGCACCGGTGGTGGGAGGACTGGCAGCACCGTGGCCATGGTGCATTCGCCTCCTCCTCGCCCGGTACCGCGTGTGTCAACTCATCGGGACGTCGCGGGTGATGACGCCTCCATAGCATCGTCCGACCCACGGACCAACGGCTACCAGCGTCAAGTTCTTCAGGAGCGAGCTCATGAAGACGCTCGAACCACCATCGAGTGCCGGCGCGGAGCGCGCCATTAGTCAGACAGGCGAGCAGGGCCTCCTGTGAACCGCCCAGCACCGGAGAGCCCTGGAGGTCTACCTTACGAGGTAGGCTATCCGGCTTTTACCCGTGAGCTGCGGCAGTTCCAGTGGCCCACTCACCGCACCTTCAAGCCTGACGTTGGCGAGAAGTACAACGGCAAGACCCACCCGTCGGAGTTCCTCAGCATCTACACCATCGCGATGCAAGCTGCCGGAGCCCGCGACGATAAGGTGCTTGCGAATTACTTTCCATTGGCTCTCAAGCCCAATGCCATGTTGTGGTTGATGCACTTGCCGGTAGACTCTATTTCCTCCTGGTCGGATTTGTGCCATGAGTTTGTTGGCGCCTTTACTGGTGGTCACCAAGCCCATGGCCAAGCAAGTGACCTGCACGTCATTCCCCAGAAGGGAGGCGAGAATCTGCGCAAGTATATACAGAGGTTCAGCTGGGTACAGTACAATATCCCTGATGTTCACCCTGCCGCCATCATCAGCGCGTTCCATCAGAATGTGCGTAACCGCAAGATGCGTGAAGAACTGGCAATGACCAAGGTGAAAGATGTGGCGGAACTCTATGTTCTTGCTGACAGATGTGCCCGGGCTGAAGAGGGAAGGAAGTACCCCAGCGAAGATGTCGGCGTGGAAACCGACTCTTCAGATGAGGATACTGCCGCCCCGGCGAAGAAAGGCCAGCGCTGCAATAAGAAGCGCAAGGGTAAAGCCGTGCTTGCCGTCGAGGGATCTGATGACGCCGGCTCCGCCAAGAAAACCAAGGAAGATGACCCCGGCAAGGAAATTGCCGGGTGTGTCGCGTGCCAGGCCTTGGCGGCTGCCGAGAAGCCAGGAAACTCCGACAAGCAATACTGCAAGATCCATCGCACCAAAGGCCGTGACCTCCAGAACTGCCGACAGGTTGAGCTCCTTGCTGAGAAGTAGAGGGCTGAATATGAGAGGCGGGACAAGGAGAAGGGCCGGGACGGTGCTGAGGGGTCCAGCAAGAAGCGTGACGGCCAAGCAGGCCGTCGCGGCAAGGATAAACAGCAGGAGAGGCCCGCCCGAGGCCGTGACAGAAAGTCAGAAGACGACGATCACGAAGAGGACGACGAGTCCGGCGACCAAGAGTTTCAGAAGGCCACGGAGGCCATGTGTGTCGATGGCGGCGCCTCGCTGCATACTTCTCACCGCCAGCTTAAACAGTGGGAGCGTGAGATTACAGCAGCTGAGCCGTCGTCTAGTGCCAAAAATCCGCTGAAATGGTCCAGCGCGCCTATCATTTTTTACGCTGAGGATCACCCTGATCGCACTACTGCGGTCGGGTGCTTGCCATTGTTGGTTTCACCGATAATACGAAACCTCAAGGTGATGAAGATGGTAGTCGATGGCGGGGCCGGTCTGAACTTAATCTCGCCTACCGTGATTGAGAAGCTGCAGATTCCTGACGGAGACCTCGAAGAGATGGGCACGTTTCAGGGGGTCAACCCGGGGAGAAGCCAACCAAAGGGGAAGGTCACGCTGCCCGTGACTTTTGGAAGTGATCCGAACTACAGGACAGAAAGGATCGTGTTCGATGTTGCCAAGATCCCCTTGCCTTACAATGGGATCCTTGGCCGTCCAGCGCTGGTGCCGGGACCCCGATCCTAAGTCACACCGGTCTAGCATGTAACACACCATATCACATTGCGGCCTCACGCATGGTATCCCCACGGGTGCCACCTTACCTGGCCCGGGACCGTTTGCGCATTTTGGCTCACGTATATGATAGTGTCGCTAGCATCCATATGACAGAGAACCCGGGCCGACATGACTAGTTATAAACCAAAAGTGGCACTAAATTACAGAGGCAGGCATACATGACCCAGCAACGAACGTGTCAGTCATCAACGTATGAACCCAAGTCGTAGCAAGCTACAAGGACTTAAAGGAACAACGCGTGACATTTCCCCTAAGGGATAGACACAGGAACGAAGAAGGAAACATGCATGTCAGCCTAAGTGTTCCGGAGCAGTAGCAAGCTACCAAGGCTCAGTGGTAGCACTAGGAGACATTTCCCTGTAAGATAGGCTACCAAGGGTAAACAACTAGGTGTCGGATCCCACACATACCAAGCATTTCAATAACGTACACACAATATGCACGATATGTGCAAATACTTTGTTTCTTAGAGTATTTATTCATTAGGCTCCGAGGAGCCAGATATTACAAACATGGGTCTCATGACCCAACATTCAGAGCATACAAGCATCAAGCGGAAGCATACATGTCTGAGTACAGACATCTACAAATGAAAAAGGCTGAAGAGCCTGACTATCTACAACACTCGTCCAAGATCGTAGCTGAGGTAACAAGCTACTTGTCGAAGTCCAAGCGGAACTACTAGTGAGACGGAAGTCTCATCTGCAAAACATAAATTAAGCAAAAATGAGTACAAAGGTACTCAGCAAGACTTACATCAGATCCTATCATACATGCATTTGTATCAGGGAGGCATAGTGGGGGTTTAGTTGCAGCAAGCCAGCTTTGACTCAGTGGCTATCATGTAGTATGATTGCTGGTAACTTGAGGTGGCGCACACGAGTCCACTAATCACCACACAATACACCACTATGGATTCATCCCCGTCTCCCTACGAGAAGGCCATCCATAGCACTCAGACTTGTCTTGAGTATTTTTAGAGTATCCACTTCAAGTTGTCTATGTACCACGTAAGCATCCAAGAAGTCCATAACCGTGGACTCGGCTATTCAAATATATCATGTTAAAACCCTGCAGGGGTGTACTTCTTCACACACGCTCTCGCCACTTACCACCATGTACACGTCGTGTATCTCGTCAACCTTCAAGCGGAAGCCTGGCGAGGGTGTCGGCCACGACCTGACTAACCACACAAGACTCTAGTCCAGGTTTATCGCCTATTCGGGTTCCATCCGCAAGGGAGTCCGGCCGAGGTTTCCATCACGGCCCCAAACGATGTGTACAGGGTTCCCGAGCCCACCATCCGGGTGCCACTCGGTACACCGGGCCACGTGTGCCTAGTCAGTCCCAAGCCCACCCTGCCGGGTGCCACTTGGTAGAGGAATAACACTACCGACAAACACCAGAAACTAGTTGCGACTCCTGGACAGAGATCAAGTTGATTAATAAGCCGAGAGGGGTCGAGTTACCGGAACCCAATGTGTGGTAGTAGCTAGTCATTGGACAACATACACAGAATGCAGTGCATCAGGACTGTTCCAGTGAGACAACCCACCATGTACTCCTACATAGCCTCTCACCGCTACCTTTACCAAATCGTGTTCACACTCTTAACGCTCAGCATCAGAACATATCACTGCACTCCAATTCATTCCAAATGAATCATACCTGACACACTCTAAGCAATAGCAAGCAAGGCATGGTAAGAACACAACATGGCTTCAATCAACTCCTACACATGCTAGTGGGTTTCAACTATTTACTGTGGCAATGACAGGTCATGCAGAGGAATGGGTTCAACTACCGCAGCATAAAGTAGTAGTTGAATCGTTGTTGTCGTAATGCAATAACAGGGAGCAGGAGCGAGAGAGTAGGATTGTATCGGAATGAACAAAGGGGTTTGCTTGCCTGGTAAAACAACGTGCAGAGCACTGCTCCTCTGACAGGTACTCTGGAACGGTCTCCGGAGCTGGACCTATCGAGAAGAACGGTGCCGACAATCAAACACAGGCATATGCAACAATATGATGCATGAACTTGGCATGAAGATGTGATGTTATTTGAGTTAAAGCAATTAGCACTTATTTAGTTGAAGTCCATTTGAACCAAGGGTTCAAATGCAACTCCAAATTAAGCATTTATAAATGCCATTTATGTTTTTTCAAATAACAGTGGGTATAACGTCATCTGTCATGCATGAAAATGGTACAGATGGATAGATTTAATTTTTCTGATAATTTTTCATATATAAATTATTTTCATCTGAGCTACGGTTGATTTTATAATAATTTTAGAAGTTTTAGCTATTTTCTGAAGTAAATAAATCATTTCTGATTTGTTTAAAAGCCCAGAAACATTTACTACGTCAGCATGACCTCATGCTGACGTCAGGAGGGTCAAAGGGCTGGTCCAGGTCAAACATGACATGTGGGCCCGGCATGTCAGTGTCACAGCTAATTAACAGAGTTAATTAGTGCTAAGCTAAGAGCTAATTAAACTGTCAGTGGGGTCTGGGCCCACTAGTCAGTCGCACGGCATCTAACAGTAAGTAACTAGACCTAACTAAACTAATTAACAGGCACTGGGGCCCACTGTCAGTGACTCTAGGTTGGGTTAGGTAGTCACTAACGACGATGCCACGTCAGCACACCGGAGTTACTCGCCGACGACCTCATTCCGCGGCGGTGACTCGCCGGAGAGGGTCGGGTTTCATGTACAAGGGGCGGTTTTGGGCGCGGTTAGTCCCGTTGGAAAGCTGGCACTCGGCCACATCCAACGGTGCAAGCTGTTCGACCTGGAGTGGCCAGAAACAGCGCCGGCGGCGAGGTTTGCGGCGGCTGGAGCTCGGGTGGGTGCGGGGTTGGTGCTGCGGCTTGCAAAGGAGCTGGTTGTCGCGCTAGGGTTGCTCTACGGGATGCTGCGAGCGCAACGGACGCACGCACGGGACCAGAAGGTCACCGGGGCTTTGCCGGCGACGAGCCCGTGCGGCGGTGGCTATGGTAAGCAAGGGGGCGATGGCTACGGCGACCAAACGGAGGCGGAGTTAGGAGGAAACAAACCGGGGGCTCACAATGGTGCCGTAGAGATGGCCAGAGTGCGCGGGGAAGCGACGACGGTGGCGAATCGACGCTGGAGGTCCTCGGTGGCCGACGGTGAAGAAGGCGATGATGGCGACGATGGAGGACGTCCGGGCTCGATTCCTTCAGCTTGGAGATGGAGAGCGCTGCGGCGGACCTCGGCGATAGCTCGGGGAGGAGGGGCGGTGGCTGTGGCTGCGGTGGTTGCGATCGGTGGCGGCGGCGGCGTTCGGGGGTGCGAGAGAGAGAGCGAGGGAGAGGAGGGGAACCACGGGAGAGTGCGAGAGGGATACAGTGCGTCGCGTGGCGTCTTCTAGGCGTCCCGAGCGGCGAGGGAGAGGACAGGCAGGCAGGAGGCGTGGCGCCCTCGCCGTGCGCGCGCGTCGGCCACGCGCCTCGCCTACTGGCGCGAGGTTGGTGGTGACTGGACTGGCCAGTGGGCCGGGCCAGCTTTGCCTGGTTGGGCTGCAGGTAAGGCCAGGTAAGCCTTTTCCTTTTTCCTCTTTTTCTTTTCTATTTCTGACATTTGTTTTGATTTAAACTAAAACATTTAAAAACTTCTGACAAATTGTAGGGACTAGAAGGAGTATTCCAAAGCCCCACACAAATTCCAGAGTTATTGGACATAAATAAAATATATATCTCCAATGCAAATATTTATTGCATTAATTCCAAAAGCGCAAAATAAACATTTATGAGCTCCTAATAATATTGGTTTGATTTTTATCTCTAACCAATATTTTCAGAGAGCAACATGAACATTTTCTTGGCACCTTTTGAAGCAATTTTTATTTGGGTCATTTTTCAAAAGGGTTTTCTAAGGGTTTCACAAGTCCTCAATTCAAATTCATTTGAAATTTAAATATGATGCAAACATCAAGACTAGCCTAGTGCATACCAGAAATAGGGTTGTGACAACTCGCCCCCACTCGAAAGAATCTCGTCCCGAGATTCAGGAGTCGGCGGAAAGAAGGAGGGGTACTCCAGTCGGAGACGATCTTCTCGCTCCCATGTAGCTTCTCTCTCGGAATGATGAGACCACAGAACCTTGAGAGACTTGATGTTATGACGTCGAGTGACACGCTCTGCTTCATCTGGATACTCTCGATATGTGAGGTTATCTTGGAGATAATGCGTTTCGTGGTCCACTCCGCGGATGGAATCCGAGAAGCAACGCCTGAGTTGAGAGACGTGGAAGACATCATGAACTCGAGAAAGATGTGCGGGTAGTTCCAACTGGTAGGCAACCTCTCCTCGTTTAGAGAGAATGCGAAAAGGACCAATGTAACGAGGAGACAACTTGCCCTTGATACCGAAACGATGGGTACCCTTCAAAGGAGTAACCCGAAGGTAAGCTTTGTCGCCAACTTCATAAGCCACTTCCTTATGATGACGATCATACTTGCTCTTTTGACGAGATTGAGCTGTTTTCAAATTCTCACGAATGATGCGAACTTGCTCTTCTGCTTCCTGGATCATATCCGGTCCAAAGAATTGTCTTTCACCGGTTTCTGACCAGTTCAAAGGTGTTCGACATCTTCGTCCATAGAGTATCTCGAAAGGAGCTTTCTTGAGACTGGATTGATAGCTATTGTTATAAGCAAACTCGGCGAAGGGAAGACAGTTCTCCCAATCCATACCAAATGAGATAACACAAGCTCTAAGCATGTCTTTGAGAATTTGGTTGACCCGTTCCACCTGACCACTTGATTGAGGGTGGAAAGCGGTACTGAAAGAAAGATGGGTGCCCATGGCAGTCTTGAAACTCTCCCAGAAATGAGAAGTGAAAAGACTACCACGGTCTGAATTGATCTCTAGTGGAACACCATGAAGTGACACTATTCAAGAAATATACAAGTCAGCAAGCTGACTTGCAGTGATACTCTCTCGAACAGGTAAGAAGTGAGCCACTTTGGAGAGACGATCAATGACTACGAAGATAGCATTATTCCCTCTCTTGGTCCTGGGAAAGCCGGTGATGAAGTCCATACCAACTTTATCCCATTTCCACTCAGGAATAGCTAAGGGCTGAAGGGTGCCAGTAGGTCTTTGATGTTCTGCCTTAACGCGACGACAAACGTCACATTTAGCAATGAACTCAGCAATTTCTCTCTTCATCCTAGTCCACCAGAACCTGATACATCTTAGTACTACCAGGATGAATCGTGTGAGGAGATTCATGAGCCTCCTTAGGGATCAGTTGTCGCAGATGTTGCTTCTTGGGAACCACCAAGCGATTCTCAAAGAACACAACACCCCGATCATCCATAGAGAAACATCCACCAATACCTTTGGCAATATTTCTCTTGATCCGGGTAATCCCCGTATCATGCTTCTGGGCTTCTATGATATGATCCATAAGAGTAGGTTTCTCCACCAAGGTTGAAAGGAATCCGTGAGGAGCAATGTGAAGGTTAAGCTTACATAATTGCTCATGGAGAAGTGGTCGGCCCTGCTGCAACATGAGATTTGTTGCAATATGACTTAGGACTTAAAGCATCAGCCATAACATTGGCCTTGCCTGGGGTGTATGTAATCCCTAAGTCGTAATCTGAGATCAACTCAAACCAACATCTTTGTCTAAGGTTCAAATCTGGCTGGGTGAAGATATACTTGAGACTCTGGTGATCGGTGTAGATCTAGCAACGATTACCAAGAAGGTAATGTCGCCATGTCTAAAGTGCATAGACTACAGCTGCAAGCTCTAGATCGTGAGTAGGATAATTTTCCTCATGTGGATGCAACTGTCGAGATGCATAGGCAATCACATGACTATCCTGCATAAGAATGCAACCTAGTCCCTGTCGTGAGGCATCACAGTAGATAACAAAGTCCTTAGTGAAATCCGGTGGCACAAGTATGGGAGCAGAAGTCAGGCGTCTTTTCAGTTCCTAAAAACTATGCTCACACTGTGGGGACCACTCAAACTTTTTATCTTTCTTGAGAAGTTCCGTGAGAGGTTTGGCCACTTTAGAGAAGTTTTCAACAAAGCGGCGACAATAGCTGGCTAGACCAAGGAAACTCCTAACTTGTTTAACTGTTTCAGGTGGAGTCCAATCAAGAACAGCTTGAACTCTCTCGGGATTGACAGCAATGCCCTTACCAGAGATTACGTGGCCGAGATAGGTCACTTCTGGCAACCAAAATTCGCACTTGGAGAACTTGGCATAAAGGCGGTACTCTCTGAGTTTTTCTAGAACAAGTCTAAGATGTTCGGCATGCTCTTCCTCGTTCTTCGAGTAAATAAGAATATCATCGAGGTAAACCACGACGAACTTATCTAAGTACTCCATGAAGATCGAGTTCATCAAGCGGGAGAAAGTGGCTGGAGCATTGGTTAGACCGAAAGACATGACAGTGTACTCGTACTGACCATAACGAGTGACAAAAGCTGTCTTAGGAATGTCTCCGTTTCTTATCTTGATTTGATGGTAGCCTAACCACAAATCTATCTTGGAGAAGACTGAGGATCCAGTGAGCTGATCATACAGGTCGTTGATCCTGGGGAGCGGATACTTGTTCTTTATCGTGACCAAATTAACGGGACGATAATCTACAACCATCCGTTCCGTGCCATCCTTCTTCTTGACGAAGAGAACGGGGCAAGCCCAAGGAGAAGAACTAGGACGGATGAAACCCTTTCGCGAGGACTCATCAAGTTGTTCCTTAAGCTCAGCTAGTTATACGGGTGCCATCTTGTAAGGTCTCCTAGAAATTGGAACAGTTCCTGGGATAAGATCTATGACAAACTCTACATCCCTGTCAGGTGGAACACCTGGTAGTTCTTCTGGAAAGTCTCGGACTACCGGGATATCTTCAAGGTCTGGAAGGGGGCTGGCATTAAGAGAATAGAGTTGACGCTTTGCAACTCTAGTGGAGACAGTGACTATCTTACCAGATGGATGTGTAAGCTGAATAGACCTAGTGTAACAATCAATCTTGGCATGATGAGTTGTCATCCAGTCAATGCCCAAGATGATGTTAATATCCGAAGACTTGAGGGATATAAGTGAGGCAAGGAATACAAGTCTGTCAACAAGGATTCCATTACCATGGCTTATTCTGGTAGTTTGCCATCTAGACCCTGGGGTTTGGATTTCAAGCGGAGTTGGCATATCACAAAATGACATGTCGTGCAAACGGGCATAGCCTTCAGAAATGAAGGAGTGAGATGCTCCGGTATCGAACAGAACCGAAGCCGGATGGCAATTGACAAGGAGTGTACCAAGAACGACATTTGGATCATCATGAGCGTCTTTAGCTGAGACGTGATGCACACGTCCATGTTTAGTGGTAGCCGAATTAGCACTGATCATCTTGCGTGGTGGCTTACCACGAAGAACGTACTTCTCGGGCTGGGGTGGAGCAAGACTGGTCTGAGAGCAATCACGTGCATAGTGTCCTGGTTTTCCGCATGCAAAGCAAGTCCCTGATGAAGGTCGTGGACCCGCATTGACAAGCGGTTTACCAATAGGCCTGGGTGGAGCATAAGACTGAGCTGGATGAGGCACCTCATAGGATGGCCTCGGAGAATATCTGGGTGGAAGAGCGGAGTTTGGAACCCAAATCCGCCGCTTCTGGGAACTTGTGCCGGAGCAAGATCCCAAATCACGGGTGTGCTTACGAGACTCCTCGTAAGTGAGCTGAGCGATCTCTGCATTGGTGGCCTTGTTCACAAGAGCCAGGAATGTATGGCAATGATGCAAGTGAAGATCACGACGCAGCTTGGGGTTGAGACCCTTCCGGAACCTAGCCTGCTTCTTGGCGTCCGTGGACACTTCTTCTGTAGCATAGCGGGCAAGGTTCTCAAACTCTCTACTGTAAGCATCAACAGCCATCTTAGCCTGGGTAAGACTATAGAACTCTTCTCTCTTGTGATCGATGAGAGCTTGAGGAATGTGATGCTCGCGAAAAGCCTCAGTGAAATCTCTCCAGGTAGGAAACTGGCCAGCTGGAATCATGGCCTCATAGTTCTGCCACCAGAGACTAGCAGGACCTTCCAGGTGATATGTGGCATAGATGACCTTGTCCTCTTCAGCTACGTTCGCAGAATGCAGCTTGTGAGTGATACTACGGAGCCAGTCATCTGCATCGAGCGGCTCAATGGGATGATGGAAGGTGGGTGGTTTTAGACGAATGAAGTCATGGATGGTTGCTGACTCTTTGCATTGATGTGTGGTGTTCTCCTCAATACGTGCCAACAAGCGGTTAGACCCTCGCTTGTTCCTCTCCATCTGTAGCATGACCTCTGCCAACGAAGGTTGGTCAGGAGGATCCTCCTCATCCCTACCACCTCCGTGGTTCTTTCTACGAGCAACTGAACCTCGGGTAACTGACGACATCCTGAGAAATGAAACCAAGGACGGAATCAGCACCAACCAGGCTGTAGAAGGTAGGACAAGAAATGGGTATCTCTCGAACTACTAGGATAACTCCGGCAGCATAACGATAGTAAAATGCTTAGAATGAGACATCCCGCTAACAAAGGGTAGTACAACAACTCAACAACATCACTCAAGGTTCTGTGATAGTACTAAACAAACTACACCGTAAGAACTTGAAAACAAGAGTAGGACTCTCATCAACCAATCCTAATGAACTACGGAATAGTAACACGTGATCCTGATAGACGGAAAAGAAGCCTAGTTATTTAACCCCGTAGGAAAGGTCGGATGACTCAGATCAGAAGACATGAGGTATAAGGAGTAAAAGAGCCTTACGTTCCCTTCCACAATCAATTCCCTTATATAACTAAAGAATTTCTAGACTCAACTTCGACCAGTTTGGCTTGGTAATCCTACAGGCAGTCAGGCTCTGATACCAAAGCTGTCGGGACCCCGATCCTAAGTCTCATCGGTCTAGCATGTAACACACCATATCACTTTGCGGCCTCACGCACGGTATCCCCACGGGTGCCACCTTACCTGCCCCGGGGCCGTTTGCGCATTTTGGCTCACGTATATGATAGTGTCGCTAGCATCCATATGACAGAGAACCCGGGCCGACATGACCAGTTATAAACCAAAAGTGGCACTAAATTACAGAGACAAGCATACATGACCCAGCAACGAACGTGTCGGTCATCAACGTATGAACCCAAGTCGTAGCAAGCTACAAGGACTTAAAGGAACAACGCGTGACATTTCCCCAAAGGGACAGACACACGAACGAAGAAGGACACATGCCGATCAGCCTAAGTGTTCCGGAGCAGTAGAAAGCTACCAAGGCTCAGTGGAAGCACTAGGAGACATTTCCCTATAAGATAGGCTACCAAGGGTAAACAACTAGGTGTCAGATCCCACACATACCAAGCATTTCAATAACATACACACAATATGCTCGATATGTGCAAATACAACATGGCATCACAACAAGACTCTAAGAAACAAAGTATTTATTCATTAGGCTTCGAGGAGCCAGATATTACAAACATGGGTCTCATGACCCAACATTCAGAGCATACAAGCATCAAGCGGAAGCATACATGTCTGAGTACAGACATCTACAAATGAAAAAGGCTGAAGAGCCTGACTATCTACAACACTCGTCCAAGATCGTAGCTGAGGTAACAAGTGTCGCGACCGGTCCTTCAGTAAAATAATTACCGGAAGGCCGATCTCTCTAATAACCATTGAGGAATAATATTCCGGCTGGCAGACAAATCCTTGATACAGAATTCCAGTGCACTGAATATTATACAAGGTTGAGCTAGGGGTTGCCCAACAATTTTATTACAAGCGCGCCAATATATTACATAAAGGCGGATATGGCACAAGACAGGGTGGCATACTACTGACTCATAATAAAAGGTGGTGGAATATGTCACATAAAGTGGGTGGTTTGACTCCAATATTCTACAGTTCATCGAGTGTCGGAGTGAGACCCGATGAATTTAGTTGGTGGTAGGCGGAAGCGGTTATAAAACAGTGATCGACTCCAGGATCGCAAGGGACTGACTGGGACTCCTCTAAGCGTCGGACTCGCTATCGAACTCTTCATCCATTAGATCGCCTTCGTCCACGTCTGGCCAAATCAACAAGCCAGGTGAGTACTTTGAATGTACTCGCAAGACAGTTCGGACTTAAGATATAACAAATGCCAACACGAATGCATATGAGTATTCCAGCAAAAATGCAACCGGAACAAAATATGAATGCACTGAAAGTAGAGAATGGAAGTCGGGCGGTAATCCTCCCGAAATCCAAAGATAATAATAAAGAGACCAACGAGGGTCTGGGTGACGCCTCGTAGGAAAATAATAAATGATAACAGGCCACAGCCGGGCGTCTAAGCGACACCACAGAAAGGGCTTATAACAAAAATAAACAACAAGAATGCCACAGTCGGACGTCTAAGCGACATCACATAAAGGGCTTATAAATAAAAAGAATGCCACAGTCGGACGTCTGAGCGACATCACATAAAGGGCTTATAAATAAAAAGAATGCCACAGTCGGACGTCTGAGCGACATCACATAAAGGGCTTATAAATAGCATTAGTGTAATGATGAAATGCTTCTGGAAATAAATAAATACAGAGATAGTAGGGGAGTTCATCTACCAAATGAACTTGACGAAATTAATACTCTAGCTACCAACGAGAATATACTCGAGAGCGGTCACCAGGTTGACTTGAAGACTGACCCTAGGCCATAAACATGGCTACTGAAGGAATTTAACTCTACAGAGCTTGTACCATTAACTCATAGCCAACGGGTTCTACTAGCCATGTGGGCTCGTCCCGTCTACGGTGTTTTAGCAGAAACTCAACTAACCAGTACATACCCATTTAACATCCTGTCGTCCGGAATCACCCGCGACGACATTCACGGAAAACTTTAAGACGGGGAGGGTACAACCTCGAATAGCATGGGATCAAATTTATATATGCGCGCTCTAAGGGGTGCCCCCCTCTCGGTCCCAACCGGAAACACCCATGCCCCCTGACCGGATGACGGGTTTTAATCCAGGGCCATGGAACCCTCATCCCGCCCCCTCTACTTGGTGTGTACTCGGAAAGTGGTTTGCAACCGACTAGACCGTAATCCCAACGGACGGCCTATGATAGTACCAAAAAGGAGACGAACGGAATGATGACATGATCTCCGTTGATACTTAGTTGACCAACTACTGGCATGCTCCAACAATACCAGCATTCCACCCCATCATATCACCATATGATCAAGGTGGTTCAACATTCTCCTTCGGGACTCACCCGAAGCTAACTTGCATGAAATATGCCATATGCATATGACCATATGATCATGCTTATGAAACGAGCTACTCGAGCAAACATGCAACACACTCATCATATCAAGAGTTCAAACATGCTTGCCTGGTTCTGAAAAGTCGGAGCCTAACTAGGCGTGATTCGCGTCTCCATCACGGCCTCCGGTATCTATGTATTCAAACAAAAATATATACTACATAAATACCGCGCGTGCAAATAAAGTTGCTCAAAATATTTCCATATAAATATGACAAAAAACTAGACAGAAAACAAAAGTGTTCAGAAAAAGAATCAACTCAAAATCACTTTTAGTTTAAAAGATATTAAGGTTTCTGTCTAGGGACCCATCTGTAATGAAACAGAAAAGATCCAGGGGCTAGAACAAAAAAGGACAAAGCGAACCGGTACGCAGTACGACCCGCAGAGGGGAAACACACTTTGCTAAAATACGCCAACAGAAAACGGTTCGAGGGGGAGATGTGAGAGGCTGACAGAGGGACCCCACCTGTCAGGTTTGAAAAAAAGAAACAGAGCCGCGCCGGCGCCGGTGCTGCGGTGATCGCCGGCGTTGATCCACGGCGAGATAGGGGAGGGGAGTGGTACCTATGGCTTTGCGGTGGTCTTCCGCGTCGAACAGTGGTGGAGTTGGGTGCCGGCGCATCCCACGCCGACGGCGAGCTTATCTCCGGCGGACGGCGGCTCGGGTGGTCGTGTATCTCGTCGGAGAAGGTTTCTGGAGTGAAATTGAGTTGGGGGTTAGGACTAGGTGAACGCCAGGGTGCTACGTTCAAGTTCATCGTGGCGGAGAAGCCCTCACCGGAGTGAACGGAGCTAGAGCCCGAGGCGGAGGCAGCTGGCCGGAGCCGGGGAAGAAAAGCCTCTCGGGGCTCTTCCAGAAGTTGGGCGTGGTCTAGGGACGTAGTGGAGGCGTGTGTGCTCTAGCACAAGCTCGGGGGTGCCTTTTATAGGCGGCTCGAGGTGGCTGCCGCGAATAGATGAGTCCGGCGAGCCAATTACGGCGCTGTAGTGGTCGGACGGCGGGGTTAGGGGCTTGAGCATCTTCCAGGAGCTGTTGTGGTTCCATTCCCGCGCCTAACCTAGCAGGAGAGGTAGAGATACGACCTGTCACCGACGGAACGGCCGTGCGGTAAGTCGGCGGCAGAAACGGCGCTCTGCGCGTGCCAGGCCACGGCAACGGCGTGCCAGGCGTGCGCTGGCTATGGAGAAGGACACGCGGGGCACTGGGGTGGTCTGGGCGGCGCGAAACGGCGTGGAGCTGCGGCGTTGCTTCTGTCAGCCGCCACAGGTGGCGCTGTGGCCGTTGCAGCCGCCGACACGGTCGGGCCAGGGCGCCACCGACGCCCAGAAACGGCCAAGCGACCGTGCGGTGCATGGATAAGGAGAAGCTGCAGTGCAGCGTCGAGCCAAGGGAGATACAGACGAGGTTTTGTCGCCGCGCCGATGACTGTCGAAACTGACGAAACTGACGAAGTGTTGAACTGTCGACAGTTTCAGTTAACAGCCAACAGTAAAGGGTAGGCTAGGTGTTTGATGAAATGATTCTGGTATTTGTGCAATGACTCTGGAGCTGATTTTTGGTGGAGTGGCCTCTTGATGTATCTAGAGGCTGCATGATTTTTCACAGAATTTTTTGGATGAAGATAAATATGAATTTCACCAAATTTTGCAAATCTGGTCCAAACTTGCAATATGTGAAATTTGAAAATTTTGAACTATGGACCGGTGAAACAAGATGGATCTAGGTTGTGGGTGCTAAGGACTATCTAGGAGAGTTGGTTTGGAGCCAAATAGGTAGATGAAAATTGTGGTTCCTTTGTAAATCACCAAGGTCCACTATAAAAGACAGAATTGTTTTTGGAATGAAATAAATAGGAGAAAAATCCCAATAAGCTCACAACTTGCTGGAATTGATGAAATGCTTGTCCCATGGTGTGAAGAGAGTCTTTGAGAGGATTGTTCCTGTTGGGATCATGACAAGATGAAGGTTGGAGGGGAGATAAGTCAAGGTGAAACTTGGAATTTTAAAACAAGAACTGGTGAACTCAAACAACTCCTTTAGAATCTCAACTTGTGCTTGAGACAAACACAAGAGGAGAACTTCAAGGCCAAAAACCAAGCTTGAGAAGACACACAAGCTTTGGCAAAAAGGGATTTTGGAAGGGCAAAAGAAAGGATCAAACAATTCCCTTTTCAAAAGGCCATAAGTTTGCAAGAAAAATCAACTCAAAAATTTGGGGTGTTACAACACCTACCCCCTTCGGAAAAATCTCGTCCTCGAGATTTCAGCTGATCCTCAAATAGGTGCGGATGTTCTGTCCGAAGGAAAACTTCCCTTTCCCATGTTGCCTCATCCTCTATGTGATTACTCCACTGAACTTTGAGAAATTTAATAGTTTTCCGACGGGTCCTCCTTTCAGACTCCTCCAAAATCTTGACTGGGTGTTCTCGGTATGTAAGATCTGGTTGCACATCAAGATTTTCATGTGACACATGTTTCTTTGGGTTGCTTACACACTTCCGTAGTTGCGAGACGTGGAACACGTCGTGGACGTCGGACAGTTCCTTGGGATGGTCCAGTTGGTAAGCTACTGTGCCTCTTCATGCAACTATACGGAAGGGTCCGATGAATCGTGGTGCTAGTTTCCCTTTGACTTTGAATCGTTGTAGTCCTCTCATCGGTGACACACACAGGTATACGTCGTCACCGGGCTCAAAACTTATTTCCCGATGCTTTTGGTCGTAATAACTCTTTTGTCGGCTCTGGGTGGTCTTGAGTCGATCCCGTATCATTTTTACTTTCTCCTCGGCTTCCTTCAACATATCCGGGCCAAATATGCGACTGTCCCCTATTTCCGACCAATTCAATGGAGTACGACATCTTAGTCCGTACAAGGCTTCGAAAGGTGCCATCTGTAAGCTAGCTTGGTAACTATTGTTATATGCGAACTCGGCATATGGTAAGCTTTCCTCCCAACTGGCCCCATAGGTGAGGACACATGCCCTTAGCATGTCTTCGAGTATTTGATTTACTCGTTCCGTTTGTCCTCCAGTCTGGGGGTGGTAAGCCGTGCTGAACGTTAGTTGTGTCCCGAGGGCTTGCTGCAACTGGTCCCAAAATTTTGAGACGAACTGAGTGCCCCTGTCGGATATTATAGTCTTGGGAACACCATGTAGGCATACTATCCGGGCGAGGTAAAGCTTGGTGAGCTTCTGAGTGGTGTGTGTTGTCTTGACGGGTATGAAATGTGCCACCTTGGTCAGTCTACCTGTGATGACCCATATGGCATCGTTACCGTGTTGTGATCGTGGTAGTCCAACAATAAAATCAATTCCGATATCATCCCATTTCCATTCTAGTATCTTATTTGGCTGTAATAGCCCTGCGGGTTTTTGGTGCTCGGCTTTAATGCGTTGACATGAATCGCAGCATGCAATAAATGTGGCTATATCCCTCTTCATGCCGTGCCACCAAAATCTTTCCTGAATATCTTTGTACATTTTCGTACCTCCAGGGTGGATTGAGTATGGAGCGGTATGACTTTCTGCTAGAATTTGCTGTTTGAGGTCGTTGTTGTTGGGTACGCAAAGTCTGTCTCCGAACCACAATATTCCTTCACTCTCTATGGTGAATTCTGAAGCCTTGCCCTGACTTACTTTTCTTTTTATCCCTTCGATGTTGGGGTGTCCGAGTTGAGCCTTCTTTATTTGCTCTATCAGTGTAGGCTGTATTTCTAACTTGGATACTTCGCCCTCCGTGACCATCATTAGGTTGAGTCTGGCGAATTCTCGCTGAAATTCAGGTCTCAGGTTCTGTATGCTGCCGCTGTTCGGGCTGGGGTAACGG
The DNA here is from genome assembly GCA_902687465.1 of Secale cereale. Classification (NCBI taxonomy): domain Eukaryota; kingdom Viridiplantae; phylum Streptophyta; class Magnoliopsida; order Poales; family Poaceae; genus Secale; species Secale cereale. Next base: position 487,978,824 of record LR738715.1, on the reverse strand, counting down.
CTGAGAGCATCGGCTACTACGTTTGCTTTCCCGGGGTGATAGTGAATACCAACGTCGTATTCCTTTACCAGTTCCAACCAGCGTCGTTGTCGTAAATTTAGATCTGACTGTGTGAAAATATAGCTGAGGCTCTTGTGGTCCGTATAAATTTCACAGCGATTTCCAAGCAAGAAGTGCCTCCATTCCTTGAGTGCATGAATGACTGCTGCCAACTCCGAATCGTGAGTAGGACAATTTTCTTCATGTTTTCGCAGTTGCCGGGATGCGTAGGCGACTACTTTGCCTTCTTGCATTAGTACGCATCCGAGGCCTTTCCGGGATGCGTCGCAATACACTTCAAAGCTCTTGTGTATGTCTGGCACAATTAATACTCGGGCTGTCGTTAACCTCTTTTTGAGCTCTTGGAAGCTTTTCTCACATGCTTCGGTCTACTCGAATTTCTTATCCTTCTTGAGTAGCTGGGTCATTGGTTTGGCTATGGTGGAAAATCCTTCAATAAACCTTCTGTAATATCCGGCCATACCGAGGAAACTGCGTATATCCGTTACACTGGCTGGCGACTTCCAGCCAAGTACAGCCTTGACTTTATCTGGGTCCACAGCAATTCCTTCTTGCGTTAATATGTGTCCTAGGAAACCCACTTGTCTCAACCAAAATTCACATTTGCTGAATTTGGCGTAAAGTTGGTGTTTCCTTAATTCTCCCAGTACAATGCGGAGGTGTTCAGCATGTTCTTCCGGTGTTTTGGAATATACCAAAATATCATCAATAAATACCACCACAAATTTGTCCATGAATTTCATAAATACCTTATTCGTGAGGTGGACGAAATATGCGGGGGCGTTGGTAAGTCCGAACGGCATCACTGTAAATTCATAAAGTCCGTATCTTGAGGTGAATGCTGTTTTCGGCATATCTTCTGTGCGTACTTTCAACTGATGATAACCTGACCTTAAGTCAACTTTTGAGAAAACTTTGGCTTGTGCGAGCTGGTCAAATAAATCATTTATCCGTGGCATCGGATATTTATTTTTGATTGTGACCATGTTGAGCGCTCGGTAGTCTATACACAGCCTCATGGTCACATCCTTCTTTTTGGCAAATAATACCGGCGAGCCCCAAGGCGAGGAGCTGGCCTTTATAAATCCCTTGTCCAGCAATTCCTTTAATTGCTTCCTTAATTCAACCAACTCGGATGGCGCCATTCTGTATGGTTTCTTATATATGGGGGTGGTTCCTGGTGCTAGCTCAATAATGAACTTTATTTCTCTGTCTGGCGGCATGCCTGGTAATTCCTCAGGAAATACGTCCGGAAATTCACATACGACTGGAACCTTGCTTAACTCAGATGCATCGACTTTGTTTAATTTTGGTTGCCGAGATACTGGTCTCTCCTGAGCTGCGACTCTTATTGTTTCTCCATGATGATGGGTAAGAATCACTGTTCTGTTGAAGCAGTCGATAAATCCTTTATTGGTGGTTAGCCAGTCCATACCCAGGATAACATCCAGTCCTTTGTTTTCCAACACGATCATGTTCGCGTGGAACTTAATCTCAATGTTCAAATCTTGGCAGTAATTTTGAGTGATCTCCTTACTTCCGGGGGACTTGATGGTCATTGATTTTCCCAAGGGAAGCATTGAAAAACCATGTTGCAAAGCAAAACTCTTCGAAATGAACGAATGAGAAGCTCCAGAATCAAACAAAACCATGGCAGGTATTGTGTTGACAGGGAACGTACCGAGTACGATATCCGGTGCTTCCTCTGCCTGCTCCTTGGTCACATCGTTCAGGTGGCCTTTCCTGTGATTGTTATTGGGGTTGAAATTGTTACGCTGGGGCGCGGAATTGTTCCCGTTGTTGTTCGGCTTTGGCGCTGAGTTTCTTGGCTTAGGGCACTGTTTAGCATAGTGTCCTTCTTCCCCACACGCATAGCAGGTAACACCCGGGCGATAGGTGAAATCCTTGTCTCTTGCATGAAAATTTTTATTTGGACGTGTGTCGTTGGTCGTGGGTCTGTTTACCACGTTCCTCTAGAAATTCATTTTATTCTTATTGTTGCGGGGGTGGTTGGTCTGATCCCTTTTTCTCTTGCGAATATCCTCCAGACTGCGACGTTCATTTTCCAGTGTAATGGCTTTGTCCACCAATGTCTTGAAATCTGGAAATGTGTGTACGACTAACTGGCATTTTAGTGCTGGTGCCAGTCCGTCCGGGAATTTCTCCATCTTTTTATTTTCTGTCATTCGCTCTTCGTTGGCATATCGTGATAACTGCGCAAACTGAGTGTTGTACTCCTGTACTGTCATGCCTCTTTGCTTGAGATCATCAAATTCTCTTTTCTTGATTTTCATGATACTCTTAGGGATATGTGCCCCACGAAAGCCTTCCTTGAAATCTTCCCAGGTGATATTATTTATGTCGGGATGCATAAGTAGAAAATTTTCCCACCATGACGCGGTTGTTCCAGTAAGATAATGTGGTGCGTACAGTACTTTTTCACGGTCCGAGCATTGTGCCACAATTAACTTCCTCTCAATGTCTAGAAGCCAGTCATCGGCCTCAAGAGGCTTGTCTGTGTGTGAAAATGTTGTTGGACGCGTCTTCTGAAATTCAGATAATTTTGAGTGCTGCTGGTATGGTTCGCGGTGATTTCCCATGTTAATGACATGGTTCATCATTTCTTGGTGTTGTTGCTGACTTTGCTCGTAAAGGCGGCATACTTGAGAAAATGCTGTCTCACTGCCTTGCTGACTTGACTGCCCCTGTGAGAAATTGTTGTTTGTCTGCGTGCCATAATTTTCCTCCGGCGGACTTGGCATGGAACGTGTCCAGGGATGAGTCATTTCTTATTCTGGGGTAACAAAGCAGAAAACCTGAGAAGAACCGAGCAGCAAAATAAACCAAGATTTTGCAAAAGCGGTCAAACACGAGCTCGAAAAAGATTTTTGAAATAAACTGGTCGATTGCGCACGGAGAAGGCTGCTAGTACATATATTAGATGCAGATCCTAATTATACATACGTCACTCAGGGTGTGCGTACACATCCTGATATGTTATTTGAAACTAGTGCATTCCTCCAAGGTCCTACATGATGCGCAAACAGCCTACTCCCATCAACCTATTTTACACAACACACAAATATTACAAGCGAGCGCGGCGCATCGCGAAATAATGCGCTAGTCGGAGATGTTGAAGATTTCCCTCGGCCTGCCGAGGGTAAGGCCCAGTGGTGCTGGAGACTCAACTTCCTCCTCACTGATGGGCTCCAGGTGCGGAGTATGAGTATGAGGTGTCGAAGCAGGTGCAGCAGGCGGTGCAGCTCTGACTGGAGTAGGAGCAATGACTTGGTCAAACTCCTCAGTGGTAGGCAGACGACGGGCGGTGGCTACAATGGAAGGTGCATAGGATGCGGCGGACGAGACAAAAGTCATCGGTGGTGCGGTATGGAGCAGCTCCCTCCTGTTTGCAGAGCCACTCTGGACCATCTCCATACGGGCGGCCACCAGGTCGTCCACCAGGTTATCAAAGGCTGCCTCAAGAGCCTTGAGGTATTCAACCATTGATTCAATGGCTTCGTCACGCTCCCCATTTGCGCATGCAAATGCATAGTGGGACGTATAAGGCACGTGGCATGGGAGGTAACGGAAGCGACGAGTCTTCATCGAAGGAAGGATGTCCCGGAGACGAGCTATCGCCTCATGGGCAGCCATCTGCATAGCATGCCTCTCCGTAGGCATGGCTCTGCCCACAAATCAAAGGCGACGCGCTTCAGAACGCCCACCTTTGAAGTGTACCACAACCTGATGCATAGACACGCTGTCGTTGTGCTTGTGATGGTAGAGTGTAAATTCGGGATGTGTGGATGGCCCAATTGCGACTTTGGTGATGGCGATGAGGAGCTTGACAAACCCCTCAGGAATGTTGGCGAACACCTGTGCATCACAGTCGTTGCTGGCCATCTACAAAAGTAGACAAAAATTCTGAATAGTCAGGCCATAAATTTATGCTGACCAACAGAAAATTGCTACAGACGTAAAAATGCTGAAAAGCGGATTTATCGCTAATAACCGATTAGCGAGCGCACCTAGTGGCTTCCTACAGTCAGCCTGGCTCTGATAGCAAGGTTGTCGCGACCGGTCCTTCAGTAAAAAAATTACCGGAAGGCCGATCTCTCTAATAACCAGCGAGGAATAATATTCCGGCTGGCAGACAAATCCTTGATACAGAATTCTAGTACACTGAATATTATATAAGGTTAAGCTAGGGGTTGCCCAACAATTTTATTACAAGCGCGCCAATATATTACATAAAGGCGGATATGGCACAAGACAGGGTGGCATACTACTGACTCGTAATAAAAGGTGGTGGAATATGTCACAGTGAAGTGGGTGGTGTTACTCCAATATTCTACAGTTCGTCGAGTGGCGGAGTGAGACCCGATGAATTTATTTGGTGGTAGGCGGAAGAGGTTATAAAACAGTGATCGACTCCAGGATCGCAAGGGACTGACTGGGACTCCTCTAAGCGTCGGACTCGCTATCGAACTCTTCATCCATGAGATCGCCTTCGCCACATCTGGCCAAATCAACAAGCCAGGTGAGTACTTTGAATGTACTCGCAAGACAGTTCGGACTTAAGATATAACAAATGCCAACACGAATGCATATGAGTATTCCAGCAAAAATGCAACCGGAACAAAATATGAATGCACTGAAAGTAGAGAATGGAATTCGGGCGGTAATCCTCCCGAAATCCAAAGATAATAATAAAGAGACCAACGAGGGTCTGGGTGACGCCACGTAGGAAAATAATAAATGATAACAGGCCACAGTCGGGCGTCTAAGCGACACCACTGAAAGGGCTTATAACAAAAATAAATAACAAGAATGCCACAGTCGGACGTCTAAGCGACATCACATAAAGGGCTTATAAATAAAAAGAATGCCACAGTCGGACGTCTGAGCGACATCACATAAAGGGCTTATAAATAAAAGAATGCCACGGTCGGACGTCTAAGAGACATCACATAAAGGGCTTATAAATAAAAAGAATGCCACAGTCGGACGTCTGAGCGACATCACATAATGGGCTTATAAATAAAAAGAATGCCACAGTCGGACGTCTGAGCGACATCACATAAAGGGCTTATAAATAGCATTAGTGTAATGATGAAATGCTTCTGGAAATAAATAAATACAGAGATAGTAGGGGAGTTCATCTACCAAATGAACTTGACGAAATTACTACTCTAGTTACCAACGAGAATATACTCGAGAGCGGTCACCTGGTTGACTTGAAGACTGACCCTAGGCCATAAACATGGCTACTGAAGGAATTTAACTCTGCAGAGCTTGTACCATTAACTCATAGCCAACGGGTTCTACTAGCCATGTGGGCTAGTCCTGTCTATGGTGTTTTAGCAGAAACTCAACTAACCAGTACACACCCATTTAACATCCTGTCGTCCGGAATCACCCGCGACGACATTCACGGAAAACTTTAAGACGAGGAGGCTACAACCTCGAATAGCATGGGATCAAATTTATATATGCGCGCTCTAAGGGGTGCCCCCCTCTCGGTCCCAACCGGAAACACCCATGCCCCCTGACCGGATGACGGGCTTTAATCCAGGGCCATGGAACCCTCATCCCGGCCCCTCTACTTGGTGTGTACCCGGAAAGTGGTTTGCAACCGACTAGACCGTAATCCCAACAGACGGCCTATGATAGTACCGAAAAGGAGACGAACGGAATCATGACATGATCTCCGTTGATACTGAGTTGACCAACTACTGGCATGCTCCAACAATACCAGCATTCCACCCCATCATATCACCAAATGATCGAGGTGGTTCAACATTCTCCTTCGGGACTCACCCGAAGCTAACTTGCACGAAATATGCCATACGCATATGCCCATATGATCATGCTTATGAAACAAGCTACTCGAGCAAACATGCAACATAGTCATCATATCAAGAGTTCAAACATGCTTGCCTGGTTCTGAAAAGTTGGAGCCTAACTCGGCGTGATTCACGTCTCCTTCACGGCCTTCGGTATCTATGTATTCAAACAAAAATATATACTACATAAATACCGCTCATGCAAATAAAGTTGCTCAAAATATTTCCACATATATATGACAAAAAACTAGACAGAAAACCAAAGTGGACAGAAAAAGAATCAACTCAAAATCACTTTTAGTTTAAAAGATATTAAGGTTTTTGTCTAGGGACCCATCTGTAATGAAACAGAAAAGATCCAGGGGCTAGAACAAAAAAGGACAAAGGGAACCGGTATGCAGTACGTCACCCGCAGATGGAAAACGCACTTTGCTAAAATACGCCAACAGAAAACGGTTCGAGGGGGAGATGTGAGAGGCTGACAGAGGGACCCCACCTGTTAGGTTTGGAAAAAAGAAACAGAGCCGCGCCGGCGCCGGTGCTGCGGTGATCGCCGGCGACGATCCATGGCGAGATAGAGGAGGGAAGTGGTACCTATGGCTTCGCGGTGGTCTTCCTCGTCGAATGGTGGTGGAGTTGGGTGCCGGCGAGTCCCACGCCGACGGCGAGCTTATCTCCGACGGACGGCGGCTCGGGTGGTCGTCGATCTCGTCGGAGAAGGTTTCTGGAGTGAAATTGAGTTGGGGGTTGGGACTAGGTGAACGCCAGGGTGCTACGTTCAAGTTCACGGTGGCGGAGAAGCCCTCACCAGAGTGAACGGAGCTGGAGCCCGAGGCGGAGGCAGCTGGCCGGAGCCGGGGAAGAAAAGCCTCTCGGGGCTCTTCCAGAGGTTGGGCGTGGTCTAGGGACGTAGTGGAGGCATGTGTGCTCGAGCACGAGCTCGGGGGTGCCTTTTATAGGCGGCTCGAGGTGGCTGCCGCGAATGGATTAGTCCAGCGAGCCAATTATGGCGCTGCAGTGGTCGGACGGCGGGGTTAGGAGCTTGAGCATCTTCCAGGAGCTGTTGTGGTTCCATTCCCGCGCCTAACCTAGCAGGAGAGGTAGAGTTACGACCTGTCACCGACGGAACCGCCGTGCGGCACGTCGGCGGCAGAAACAGTGCTCTGCGCGTGTCAGGCCATAGTAACGGCGTGCCAGGCATGCGCTGGCTGTGGAGAAGGACACGCGGGGCACTGGGGTGGTCTGGGCGGTGTCAAACGGCGTGGAGCTGCGGCGTTGCTTCTGTCAGCCGCCACGGGCGGCGTTGTGGTCGTCGCAGCCGCCGACGCGGTCGGGCCAGGGCGCCACCGACGCCCAGAAACGGCCAAGCGACCGTGCGGCGCATGGATAAGGAGAAGCTGCAGTGCAGTGTCGAGCCAAGGGAGATACAGACGAGGTTTTTTCGCCGCGCCGATGAGTGTCGAAACTGTCGAAGTGTTGAACTGTCGACAGTTTCAGTTAACAGCCAACAGTTCAGGGTAGGCTAGGTGTTTGATGAAATGATTCTGGTATTTGTGCAATGACTCTGGAGCTGATTTTTGGTGGAGTGGCCTCTTGATGTATCTAGAGGCTGCATGATTTTTCACAGAATTTTTTGGATGAAGATAAATATGAATTTCACCAAATTTTGCAAATCTGGTCCAAACTTGCAATAGGTGAAATTTGAATTTATTTAACTATGGACCAGTGAAACAAGATGGATCTAGGTTGTGGGTACTAAGGACTATCTAGGAGAGTTGGTTTGGAGCCAAATAGGTAGATGAAAATTGTGGTTTAAAAGACAGAATTGTTTTTGGAATGAAATAAATAGGAGAAAAATCCCAATAAGCTCACAACTTGCTGGAATTGATGAAATGCTTGTACCATGGTGTGAAGAGAGTCTTTGAGAGGATTGTTCCTGTTGGGATCATGGCAAGATGAAGGTTGAAGGGGAGATAAGTCAAGGTGAAACTTGTGAATTTTAAAACAAGAAGTGGTGAACTCAAACAACTCCTTTAGAATCTCAACTTGTGCTTGAGCCAAACACAAGAGGAGAACTTCAAGGCCAAAAACCAAGCTTGAGAAGACACACAAACTTTGGCAAAAAGGGATTTTGGAAGGGCAAAAGAAAGGATCAAACTATTCCCTTTTCAAAAGGCCAAAAGTTTGCAAGAAAAACCAACTCAAAAATTTGGGGTGTTACAACAAGCTACTTGTCAAAGTCCAAGCGGAACTACTAGTGAGACGGAAGTCTCATCTGCAAAACATAAATTAAGCAAACATGAGTACAAAGGTACTCAGCAAGACTTACATCAGATCCTATCATACATGCATTTGTATCAAGGAGGCATAGTGGGGGTTTAGTTGTAGCAAGCCAGCTTTGAATCAGTGGCTATCCTGTACTACGATTGCTGGTAACTTGAGGTGGCGCACACGAGTCCACTAATCACCACACAATACACCACTATGGATTCATCCCCGTCTCCCTACGAGAAGGCCATCCATAGCACTCACATTTGTCTTGAGTATTTTTAGAGTATCCACTTCAAGTTGTCTATGTACCACGTAAGCATCCAAGAAGTCCATAACTGTGGACTCGGCTATTCGAATAGATCATGTTAAAACCCTGCAGGGGTGTACTTCTTCACACACGCTCTCGCCACTGACCGCCATGTACACGTCGTGTATCTCGGCAACCTTCAAGCAGAAGCCTGGCGAGGGTGTAGGCCACGACCTGACTAACCACACAAGACTCTAGTCCAGGTTTATCGCCTATTCGGGTTCCATCCGCAAGGGAGTCCAGCCGAGGTTTCCATCACGGCCCCAAACGATGTGTACAGGGTTCCCGAGCCCACCATCCGGGTGCCATTCGGTACACCGGGCCACGTGTGCCTAGTCTGTCCCAAGCCCACCCTGCCGGGTGCCACTTGGTAGAGAAATAACACTACCTACAAACACCAGAAACTAGTTGCGACTCCTGGACAGAGATCAAGTTGATTAATAAGCTGAGAGGGGTCAAGTTACCGGAACCCAATGTGTGGTAGTAGCTAGTCATTGGACAACATACACAGAACTCAGTGCTTAAGGACGGTTCCAGTGAGACAACCCACCATGTACTCCTACATGGCCTCTCACCGCTACCTTTACCAAATCGTGTTCACACACTTAACGCTCAGCATGAGAGCATATCACTGCACTCCAATTCATTCCCAATGAATCAGACCTGACACACTCTAAGCAATAGCAAGCAAGGCATGGTAAGAACACAACATGGCTTCAATCAACTCCTACACATGCTAGTGGGTTTCAACTATTTACTGTGGCAATGACAGGTCATGCAGAGGAATGGGTTCAACTACCGCAGCATAAAGTAAAAGTTGAATCATTGTTGTTCTAATGCAATAAGAGGGAGCAGGAGCGAGAGAGTAGGATTGTATCGGAATGAACAAAAGTGTTTGCTTGCCTAGTAAAACAACATGCAGAGCACTGCTCCTCTGATAGGTACTCTGGAACGGTCTCCGGAGCTGGACCTATCGAGAAGAACGGTGGCAACAATCAAACACAAGCATATGCAACAATATGATGCATGAACATGGCAAGAAGATGTGATGTTATTTGAGTTAAAGCAATTAGCACTTATTTAGTTGAAGTCCATTTGAACCAAGGGTTCAAATGCAACTCCAAATTAAGCATTTATAAATGCCATTTATGTGTTTTCAAATAACAGTGGGTATAACTTCATTTGTCATGCATGAAAATGGTTCAGATGGATAGATTGAATTTTTCTGATAATTTTTCATATATAAATTATTTTCATCTAAGCTACGACTGATTTTATAAGAATTTTAGAAGTTTTAGCTATTTTCTGAAATAAATAAATCATTTCTGATTTATTAAAAGCCCAGAAACATTTACTGCGTCAGCATGACCTCATGCTGACGTCAGGAGGGTCAAATGGCTGGTCCAGGTCAAACATGACATGTTGGCCCGGCATGTTAGTGTCACAGCTAATTAACAAAGTTAATTAGTGCTAAGCTAAGAGCTAATTAAACTGTTAGTGGGGTCTGGGCCCACTAGTCAGTCGCACAGCATCAAACAGTAAGTAACTAGACCTAACTAAACTAACTAACAAGCACTGGGGCCCATTGTCAGTGACTCTAGGTTGGGTTAGTTAGTCACTAACGACGATGCCACGTCAGCACGCCTGAGTTACTCGCCGGTGACCTCATTCCGCGGCGGTGACTCGTCGGAGAGGGTCGGGTTTTGTGTACAAGGGGTGGTTTTGGGCGCGGTTAGTCCCGATGGAAAGCTGGCACTCGGCCGCATCCAATGGTGCAAGCTGTTCGACCTGGGGTGGCCGGAAACAGCGCCGGCGGCGAGGTTTGCGGCGGCTGGAGCTCGGGTGGGTGCGGGGTTGGTGCTGCGGCTTGCAAAGGAGCTGGTTGTCGCGCTAGGGTTGTTCTACGGGATGCAGCGAGTGCAACAGACGCACGCGCGCGACCAGAAGGTCACCGGGGCTTTGCCGGCGACGAGCCCGTGTGGCGGGGGCTATGGTAAGCAAGGGGGCGATGGCTACGGCGACCAAACGGAGGCGGAGTTAGGGGGAAACAGACTGGGGGCTCACAGTAGTGCCGTAGAGATGGCCAGCGTGCCCGGGGAAGCGACGACGGTGGCGAATCGACGGTGGAGGTCCTCGATGGCCTGCGGTGAAGAAGGCGATGATGGCGACGATGGAGGACCTCCGGGCTCGATTCCTTCGGCTTGGAGATGGAGAGCGTCGCGGTGGACCTCGGGGACAGCTCGGGGAGGCAGGGCGGTGGCTGTGGCTGCGGTGGTTGCGATCGGCGGCTACGGCGGCGTTCGGGGGTGCGAGAGAGAGAGAGCGAGGGAGAGGAGGGGAACCACGGGAGAGTGCGAGAGGGATCCAGTGCATCGCGTGGCGTCTTCGAGGCATCCCGAGCGGCGAGGGAGAAGACATGTAGGCAGGAGGCGTGGCGCCCTCGCCGTGCGCGCGCGTCGGCCACGCGCCTTGCCTACTGGCGCGAGGTTGGTGGTGACTGGCTTGGCCAGTGGGCCGGGCCAGCTTTGCCTGGTTGGGCTGCAGGTAAGGCCAGGTAAGCCGTTTCCTTTTTCCTGTTTTTCTTTTCTATTTCTGACATTTGTTTTGATTTAAACTAAAACATTTAAAAACTTCTGACAAATTGTAGGGACTAGAAGGAGTATTCCAAAGCCCCACACAAATTCCAGAGTTATTGGACATAAATAAAATATATATATCCAATGCAAATATTTATTGCATTAATTCCAAAAGCCCAAAATAAATATTTATGAGCTCCTAATAATATTGGTTTGATTTTTATCTCTAACCAATATTTTCAGAGAGCAACATGAACATTTTCTTGGCACCTTTTGAAGCAATTTTTATTTGGGTCATTTTTCAAAAGGGTTTTCTGAGGGTTTCACAAGTCCTCAATTCAAATTCATTTGAAATTTAAATATGATGCAAACATCAAGACTAGCCTAGTGCATACCAGAACTAGGGTAGTGACAGCTGGCCAAGTTCATGGCGGCGTCACACTACGCCTACAACACCCTGAAGATGCCAGGACCTGTGACAATCATCACCAGCCCCTCCGATAAGAAAGATGCGCTGATTTGCGCTCACCAACTATACCAGCAAGCAGTTGCAGCAGCTGCCGCCACGAGGGCACTTGCTCCTGCCACTAGAGCCCTGGGAGGGAAGAAGAAGAAGAAGACCGGTGAGACCTTGGGCACCCACTCCGGCAAGCGCACCTCTTCGGAGTGTAGTGCTCCCGTCGAGGACGTGCCAGAGAGCTCCACTAGGAAGAAGAAGAAGAAGACTGGTGAGACCTCGTACACCCACTCCGGCAAGCACACCTCTTCGGAGTGTAGTGCTCCCGTCGAGGACGTGCCAGAGAGCTCCACCGGCAGAAATAAAAGGTCCAGGGCCACACCGCCGGGAACCAAGAAGGTTTCTGTCAAGGAGGACGGCACAGGAGGGGCTTTCACAATAAGCTCCACCCTTGACGACAAATAGGAAGCCGCGCTCGTCACCTTCCTGTGGGCAAAGGTCGATGTGTTTGCATGACAAGCATCCGACATCCCGGGCGTTCCCAGGGAGGTGATTGAGCACCACCTTGATGTCTGTCCTGATGCGCGGCCCGTCAAGCAGAAGGTCAGGAAGCAAGCTTCGGAACGACAAGAGGTCATCACAGAGGAGATCCAGAAACTGGAAGTAGTGGGTTCGGTAAGAGGAGTGCTCCATCCAACGTGGTTGGCCAATCCAGTGGTAGTGCGCAAGGCAAATGGGAAGTGGATGCTGTGTATTGAATACACAGATATCAATAAGGCTTGTCCCAAAGACCCCTTCCCGTTGCCGCGCATCGACCAGATTGTCGACTCTACGGCTGGGTGTGACCTGTTGTCATTCCTCGATGCCTACTCCGGCTACCATCAGATCTTCATGACAAGAGAAGACGAAGAGAAGACAACATTCATCACCCCATGTGGTACGTATTATTTCGTACGGATGCCTTTCGGGTTGAAGAGTGCTGGCTCAACGTTTGCAAGGGTAGTCCAGATTGGTTTTGAACCCTAGCTCCATCGAAATATGGAGGCTTATATGGATGATATAGTGGTCAAAACCAAGAACAGGACAACCCTTATACCGGATTTACAAGAAACATTTGCAAACCTACGCAAGATCAATCTCAAGCTAAACCCTGAGAAGTGCGTCTTTGGCGTCCCGTCCGGCAAGCTTCTCGAGTTCTTTGTGTCACAGCGTGGGATAGAGGCCAATCGGGACAAGATCAAAGCTATAGAACAGATTGAAGCACCCAAACGGGTCAAGGATGTGCGTCGGCTTGCTGGCTGCGTTGCCGCCATGAGCAGATTCATCTCCAAGTCTACCGAGCGCGCCCTTCCCTTTTTCAAGATTTTGAAAAAGGCGGGCCCAATGGAGTGGATGCCAGAAGCCGAAGCTGCATTGCCAGATTTGAAGAGGTATCTTTCCTCCACGCCAGTACTAGTTGCGCCTAGGCCACAAGAACCGTTGCTGCTATACTTGGCGTGACAAACCAGGTGGTCAGCGCCGCTCTAGTGGCACAGAGAGAAATTGATAACGAGGTGATAGCAGCAACAGAGCCTGATGCCGTTGGTGCAGAGACAACATGGCCAGTTGGAGTGCAGCCAAGGAAGAAAATGATGCAGCACCCGGTCTACTTTGTAAGCTCCCTCTTGCAGGGGGGCTAGATCAAGGTACTCCGGTGTGCAGAAATTGCTCTTCGGCCTTCTTATGGCCTCGAGGAAGCTGCGTCACTACTTCCAGGCGCACGAGATCACTTTCGTCACTCGCCTCCCTCTGCAACGGATATTGCACAATCCAGATGCAACGGGAAGAATTGTAGAGTGGGCACTGGAGTTGTCCAGCTTTGGCCTCAAGTTTGAAAGTACCTTGACGATTCAAAGCCGAGTCCTGGCGGAGTTCGTTGCAGAATGGACCGCGACGCCTGATGAAGAAGTCCAGGAAACTGCTCTCCCCGGCAAAGAGGCGAGTTGCGATTGGATCATGTACTTTGATGGAGCTTTCTCCTTACAGGGTGCCGGGGCTGGCGTACTGCTGGTCGCGCCCACTGGAGAGCACCTCAAGTACGTGGTCCAGACGCACTTCCCCAGGGAGGTACCAACGAAGAATACTTCTGAATATGAGGGGCTGCTTGCTGGTCTTAGGATCGCGACAGACCTCGGAATCAAGAAACTCATTGTCAAGGGCGATTCGCAGCTTGTCGTCAAACAAGTCAACAAAGATTACCAGAGCCCGTTGATAAAGGCCTACGTCGATGAAGTGAGAAAGCTGGAAGAGCGCTTTGATGGTATACAGGCGGAGCACGTTCCCCAAGCGGAGAATGATGTCGCCGATTACCTGTCAAAGCGCGCTGCCCTCAAATTACCTATGGAACCAGGTACCTTTGTGCTTCAGCTTTCTTAGCCATCCGTTGATCCATCAACAGAGCAAAACAAGAGGAGGAAATCAGGGCCCGGCAAGTACTTTCCCGCAGAGCTCCCCGGAGCCGCCGACAAGAATGTTGCCGGGGACAATGAGCCCGCCGCAGGATGGCTAGCTCCGGCGGAGCGTCAAGCTCTTGCCGTCGAGACAGCCGCTCCTATGGCGGAGGAAATGCCTTAGTCCTCGCTGTCGAGCCCTAGGCTCCAGCGTGGGCACAACATACCGTCCGATTCCTCCAAACTGGGGAACTTCCTGGGGAGCAGGACGAAGCGAAAAAAGTAGCCCGTCGATCTGCTATGTACCAGTTTGTCGATGATGTCCTATACAGAAAGAGACCGAACGGCGTGAAATTGAAGTGTATCCCTCGAGAGGAAGGACTGGTGCTATTGGCAGAGATACATGGGGGCATATGTGGATCCCACATAGGGTCAATAGCCCTTGCCGGCAAGGCATTTCGGCAAGGCTTCTTCTGGCCCACTGCCCTCCAGGATGCGACGATACTAGTCACTAGGTGTGAAGCGTGTCAGTTCCATTCAAAGAAACTTCATCAACCAGCTCAAGCCCTTCAAACCATTCCTCTCTCCTGGCCCTTCTCGGTCTGGGGGCTCGACATACTGGGCCCTTTCCCCCGCGCTGTCGGGGGCTTTGAGTACTCGTACATCGCAATCGACAAGTTCACAAAGTGGCCAGAGGTGGAGGCAGTGAGGAAGTTCACAGCTCAGTCAGCCGTCAAATTCTTCAAGAGACCAGTGTGCCATTTTGGCGTACCCAACAGGGTCATCACCGACAACGGCACACAGTTCACAAGCCGCACCTTCATGCAATATACCCAAGACCTCGACAACAAAATCTATTTCGCTTCCGTTGCTCACCCACGAAGCAATGGTCATGCTGAGAGAGCAAACGCTGAAGTGCTGCGAGGCCTAAGGACAAAGAACTTTGATAGGCTGCGCAAGAGTGGAAGGCGCTGGATTGATGAGTTGCCGACGGTTCTTTGGTCGATCAGAACAACGCCAAATCGAGCCACCGGCCAGACACCCTTTGCCCTAGTATACGGGGCAGAAGCAGTTCTCCCCACCGAACTCATATACGGGTCACCTCGAGTGCTCGCTTATGATGAGCTTGAGCAAGAGCAACTGCGGCAAGATGACGCAACGCTCCTTGAGGAAGATCGTCTTCGGGCGGCTGTGAGAGCAGCACGCTACAAGCAAGCCTTGCGCCGGTACCATAGCCGCTAGGTCCATGCCCGAAGCTTTGAGGAGGCGACCTTGTTCTTCGGCGCATTCAATTGGCCAAGAATACAAACAAGTTGACGCCAAAGAGGGAAGGCCCTTATTGGGTAATACGAGTCACCGGGCCTGGCGCATTCCGGTGAGTAACTCCTGGAACATTGAGCATCTTCGCACGTTTTACCCGTGAGGCGCGGCTTGCCGAGCCCCCCGGCAAGCCACCTTTTGTACAAGCCTTGCCGACATGGCATGTAACCCTTTGTACAAAGCCAGACGCAGACCCTGAGCATAAATAAATGAAGCACTGGTGCCCTAAGTTATAGCATGCATGCTAGGTCGAGTCTCGTCATTGGTTAGGGTTGATAGTGCTTAGCGGCGGCTAACCCCTAGCTTAGAGGTCGAGTTTGCATCTATTTGTCTTTCTTTTATCTCCTTTGGTTCACAGGACGCACAGATATCCTTGCCGAAACCACTTGGGTAGAAAAAAAAGGAACAAACCAGCATCAAGGCCCCGGCATGCCAGTGCTGCCGGGGGCTGCAAGAGCGAAGGTTCACCCACGGCAAACCAGGGTTGCCGGGGGCTGCGGCTTCAGATAAGTTCTTCATCCCTTATCATGCATTCCATTATGGACTGAGGTATGTGAAACCTCGTTTTTTTCCTTAAAACTACCGTGCTCCCCTAACTCTAGGCTCTGGGGCTCGTTCCTGGGACCAAGTTGGGTCGTCGTCGCGGCAGCGAAGGGGTAAAACGAGGAGCCTAAACCCACTTCATCCCTGCCTCTGCCAAAGGCATGAGAAAGGTTGAGCAAAGTGGGGAGACGGCAAGGCCTGTTGCCGGGCGAGAAAATGTTTATCTTAGATATATCAAGGATTTATTCCATGTCGTGGGTTTCACCCACAAACAAATGACCCGGCAAACATCCCTTTTTCATTAAAAACATTCCACTCAGGTACAGTCCATAGGGAATGAAAAACATGAACAAGGGGATTACAAGTTTCAAATTTAAGTGATGCCCGAAGGCTTACAAACTAAAATGAGATAAGATGCCCATAATCCCTTTCTTGTCCCTCTCCTTAGGATGCAGGTCAAGGAGGCGAGAAGGGTAGAAGGAGTGCCTAGGCGAGCTACGGGTGGCAGAAGACACCGAGAGGACATCTTGGTGGCCGCCCAAAGGCTGGATGGTGATGGCGGCGCCGGAAGCAGAGCTCGAAGACGAGGCGGCACGATGTCAGTACGCGTCGAAGGTGTCAGTGCCCGCGTACTCCGACATGACGACCTTGCCGCCCTCCCTCTTCCTCTTCCGCAGCCTCCCAACGCCAGCCGCCAAGGGGACGGCCCCGAGAAGTTCAAGGAGCCGGCGACACAGATGATGGGGTCGCCGGTGCCACCAGTAGCGGCGCCCGACACCTAGTCGGACCCGTCGTCCTGCCGCCTACCGCCCTCGTCGTCGCTGCCGCTGTCCTCCTCGTCACTCTCGCTCGAGGAGGAATCTTTGTCATCAGAAGAGCTCTCCACGCAGCACCTTGCACGAGTCCCGAAGTGCCCGAAGACCTTGACGGAAAGAAGGCCACCCTCCATCAACTTAAAATGGAGAGTGAGCCCATCCGTCAAGCTGTGGATACGAGCAAACGTCTTCCATCCCCGACGAAGATACATCACATGAGGAGCAGGGAAGTCGACGCGGACTCGCGTGCCACTGATCCCGCAGCCCCTCATGTGCAGCCGCAATGACTCTGGCGGATCTAGCTGCATCTCCCGCGCAAATGGAGTCGGGAGACAAAGGCGATGGCGCGGCGGCCGGCGCAACCTGACGAAGAACTCGCAAGGGTCATCCCCAACATGGCCCTCCGTTGGAGGAGGAGCTGCTGGCGGGGGCGAGGCCGGCGGGCCACCCCATCCTCCTCTTCCCCGAGCGCCCCAGCCTCGCCCACGGCCTCGCCCCCTCCCCCTTCCCCTCGCGGCCGGCTTTGGCAACACAGGCGCAGGAGAAGGAGGGACGCGTTGTCGAGTGGCGACCCTCGCTGCCACCGTTGAAGGGCCGAGATTTCCTCTCTCCATGACGAATGGAAAAGAGGAGCAGAAGCTGAGGGAGGAAGAAGATGGAAGAATGCGGGGCGCCGTCCCTCCCCTCCCGCTCTTTATAAAGCAACGGGGCTGGGGATCGACCGCCCCGTCGGGCCAATCAAGACACGGAAGGCGCAGGGAGCCAGGGACCGACCCGCCGCCCCAACCAGCGATGGTCCGGTTTCCCGCCTCCACCGTTTGCCACCCCAAGCGCATGGGAGACACGTGGCAGACGTGCAGAACCGAGGGGACGGGTGAGCCGACCCCTCCCCACCCCGTGATCGTGGGGAGTCGACGCCTTGAAGCCGCCTCTTTACTGCGATGTGACGCATGCCTGCGGGAACCGCCCCGCGCATGCCGCCCACGTCACGCACACCCCTCCACACCGCGCCATGCGCGCGGATCGTAGCAGGCGCAGCGCGCGAAAGATCTTACCGCGGTAAAAACTGCCCCTCCTGCCCGCGCACCGTTGTGGGCCTAGCCCAACAACGCGTCGCGCTTATGTGTGGCCCAGGCCCGGGGGCTCCTGTCGGTGTACAAAAAGAGGGGTACACTTTTTTGTACCCCTATGACTGTGCATGGGCAGTCTGAGCCACGGGCACCGCCACACCAAGCAAGGCAAGGGAGGTGAGCCAGGGTAAGACCGAAGCTCGATGGAACTGAAGCAACACCAAAGCTAAGACCACAAAGAGCAAAGGGACGAAGCAGGTTCCCCCCGGCAAGATCCTTGCCGGGAGCCAGTTTTAGCAGCCCCGACAAGATCCTTGCCGAGGCCAGCTTTAGCAGCCCTGGCAAGACCCTTGCCGCGGCAACTTGCCCCACGCCTACGGAGCGAATCACCCTCGAGTCCACTGCCCCCATGGGGCAAGGATTCGGGAGACATCCCCGTAGTGGCATGCAGATCTTTGTGAAGACATTCAAGATAAGATACGCACTAAGAAGACAACGACCCTTGGCGGGATCCCAGCCAAGGACGACCACAAGACCTCCGGCAGGCACCTTGCCAGGGATGGTAGCAGGTGCTGCGGCAAGACCCTTGCCGAGGCCCCGGCAAGTCCCTTGCCTAGGACATCCGCAGGGCCACCATCAGGCCCACACCAACTAAACTTCCACCGCCTTATGCAGCTGCCGACCCAACCAGCTGGGCACGCACTTGCGTGGCGGCATGCAGATCTTCGTGAAGACCCACCATTGCGCCACCTCAGCTGCTTACCTACCTACATGGCATCTCAGGCATCGCTGGCAAGGGCGTGAGTCGACACAAGAAGGAGCGGCGATGGACAAGACGGATATCTCCCCCGTCCCCGATAAAGCAAGGACACCTAAGCAAGATGCATTAAATGTGCCTTGTCATGTAATGCGAGGGATAAACTCGCATCACTGTACCCTTTCCACCTCCTGTGTGCCACTGCGGCAACCCCTTTCTCTATAAAAGGAGGCCTGAGGCGACCAGGAGGAGGATTCGGCTTTTTGGAGCTCCTCACGCCCCATAGCTAGCTGAAGAACACAAACATTCAATCCAGCAAAGCAGGAGTAGGGTTTTACGCATCCTCGCGGCCCGAACTTGGATAAACGAACCGTGTGCTATCTGTTTGATCCGCTCTTCTCTCAACCCCGCGCCCCGCTAACCGTAGTAGGGATTCTTGTGATCCCACAGATGTCGTTCCCAATACACCGACACTTTCATCCTAATACGGTTTTTTCGAGAAAGGCTCTTCTTGGTTGACAAGTCTGGCGACAATACCAGAAAAAATCGATATCTCATGGTGGTGATGAAACAATTTGATTGGGTCCCTGCAGAAAACGGGTCTAGGCTTCATCCTCACTGTATATCCTACGGTTGGCAACAGCATGCCGTGTACAAGGGAATTTTTTTCTATACCATTATAAGGTTTAAACAAGGTTTTTACATCGTCGTCTCTCTACTATAGGTAAGTCACTCAGATTTACCATCCCATATAACAGAGGCGAATAATAAGAGTAAGTCGGTATGGTGATCAATCCATCCCGGACCCAAATCATTACCTTGTATATGGTTTAGTGAATCTCGCATTCTAACACTCGGTCATCCTCACAAGCATTGCAGAATTTCATCTTGTCAACGAACTAAATTAGGATATATCCATTGATTCTGCAAGCCAAACAACCATCTATCGTTTCTTCACAACCCTCGGGTTTTTGCGTAAACACCTACACAACCGTCTGTTGACAAAGTCGTAACTTCTACCAGGGGTTTTTCCTTCAGCAATAATGTGCTTGCTTTCTTGACAGGTACTGGGGCCTGTGGGTTATGGCTCATCTCACCACTAATAACACTTGGTTTCATCATCGGGTTGCAACTATTAAGTCTTCCAACATCCCGTTTTCCTCGTATTCTTAAATGCATCCAATTAGGTGGGTATCCATTTCTTCTCTCATTCAAAACTGAGTGTGGTTACTCACACTCATCCTTGGGGAAATCCACTCCAAAGTCTGTCGTAACTAGCCCTTGTATTCGGGTAACGGTGTCGGATTCTACCACACTTAAAATGAAAACACTAGTTCTCTTCAAAATCTTGATCCATGTATCATGTCTTCACTCCTCACTTATATAGTACCAACTCATAAAATCGAAAATCAATACCCTGATGCAAACTGTATTGATTATCAACTTACTATGATCTACTGCACTTCCATTTTCTTGCTTCAACTCCAATACTTAGCACAACTCTCCTTCTTTTTGGGACAATCACTAGCAAAGTGCTCTGCTTCACTACAGTAGAAACATAATACTTCTGCCAAGTTGCGTGGTTCCCTTGTGATTATGTAGCCTCCTTAGGTCCTTGGCTTATGGGTCCACTTTAGAACTTGTATATCCTTAACTCATCCTTGGAGTTCACTATTGCTCCACACTCTAGCATTACACCCTCTTTAATTCCAATTGTACTTTCCTTCATATCCTTGGGGTAAGCTCCATATCAAAAATAAACTCCAACCTATTCAGCAAACTCCAATATTTGGGGTAACAATTTCCTTTCTATGGGTCCAGGGTTCACACAGTAAAGTATCGCCCTAAACAAAATGCACTAATTCATCCGTAGTCCATATTCTCCTCATATCAAATCTTTTATTACTTCCTGAACCTTTATTCAACACTCCCATTACAAGGTGCTTCACTACAAATGCTAGTATCCACATAGTCTGGTAGGGTCAAGAATTCCTCCATCTATATCCATTCGTCCTAGCTAAGGATGCTTCCGTCCCATTGGAATTGTGTTACGTGATTCTTAAAATCGTCAATCTTTTGCTTCGTCCTATTGGTCGTGTGCTTCATCTCCATCATCTCTGCCTGCACATTACTCAGGCACTCCTAGGTATAACGTAGTCTTGCTTCGAGTATTTCTCCAATCTGATGTATGGCCTCCATAGCGGCTTCATGAACAGAGTCGAAGAATGTAGTTCGTGGTACTCGGGAGATGAAAAAGTATTTACCCATAGTCTTTGGGAAAACTCCTTTCACACGATGGTGGTGTACCTCCACGTACCAAAGTTCAACTCCATTCTCCATGAAGGGATAACCCTTGTAAACTGCATTCTCCTTCCAGGTGAATATGCTTCATCATATCCTCCAGGATCTTCGGGTAATCCTGGTCGCTAGTCAGGTTCATGATCGTTTCCGGGCCCTTGAGAAAAGACTCATATAGGGTTGTCATCTGTAGGCATAAGACAGAAGGGGTTCTCAGGACAACATACAGACATACTTGGGTAAAATGGGGTCGTTTGTCCGAGAAAGGTTTGGGGTCAACTGGTCCATGGGTTATAGGTCTTGGTCTGGGTGAGATAGCAAGAGAGGCACTAACATTCATCCAACAACGCATAACATCTCCTTAGATTCCAGAAAAAAAATCAACTTCTAATTCTTCACAAGTCTTTACAATGTAATTCCATAACTCAACGCAACATTGTAATCAAAGTGTATTCCACATGCTTCATTCCAATATCAAAATCTCAACTACTCAGTTCAATCTTTCCTGTGGTGTGAACCTTCTCTTGGCAAAATGCCCTACTTCCTTGCAGCGTAAACTAATGGCATAAGACCAATCTAAGGACTTCATGGTGGATGTCCTGGTTTACTGGGTTCTTCGCTTCCTAGTTGGCCACTTGCTAGCATAATGACCTAAATCCTTGCACCGAAAACATGTGAGGTGACTCCGTTCCTTTTTCACCGAAATTGGGTTGTTCTGGGGATACATGCTCTTTCTCTTCTTCGTCTTCTTCGTTCCTATCAATTCTTCTATCTTTTGTGGATCAAACTCCACTTCTTCTGTTGGGAAGTCTCCCAGATTCTGATGGCTTTCCTTCATGCAATACTGTTAAAGATGTCCTTCTTCTCCACATGAATTGCAAGCACGAGAATAAAATATGTTTAGGCCTTCTCCATCGGGGTCGTCAATATCATCCTCCATCGTGGATTCCCTTAAGATTTCCTCGAGGACTTCTTTCATTGCTTCTTTCTTCTGTTGGATAGTTCATTGCACCATGGGATAAATGTGACACTGAGCAGGGTAGTGGGTAGTCCCTTCACACAAGAAACAAGTAATCTGCCTAGTTGGGCATTCTCCAGCTAGGTGACTTCCTTCACAATTAGGGCATTCATCCTTGTGCTCCTCCTGGGTGTGTCCTATTTCTCCACAAATCTCGCAGGCACAATGTTTCTTCTTCGGGTTGTCACCACGCTCTCGGATGAGACGAGATCTTAACAGAGTCTTCTTGAATTCCTCCCAACCTTTTGCTCCATTACATCCTTGTGTGGCTTGATGCATTTTCCACCATGTTGCAGCACTTTTCGTGAAGTACTGAAGAGCATATTGAACATCATACTTCCTTGCAACCAAATTCTTCCTGAAGTGATCCTCCATGTTTTGTATCCATAGCTCTGCCTCTGGCTGGGTCATCGGTCCAGAGAATACAAGTCTATCTTCATTCATCCTCTATTGGGTCCAAGGGTTTTGGGATTTGATTCGGGAGATGGGGAGAGATACCAAGTTTTGAAAAGACTATTTTGAAAAGACTGTTTTGTTTTTTGTGGCCGTTGGTAAAACATCAAGCAAATGACGGCTCACAATCGTCGCATCTAACGTAAGTACATAATAGGGGTTTAGTCTTCTAAGGTCAAAATCTCCTCAAGGTCATCAACTCTTCAAATCTTCGGAGTATCCACTAATGTAGCTTCAACACTTCCAATGCATGGTGAAATCCTCTTTACTCTGAAGTGATCCAATGGAAAAGGGTATTGTCTAACTATTTAAGGTCAAAGGGAAGATTTGACAATGCTCAGAAAAAAAGAGAGGTAAAGAATCTTTTTGAAAAGAAAGTTTTAGAGAAATCCTTTCCTATGGGCTTCCAGTTTCTAGGGTCACGTCCTACAGTCAACATGTGCTCTGATACCATCTTGTAGCGACTCGACCCGAATGGATCAAGTCTCTTTGCTTAAGTGTCATCCCTGGATCAGTATGCTGACACACACAGTACGTGAGGGTTTATAACAGAGGTAAATCACATGTATAAAGTAACATAAATACCATTACCTCAATCCATATAGCGGAAGTAACAAAGGTTGTGGATTCCCATCAACACCAATGGCAAAGTTGAGTGTAGACAGCGCAACCCTAACGTAACACTTACTCGTCGAATAATTCCTGCAACATTAGACGTTGCAGCCTGTAGGTGAGTACATTGAATGTACTAGCAATTTCACACTGTAATGAGAATGATGAACAATGCCTACAACTACATGCATAATTGGCTGGTGGAGGCTGTAAGGCTGTTTTTGCATAAAGCTGATTTTTCCCTAGCACAAAGGAATAATGTAGCGACCAGACCTCAAACAGTCCGATCTCTGTGCATCAATGTCATCCTTGGATCAGTAATGCTGACATGCACAGTACTTGAAGGATTTATAACAGAGTAGCAATCACACACTTATTACATCGATAGTTCCAACGATGAACTTATTACAATAAAAATGGCTTAAGGCCATCTAACACGATAACATCAGAAGGCTTGGAAGATAAGTGAGTCCATCAACTCCAACGGCATCACTGAGTATAGAACCACGACCTATAAGGCACCTTACTCGTCGTCTGAAAAGTCTGCAACATGAACGTTGCAGCCCGAAAACGGTTCAGCACATGGAATATGCTGCTAAAGTAGCACATAGAGAGTAACAAAAGTAAAGCTATACTATATGCAATATGGCTGGTGGAAAGCTCTATGGTTACAGTTTTTGCGTAAAGCCAATTTTTTCCAACTTCAAAGGAATGGATTTTAATTAACTATCATGGTAGTTGAAACATCGTTGAGAAGATAGACATCCTCTCAACCCCAATTAATAAATCATCATTAAACCCAACAATATTAATTAGAGTAACATGATGAGATTCACATGATATCCAGGAACTAGATACTCAAGACGTCCATAACCGCGGACACGGCTAATCATGGTCAGTTTGTACACTCTGCAGAGGTTTGTGCACTTTTCCCCACAAGACTCGATCGCCTCCGTTTAATTTCTCGCACTGCATGATGTTTGAGAAACGGATGACCGAGACACAGTCTTTCAGAAGTACTAGCACCTTACAAACGGGTGGACCGTACCAACCTACATCCCCTACATCTGCTAGTCCACCACTGTAAGAGTTCGCACAACTTAGTCAACTATACTATAGCCCATAATAGCATTGTGGCTGCACACGGAAGTTTCTAGTATGAATAATCTCATGATCCCTTTGAGCCTGGGTGGCGGTCCAAAAGAAAAACAGGCAATCGCTGGAATACCCAGGTGCCTCAATCCACCCAGATCTGTGTTAATGTTGCCACCTTAAGTTGAACCAATAATTTAACAATCTCACATTTGTCATGGATACACTCACCCAATCCACGTCTACGAGCATATCATGGCCTAACAGCAAACGTAGAAGTAACTCCCAAAGGTTTGAATGTAATGCAGGTAATATGTACTACCTCAATCTACTTCCCAGTCCCACAAGTTAATTGATCCTACTCATGCAATGTGTAAGGGTTTGATTAATGCAACGAAACTGGGTATTGGAAAGTATGATCAAAGTGTTACTTGCCTTGCTGATGATCCGCAAAACCTAGAGATTCAAAGTAGCAAGCGGCACACTCCGGGTACTCTATCGCAAACAAACAAGCACACAATAAGTACTTAACTAATGCACGGGTAAAACTCGAATAAGAGATCTAACCAGAAAGTTCAACTTAAGAACTCCGGTTTGCAAAAGAAACGGCAAAAGAAAAGAAACGAAAGACAAACGGCGAAAGAAAAACAACTACCGAACCAATCTGGACCTATGTCCAAATTTAGTAGAGGCAAACGCTTGAGTGACTAGGTTAAACGGAAAGAGAATTTCGAGATGAAACTCCAGGCGCTTGAATCGCCTGATTCCGATAAACGAGCGAAAAGCTAAACTAAAACAAAGATCGGATTAGAGATCGCGATCAGAAAATAAACTAGATAAAGAAAACTAATACAGCTTAACGATCGAACGTTCGTCATCTGAGACTAAACGATGAACTCGTTCGTTAGAACGAGCGAACGGGTGAACGTTTACTAATTAACTAAACCGAAAAAACAGAAAACCGGTCTAATAAAACCGATCTAAAGAAAAACCGACTAGGTTTCTTAAAAAAACCGACGGTCTTCTTAAAAAAACCGAGCGGCTACCTCGTCGACGACCGGCGGGCGGCTGGGCTGCGGTGGGCGGTGGTTGTGGCGGTGGGCAGTAGCAGCGGCGGCGGCGGCGTTGCGGCGGCGGCGGCGGCGTGCGTTGGCGGCGGCGCGCGGCGGCGTGGGGCGACGTGCGGCGGCTTGCGGCGACGAGGCGGCGGGGCGGCGGCTTGCGGAGGCGAGGCGGCTGGGCGGCGGCTGCGAGGCGGTGGGGCGGTGTGCGGCAACGGGGGGGTGCTGCATATATATAGGGGGGCTAGAAGGTTGGGGAGGGGGCAAGAAACGGCGGCGGCGACTATGGAATCCGACGCGGGCACAGCGAGCGCGCGGGGAAGGCGATGCGGGCGGCGGTCGCGGCGGCTGGGCATGGCTCGGGTGGCCTTCGGCCCAGTCGGGTCGGATCCCCCTATTTTTATTTTTATTTTCTAATCAACGTCGGCGCTACGAAAAAGAAATCTAGAAAATAAAATAAAAATCTAAAATTGCCAAAACAAAATTTCACCGTCTAAATAGAATATTTAGTACAAGATGAACATTTTCTTGGCACTAAAATGCATTTTTTTAAAACATGCAATTTTTCCTAATTTAAATAAAACTCCAAATAAAACTTATTTGATTTTTCTATTAAATCCTCTGTATTTCTTTATTTTTGGGTGAGTCATTTTACTCCCTCTCTCATATAGTTATGATAGAAATACTTGAAGATAAAATAAATAAAATCAAATGATCCTATTTTCAAAATTTGAGAAACCTCAAATATGAAAATATTGAAATCCCCAACTCTCTCCGAGGGTCCTTGAGTTGCTTAGGATTTTCTTGGATCACCAAAACCAAGAAAATATGATATGCATATTGATCTAATGTATAGCATTCCAAATTGAAAATTTGGAATGTAACAAACCTACCCCCCTTAAGATGAATATCGCCCTCGAGATTCAGGTTGGCTAGAAAATAGGTGAGGGTGGTCCTTCCGTAGGTCTTCTTCTCTTTCCCGGTTGGCTTCATCCTCGGTGTGGTGACTCCACTGAACCTTGCAAAACTTGATAACCTTGTTGCGGGTGACTCGGCTGGCATACTCAAGAATCTTGACTGGTTTCTCTTCATAGGTCAAATCGCTGTCCAACTGAATAGATTCCAATGGCACAGTATCCCTCAGCGGTATCTCGGCCATCTCTGCGTGGCATTTCTTCAACTGGGAAACATGGAATACGTCGTGAACTCCTGACAATCCCTCGGGCAGTACCAACTTGTAGGCTCCTTCCCCCATACGTTCCATAATCTTATAGGGTCCTACAAAACGGGGCACTAGTTTCCCTTAACTCCAAAACGTTTGACTCCTCGAAGTGGAGATACTCGAAGATAAACTCTGTCTCCGACCTCGTAAACGATATCCTTGCGTTTCGAATCTGCGTAGCTCTTCTGCCTGGACTGGGCTATCGTAAGCCGATCGCGAATCAACTTCACCTTTTGTTTAGATTCCTTGATCAAATCTGCCCCGAAATGCTTGCGGTCTCCAACTTCGTCCCACGACAACGGAGTCCTACATCTCCTTCCGTATAACGCTTCGAAAGGGGCCATCTTCAAACTTGATTGATAACTGTTGTTGTAAGAAAATTCGGCATACGGCAAATTGTCGCCCCAACTAGATCCATAATCTAGTGCGCAGGATCTCAGCATATCCTCCAAAATCTGATTGACTCTTTCAGTCTGTCCATCTGTCTGCGGGTGAAAAGTTGTGCTAAACTCTAGCCTGGTACCCAAAGTTTCTTGTAACTGATTCCAGAACTTTGAGGTAAACTGGGTTGCTCTATCTGATACGATGCTCCTCGGAACTCCATGCAGACATACAATTCGGGTCATGTATATCTTTGCCAACTTTGGAATGGTATAAGTAGTCCTTATGAGGATGAAATGAGCTACCTTTGTTAAACGATCGACTACGACCCAAATCGAGTCATAGCCAGAACGAGTTCTCGGTAATCCCGTAATAAAATCCATACCTAGCTTATCCCACTTCCATTCGGGTATTGCCAATGGTTGTAACAATCCTGCTGGCTTCTGATGTTCTGCCTTCACTCTCTGACATACATCACAAACTGCTACATACTCCGCAATATCTTTCTTCATACCGGTCCACCAGAAAATATCCTTCAAATCCAAATACATCTTAGTATTTCCTAGGTGAATCGAGTAGGGTGAATCATGGGCCTCCTGTAGAATCAACTTCCTGATCCCCGGGTCGTTAGGCACATAAATGTGGTCCTCAAACCATAAGGTGTCGTGTTCATCCTCACGAAATCCTTTAGCTTTTCCTTCGCTCATCCTCTCCTTTATAGAAGCAACCTCCTCGTTAGTTTTATGAGCTTCTCCGATTTTATCCATTAGGGTAGACTGGATCTCTAGTGTTGCTACGTAGCCTCTCGAAACTATCTCCAAACGTAGTTCTCGTAAGTCCTCGACTAACTCCTTTGGAAATTCCTCCGTCATTAGGGTATTGACATGGCTCTTACGGCTTAGCGCATCGGCTACTACGTTAGCCTTTTCAGGATGATAATGCAATCTTATGTCATAGTACTTAATGAGTTCTAGCCATCTCCTTTGCCTGAGATTCAGCTCCTTCTGAGTGAATATATACTTCAAACTCTTGTGATCCGTATATACTTCACAATGGTTTCCGATGAGAAAATGTCTCCACGTCTTCAATGCATGCACTACGGCTGCTAACTCCAAATCATGAGTGGCATAGTTTAACTCATGAGGTTTCAGTTGTCGTGAAGCATACGAACCAACTCTTCCTTCCTGCATAAGAACTGCTCCAAGTCCTCGACGTGAAGCGTCGCAGTATACCTCATAGTCCTTATGTTGATCTGGCAGAATCAACACAGGGGATGAGACCAACCTTTTCTTTAATTCCTGGAAACTGGCCTCACATTCTTCTGTCCAACTGAACTTGGTGTCCTTCTTTAACAACTCCATCATTGGCTTTGCAATCCTCGAGAAATTCTCAATAAATCTCCGGTAGTATCCTGCAAGTCCAAGGAAACTCAGGATCTCTCCAACTGTTGTCGGTGCTTCCCAATTTGTCACAGTGTCCACCTTGGCGGGATCTACTTCTATTCCTTCTCCGAATATAACGTGTCCGAGGAATGCAACTTGCTTCAACCAAAACTCGCATTTGCTAAACTTGGCATACAACTGATGTTCTCTGAGCTTCTCCAATACCAAACGCAAATGCTCTGCATGCTCCTCTTCATCCTTTGAGAAAATCAATATATCATCTATGAACACTAAGACGAACTTATCCAAATACTATTAGGTCCGAAGGGAAAATGTAGTTACCAATCCTTAATGGCAACTGATCACACCATAACTTAGCCATATACTCAGCTCCTGGTGAGGTTACTAACATGGGTGACCTAAGGGCTTGGGTTGGCAGCTTATACTTATCCACAAATCCCCTTGAAATGTATGAATGCGATGCACCAGTATCGAAAAGAACGAGTGCAGTAAAGGACTTAACTAAAAACTTACTTATTACTGCATCTGGCTGAGCTTCAACCTCCTCCACGCTAACGTGATTCACTTGTCCTTTGTTGAAGGGGTTGGGCTTCTTCGTGGCGCTTCCATTGCCGTTCCCATTCTTAGCTTCTGTGCAGTCATTGGCATAATGTCCATTCTTCTCGCACTTGTAACAGGTGACATGGCTGAAATCCTTCTTGGTGGGTGTGGACGGGGTACGGCGGCTCTGGTTACTACTTGCTCCATTCCCATTTCTATTCTTAGGGCCATTATGTTTGTGCGAGATACCTCCTCCATGGGTATGTTGAAATTGTCCTACAGTTTTAGGTGTAAAACGGGGCTTCTGCTGTGCTCCAGAATTGTACTTTCCTTGTCCATACTTCCTCTTGCGACTTTGAATCTGTTGATGCTTCCTTTCAATTATTAGAGCGCGATCAACTAGCTCCTGGTAGTTATTGAAAGTTGCCACCATCATCTGTACACTCATCTCATCATTCAGCCCTTCCATGAATCTCTCCTGCTTAGCGGCATCTGTGGCCACATCATCTGGGGCATAATGAGATAGGGTACTAAACTCATCCACGTACTGAGCCACAGTACGATTGCCTTGGCGCAAATTGCGAAACTCCTGCTCTTCATACTCATAGCTCCAGTTGAGACATGGGCGGTACGAAAAGCTTGCTGAAACTGATCCCAAGTCACATTGGCTATGGGAAAAGTGGCTGTGTAATTCTCCCACCATGCTGTGGCTGGTCCAGACAACTGGTGTGCGGCAAAACGCACCTTCTCAGCATCTGAGCAGTTAGTAGTGGTCAAATCCCTTCCAATTTTGCGCAGACAGTCGTCAGCGACTATTGGTTCGATGCTGCTAGCAAACGCTGGTGGTTGCAACCTTAAGAAATGTGTCAGGTTGTCCACGGGTGGTGGTGGTGGGTTGTTGTTGTTGTTCTGGTTGTTCTGAGTATTCTGGACAAGTAGTTGCATCAGGGTGTTCTGCTGCTTGATCAACTGGGTGAGCTCAGGGGGAAACTCAAATCCGGGCTCAAGTCATGGAGGCATCTGATGGGTGTAGAGGGAAGAGATTAGAATAGAAAGGAGGTCTAAGGGAAAAATCACTACCCATATGCACATGAGGCAAACACACAATTCATCATACCAAAATCAATTTCAAACAAGGGCTTACACGGATCTAATCGTTACAAAAGTGTTCTATGTCTACTAAATGGGAAAAACTACTAGTAATAGGAAGGTCGTCTAGAAATTTTGATCGACAGAGGATTCCATGATATCTGCTCCAGCTTCCTCTTCATAGTCTTCGTCTTTGCTATAATCGGGTTCCGAATCCGTGTCGTCAATGTTGATGTAGTCTTCCAGTGGAATCTCCTTGGGTTCTTCTTCCTCTTCTTCTTCACCCATGAGTATCCCTAACTTCCGTGTCAAGTCATCATTCTTCTGCACAAGTATTAGCATCTCCTCCTCGTATTCGTCGCGCGTAGACTTGAGTTCCTCTTCTAACTCCAAGTTTATGTTTAGTGCTTTCTTCAAATCTATCATCCCTGCACATATCTGGTGCTCCTGGCGACGAATGTGATGGTTCAACTCCTGGATGAAGGCTGCAATGGATCTATCCTTCCGGGTGCTGATCATATCCCAATTCTCATCTCGGCGTCCACAAATTTGATAGATGGTTTCTTTTAGCTCCTGCTTATAGACTTCTCCAATCCTTCCCATAGCGATGTGGGCTGCCATGCTCCTGCCTAGGATCCATGTAGGCGCATTAAAAGAAAATGCTATGAGTGGGGTGACGGGCTTGAACGTCCTTCCTGGAACTTGAGCTTCGATCAACCAACGCTCCTCCTCAGGTAGAGTGGCGTTGTAGGTTCCGGTGAAGCTTGGTAGTCCAATGTTTAGATATCTGGTGACTTCCTTCAGGTGTCGTCCAAATGGTGTATCTTCATCCGGTTGCGTGAACTTGTTCTTTGCATCCACCATCCTAAAAGAGTAGAAAAGATGAGGAGTCAGAAAAGAGAAGAGTGAATAGTGCTCTAGGACTTTAACTTAGTGGTCGTGTCCTACAGTCAACGTGTGCTCTGATATCATCTTGTAGCGACCAGACCTCAAACAGTCCAATCTCTGTGCATCAGTGTCATCCCTAGATCAGTAATGCTCACACGAACAGTACTTGAAGGATTTCTAACAGAGTAGCAATCACACACTTATTACATCGATAGTTCCAACGATGAACTTATTACAATAAAAATAGCTTAAGGCCATCTAACACGATGACAATGGAAGGCTTGGAAGATAAGTGAGTCCATCAACTCCAACGGCATCACTGAGTATAGAACCACGACCTATAAGGCACCTTACTCGTCGTCTGAAAAGTCTGCAACATGAATGTTGCAGCCCGAAAACGGGTCAGCACATGGAATATACTGGCAAAGTAACACATAGAGAGTAACAAAAGTAAAGCTATACTATATGCAATATGGCTGGTGGAAAGCTCTATGGTTACAGTTTTTGCATAAAGCCAATTTTTCCCTACTTCAAAGGAATAGATTTTAATTAACTATCATGGTAGTTGAAACATCTGAGAAGATAGACATCCTCTCAACCCCAATTAATAAATCATCATTAAACCCAACAATATTAATTAGAGTAACATGATGAGATTCACATAATATCCAGGTACTAGATACTCAAGACATCCATAACCGGGGACACGGCTAATCATGATCAGTTTGTACACTCTGTAGAGGTTTGTGCACTTTTCCCCACAAGACTTGATCGCCTCCGTTTAATTTCTCGCACTGCATGATGTTTGAGAAACGGATGACCGAGACACAGTCTTTCAGAAGTACTAGCACCTTACAAACGGGTGGACCATACCAACCTACATCCCCTACATCTGCTAGTCCACCACTGTAAGAGTTGGCACAACTTAGTCAACTATGCTAGAGCCCATAATAGCATTGTGGCTGCACACGAAAGTTTCTAGTATGAGTAATCTCATGATCCCTTTGAGCCTGGGTGGCGGTCCAAAAGAAAAACAGGCAATCGCTGGAATACCCGCTTGCCTCAATCCACCCAGATGTGTGTCAATGTTGCCACCTTAAGTTGAACCAATAATTTAACAATCTCACATCTATCATGGATACACTCACCCAATCCACGTCTACGAGCATAGCATGGCCTAATAGCAAACGTAGAAGTAACTCCCAAAGGTTTGAATGTAATGCAGGTAATAGGTACTACCTCAATCTACTTCCCAGTCCCACAAGTTAATTGATCCTACTCATGCAATGTGTGAGGTTTTGACTAATGCAATGAAAATTGGGTATTGGAAAGTATGATCAAAGTGTTACTTGCCTTGCTGATGATTTGCAAAACCTAGAGATTCAAAGTAGCAAGTGCCGCACTTCGGGTACTCTATCGCAAACAAACAAGCACACAATAAGTACTTAACTAATGCATGGGTAAAACTCGAATAAGAGATCTAACCAGAAAGTTCAACTTAAGAACTCCGGTTTGCAAAAGAAACGACAAAAGAAAAGCAACAAAAGACAAACAGCGAAAGAAAAACAACTACCGAACCAATCTGGACCTAAGTCCAAATTTAGCAGAGGCAAACGCTTGAGTGACTAGGTTAAACGGAAAGAGAATTTCGAGATGAAACTCTAGGTGCTTGAATCGCCTGATTCCGATAAACGAGCGAAAAGATAAACTAAAACAAAGATCGGATCAGAGATCGTGATCAGAAAATAAACTACAAAAAGAAAACTAATACAGCTTAACGAACGAATGTTCGTCAGCTGAGACTAAACGACGAACTCGTTCGTTAGAACGAACGAACGGGTGAACGTTTACTAATTAACTGAACCGAAAAAATAGAAAACCGATGTAATAAAACCGATCTAAAGAAAACCGACTAGGGTTCTTAAAAAAACCGATGGTCTTCTTAAAAAAACCGGGCGGCTACCTCGTCGACGACCGGCGGGCGGCGGGGCTGCGGCGGGCGGTGGTGGCGGCGGCGGCGGCGGCGTGCGGCGTTGTGGCGGCGGCGGCGGCGTGCGGCGACGAGGGGCGGCGTGCGGCGGCGAGGCGGTGGGGCGGCGGCTTGCGGCGG
>LR738715.1:487723436-487945918 GCA_902687465.1 Secale cereale | reverse complement strand
TGCATATATATAGGGGGGCTAGAAGTTTGGGGGAGGGGGCAAGAAACGGCGGCGGCACCTGTGGAATCCGACGCGGGCACGGCGAGCGCGCGGGGAAGGCGGTGCGGGCAGCGGTCGCGGCGGCTGGGCCTGGCACGGCAGAGCTTCGGCCCAGTCGGGTCGGGTCCCCCTATTTTTTAATTA
This sequence comes from Secale cereale, assembly GCA_902687465.1. NCBI lineage: Eukaryota > Viridiplantae > Streptophyta > Magnoliopsida > Poales > Poaceae > Secale > Secale cereale. The sequence goes on along the minus strand of LR738715.1, from coordinate 487,945,735 downwards.
ACGCCGGCGCTACGAAAAAGAAATCTAGAAAATAAAATAAAAATCTAAAATTGCCAAAACAAATTTTCACCCGTCTAAATAGAATATTTAGAACAAGATGAACATTTTCTTGGCACTAAAATGCATTTTTGAAAACATGCAATTTTTCCTAATTCAAATAAAACTCCAAATAAAACTTATTTGATTTTTCTATTAAATCCTCTGTATTTCTTTATTTTTGGGAGAGTCATTTTACTCCCTCTCTCATACAGTTATGATAGAAATACTTGAAGATAAAATAAATAAAATCAAATGATCCTATTTTCAAAATTTGAGAAACCTCAAATATGAAAATATTGAAATCCCCAACTCTCTCCGAGGGTCCTTGAGTTGCTTAGGATTTTCTTGGATCACCAAAAGCAATAAAATATGATATGCATAATGATCTAATGTATAACATTCCAAATTGAAAATTTGGGATGTTACAAATAAATTTTATTTTAACTATCATGGTGGTTGAAACATCATTGAGAAGGTACCTCCAACTCAATCCCAATTAAAGTAGTCATCATTAACCCAACAAATTAATTTTAGAGTGATGAGATCAACCAATAATTCAAGTACCAGACACTCAAGATTGTCCGTAACCGGAGACACGACTAATCATGATTAGTTTGTACACTCTGCAGAGGTTTGTGCACTTTTCCCCACAAGACACGATCGAGTCCGTTTAATTTCTCGCACTGCATGGTGTTTGAGAAACGTATGACCGAGACACACTCTTTACCCCAGGTGGACCGGTACACCTACTTTCCCCTACATCTGCTAGTCCACCAATGAAAGAGCTCACACAACTTACTCATACTATGCCAGACCCCATAATGGCATTGTGGCTACACACAGAAGTTTCTAGCAGGAATATTTTTATGATCCCTTTGAGCCTGGGTGGTATTCCATAGGAAAGATCATATGGAACCCTAGGATTTCCTAGGACAACACTGGATTCTCCAGGTGCCCTGCAACCAATCCACTCAGATGTGTATTCAAGTAGCCACCTTAAGTTGAACCATTAATTAACAACTCACATCTGTCATTGATTTCACTTAAAACCAAACCACGTCTACGAGCATAGCATGGCAACCTTAGCATAACGTAGAAGTAACTCCCGAGGGTTTGAAAATAATGCAGGTAATAGGTTCTACCTCAATCTACTTCCCAGACCCACAAGTTAATAGATCGTACTCATGCAATGTTTGAGGATATAACTAATGCAATGAAAAGTGGGTATTGGAAAGTATGATCAAAGTGTGAACTTGCCTTGTACTGATGATGTAGAAGATTCACACTCAGAACTCATGATAGGTCTACTCGTCACACTCCGATCAATCTATCGTAAGCAAACAATAGTAACCACACATAAGCAATCACTCAGAAGATCAGAAAGAACGAATAAAACACTTCTGTAAACATCGAAAACAAACGAATGACTCTTGAAATAGAAACCAATTTGGAACAGTACCAAAATTATGTGAATTTGCCGTTATGAAACATGTTTAAGTTGTTTTACTGGAAATAGGGGATCGTAACGAAGACATGGGCGTTGGTTTTGTTGGCTTTGGACCAACGAGCCAAAAGTTATGGCCGTTTGAAGTTTAGGGACTAATCTGTAAATAAAAAATTTACATCTAAGTCCCTGGCCGAAAACTAAAAGAAAAATAAAAGATCTAACGAACGAACGTTCGCTACCGAACGCTAAAGAACGAAACCGTTCACTAAAACTAACTAAACAGAAAACGCTCACTAGTTAACAAAACCTAAAAAAACAGATCTAAACTAGGGTTTTTTTTAAAGAAAACCGGGTCTAGGCGGGTTTGAGACGAACCGGGTCAGGCGTCGGGCGAACCGGACGGATCCGTCAAGCGGCTCCGGTGAGCGGCGACGCTGCTGCGGAGAAGGACAGCACGGCGGCGGTTTCTAGCGAAGCGGGGCAAGGCGGGGTGGGGCAGGTGGTGCGGCGGCGTGCAGCGTGGCGGTGCTCGGCCGGTGGCGGCGGAGCAGCGAGAAGCAGCGGCGGCAGCAGCAAAGCGGCGGCGGCGGCAACTGCCCGCGCGGCGGCGGCGGCGGCGGCAACTGCCCGCGCGGCGGCGGCGACGGAAGTGCGGCGGCGGCGCGAGCGAGGAGAGAAACGGGGTGGCGGTGGCGGCGTACTTATAGGGGGAGGGGGCGACTTGTGTGGACGAGGGGGCAAGACAAGGCGGCGGCGAGGCGTGTCGTCCACGACACGGACGCCGAGGTGTGCGGCGGCAGGAGACTGGCGCGAGGTGGGAGAAGGCCGACGCGGCGCTGGGCTAGGCTGGCCTGGTGGCTAGCTGGACCGACCCAATTCGGAGCAAGAAGATTTAAAAAAAACACACAAACAGGAAACATGAATAAACTAGAATAATACATAATATACCATAGGCATATTATATATATCAAAATTTTCAGAAAAAGATTCTCTACAAAGTGAACATTTCTCTACAGTCAAATAAAATCCTCACAAATTCTAATAAATGAAAAGGTCCTACTGTTGCAATAAAATCCAATAAAAATCATTTTAAAAATACCAAAATGATTTCAAATTTATTTCTCTCCAATTTTCCACTTTAGGGAATCATGTTACCCTATTTTCCATATAATTTATTTTTGGAGAAAAATAATTTGAATAAAACCCAATAACTGAAATATTGAAAATGAGTTGCAGAAAATTTCAGAAAAACATCCAACTTATATTTCCTATAATTTGAAGTCGTCATTTTATCTTCTCTCGGGAAAATCATTGAGTTGCATCAAGTTTCTGAATTTGAAATATTTCGGAAATGAAATTCAAAATTCTTTCAAAGCCCTTTATCATTTAAAATAAATGGAAGAAGTCATACTATCTTCACTCTAGGAGTTTTTGTTGTATAGAATATGAATTCCCGGAGATCAAAAATGCAAAGTGAAAGTTTTGGGAAAGTCATTTTATTCCCTCTCGTTTAACTTTCAAAATTTCCAAATTCCACTCAATTTCACACAACACATCACACAAGCATTCAAATCTATCTATTTATTATAACATTCCAAAATTTAGAATTTTGGGATGTTACAATTGTCCAGCCTCCTAACTGGAATTTACCTTTTGAGATTATGTGCGATGCTAGTGATTATGTTGTCGGAGTTTTTCTAGGGCAAAGAGTTGATAAGAAATTGAATGTTATCCAATATGCTAGTAAAACTCCAGATAGGGCCCAAAGAAATTATGCTACTACCGAAAAAGAATTTTTAGCAGTTGTATTTGCTTGTGATAAGTTTAGACCCTATATCGTTGATTCTAAAGTAACTATTCACACTGATCATGCTGCTATGAAATACCTTATGGAAAAGAAAGATGCTAAACCTAGACTTATTACATGGGTTCTCTTGCTGCAAGAATTTGATTTTCATATTATTGATAGAAAGGGAGCTGAGAACCCCGTTGCAGACAACTTGTCTAGGTTAGAGAATATTCTTGATGATCCACAACCTATTGATGATAGCTTTCCTGATGAACAACTAGGTGTCTTAAATACTTCTCGTACTGCTCCATGGTATGCTGATTATGCTAATTATATTGTTGCTAAGTTTATACCTCCTAGCTTCACATACCAGCAAAAGAAAAAGTTCTTCTATGATTTGAGACATTACTTCTGGGATGACCCACATCTTATAAAGTAGGAGTAGATGGTATCATTAGACGTTGTGTACCTAAGCATGAACATGAACATATCCTACGCAAGTGCCACTCCGAATCTTATGGAGGACACCATGAGGGAGATAGAACTGCACACAAGGTATTGCAATCCAGTTTTTATTGGCCTACTATCTTCAAGGATGCCCGTAAGTTTGTCTTATCTTGTGATGAATGTCAAAGAATTGGTAATATCAGTAGACGTCAAGAAATGCCTATGAATTATTCACTTGTTATTGAACCATTTGATGTTTGGGGCTTTGATTATATGCTACCGTTTCCTGCCTCTAATGGATACACACATATTTTAGTTGTTGTTGATTACGTTACTAAGTGGCTAGAAGCTATTCCAACTATTAGTGCTGATCATAACAACTCTATTATGATGCTTAAAGAAGTAATTTTTCCATGGTTTGGAGTCCCTAGATATCTAATGACTGATGGTGGTTCACACTTTATTCATGGTGCTTTCCGTAAGATGCTTGCTAAGTAAGATGTCAAACATAGAATTGCATCCCCCTATCACCCACAGACTAGTGGTGAAGTAGAACTAAGTAATAGAGAGTTGAAATTAATTTTGTAAAAGACAGTTAATAGGTCTAGGAAGAATAGGTCCAAGAAAATTAATGATGCATTATGGGCCTATAGAACTGCATACAAAAATCATATGGGTATGTCTCCATATAAGATGGTTTATGGAAAAGCTTGTCACTTACCTCTAGAGCTAGAACATAAGGCATATTGGGCTATTAAAGAGCTCAATTATGATTTCAAACTTGCCGGTGAAAAGATGTTATTTGACATTAGCTGCCTTAATGAATGGAGAAACCAGGCTTATGAGAATGCCAAACTGTTTAAAGAAAAAGTTAAAGGATGGCATGAAAAAAGGATACAAAAGCGTGAGTTTAACCTAGGTGACTATGTTTTTCTATACAACTCTCGTTTAAGATTTTTTGCAGGAAAACTTCGATCCAAGTGGGAAGGACCTTACGTTGTCGATGAGGTCCATCATTCCGGTGCCATAAAAATCAACAACTTCGAAGTAAAAAATCCGAAGGTGGTAAACGGTCAAAGAATCAAACATTATATCTCAGGTAATCCTATAAATGTTTAAACCAATGTTATTGAAACCGCAACCCCGGAGGAATACATAATGGACACTTTCCAGAACGATTCAGCCTCCGAAAAGGAAGAGGTATGTGATACGGTAAGTAAACCGACTCCAAAACAACTCTAAAGGCAATTTTTCTCCGTTTTGGAATATTTAGAAAAATAGAAAAATAAGTAGCAGTCTGGAAGAGACACGAGGCGTCCACGAGGGTGGAGGGCGCGCCCCCCTACCCAGGGTGCGCCCCCTGCCTCGTGGGCACCCCGTGTGTCCCCCGGACTCCGTTTTCTTGTGGGTTACTCCTTTTGGTCGGTAAAACTTCATTATATATTCTCCCAAAGGTTTTGACCTCTGTATCATGCAAAATCCCCTGTTCTTGTTTCAAGCTGTTTCTATCGCAGATAAAGCAGCATGTCCTCCCAGGATTCGGAGGGAGAAAGCTATGTGCCTGATTCCCTTGCGGACCGTAAGGCCTATGGGGATTGGGAGCATTATGGTTGGAACACGGAAGAAGAAGAAGACCATGATTCAAAGAGGAAGGATTGGACTAGCTCAGATGAAGACGAAGTCCCACTACCTCAACCGGGAGACATGCACGTGGAGTTCAAAAAGTCAAGCCTCTCTGACATAGTAAAGAAACCTAAGATCAAATGTATTCCTTATAACCTCTTGCAGGAAAACAAGCAGACACTATGCAAGAGGATATTAAATCTTGAGCAAGAAATAAATGATCTAAAGGAGGAAAATTATGTCCTTAAGCACAAGCTAAGGAAGAAGTCATCCTCACCACCCCCGAAGAAGGAGACATAATCATATGGGTATGGGCACTCCCCTTGGCAATTGCCAAGCTTGGGGGAGTGACCCCAGTATCGTATCACCATCACTCCTATCTTTACCGTTTTTCGTAGTTCGATCCTTTTGGTAGTATCTTGATCTAGTAGAATAAAGTTAGCTTGATCTAGTTGTGAGCTTTTGCCTTATGATCTTTACCCTTTGTAATCGAGTCCGTGAGCTGTATAATAAAGATTAGTGTTGAGTCAAGGGCTTGATTTCCTCACTTGGGTCATGATAAAAAGAAAGAAAACCTAAAGAATATCCAAGAGATCATATTGATCTTGTGGGAAGTAATGACTTCACATACAAGAGTATGATGAATAAAAGTTGTTGGGAGTTGACAAACATAGTTTTGGTCATCGTTGCAATTAATAGGAAGTAATAAAAGAAGAGAGGCTTCACATACAAATATACTATCTTGGACATCTTTTATGATTGTGAGCACTCATTAAAGTATGACATGCTAAAGAGTTGATGTTGGACAAGGAAGACAACATAATGGGTTATGTCTTCTTATATCCGAAATAAAGTATATTTTCATGTATCATAATGGGTTGTGCTTCCATATGTCCTTAAACCCAGTTTTGCCATGAGAGTCCAACATACCTACCTATGGATTGAGAAAGATCCTTCCAAGTAAGTTGTCATATTGCAAACTCGCTAAAATACGTATGATTTATTAGTGTGGGACAAATTAGCTTTATATGACCTTGTGATATGGAAGTAATAAAAGCGACGGACTGCATAATAAAGGTCCTTATCACAAGTGGAAATATAAAGTGAAGTTCTTCTATGCTAAGACTTTGTGCATCCAACCATAAAAACACATGACAACCTTTGCTTCCCTCTGCGAAGGGCCTATCTATTATTCTTGCCTTATAAGAGTCGAGGTAAATTTCACCTTTCCTTTTTACATTTTATCCTTTGGCAAGAACATTGTGTTGGAAAGATCCTGATATATATACCTACTTGGATGTAAGTTTTCATCGTCTATTACTGTTGACATTACCCTTGAGGTAAAAGGTTGGGAGGCAACACCGTAAGCCCCTATATTTCTCCGTGTCCGATTAAAACTCCATAACCATAAGTATTGCGTGAGCGTGAGCAATTGTGAAAGACTATATGATAGTTGAGTATGTAGGCTTGCTGAAAAGCTCTTATATTGACTTTTTCCGATGTTACGATAAATTGCAATTGCTTCAATGACTGAGATGAAAGTTTGTTAGTTTTCAATGAAGTTTATGATTCATACTTGATATTGTGGATGAATTGTTACTTTATCATAAGAATCGTATGACTATACTTATATAAGTTGCTGTTATGAGAATGATCATGATGCCCTCATGTCCGTATTTTGTTTTTATCGACACCTCTATCTCTAAACATGTGGACATATTTTTCGATATCGGCTTTCGCTTGAGGACAAGCGAGGTCTAAGCTTGGGGGAGTTGATACGTCCATTTTGCATCATGCTTATATGTTGATATTTATTGCATTATGGGCTGTTATTACTTGTTCTGTCATAATACTTATACCTTTTCTCTCTTATTTTACAAGATTTACATAAAGAGGGAGAATGCCGGCAGCTGGAATTCTGGGCTGGAAAAGGAGCAAACTCTAGAAACCTATTCTGCACAACTCCAAAAGCCTCGAAACTCAACAGAACTCCGTATCAGAAAATATAAAAAATATCTGGCGAAAGAAGTTCACGAGGGCGGCCATAGGCTGTCCACGAGGGTGGGGGCGCACCCCCCAATTTCGTGGGCCCACCGAAGGTCCCCCGATGCCCATCTTCTCCTATATGAGGTGTTCTGACCTGGAAAAAAAATCATAAGGAGGTGATGTCTGCACACGCTTCTACTCTTGTAGACTATGTTGGGCCTCCAAGCGCAGAGGTTTGTAGGACAGCAGCAATTTCCCTCAAGTGGATGACCTAAGGTTTATCTAACTCAGGGAAGTAGAGGTTGAAGATGGTCTCTCTCAAGCAACCCTGCAACTAAGATACAAGAAGTCTCTTGTGTCCCCAACACACCTAATACACTTGTTAGATGTATAGGTGCACTAGTTCGGCGAAGAGATGTTAAATGGCAAGTGATATGGATGGCAAAACAAAGTAATATAAATCTATAATAAAAAGTGCAGCAAGCAAACAAGTGGTAAACGTGAGCACAAATGGTATTGCAATGGTGGAAACAAGGCCTAGGGATCATACTTTCACTAGAGGCAACTCCCAACAACATTAACATAATCGAATCACATGATATCTCCCATAAAACATGCAATGGAGATGCACCCGGAGGTCATTCCTTCGTGGTCAAGAGAAGACGAGAATTATGTAGGGCTACAAAAGCACACCTCAAAGTTCGTAGTTCTCAATCTAAGGATTTCCCAATGTCACCGCGGCCATCCAAAGAGAGTTCCACAATCACCACAACATATCTAAAGGATAGTCAAAGACAAGCACCAGGAGACTCTCAATCTTCAATCAACACACAAGAGAGGAAATCACTCATGAAAATATTTTTCTAATCCATGTCCAATAGACCGCTGTCACCTTGGTCTCGGGGATTATACTAGATAAAGACAAGTGAGTACATCAATCCAATACATAGAGGAAGGGGAAATATCATGGGATCAGCCTAGATTAACATAACCTATGATCACAACGAACATCACATCATGGGAGAGAGAGATAACCACATAGCTACACGTACGAGCCCTCGGCCCCGGAGGAAACTACTCACGCATGGACATGGTGAGGAGGAGGTTGATGATGGTGTTGATGGAGAGGTGCAGCCCCGCGAGGAGGCGGCGGCCGGCGGCGGCGGCGGCCCTAGGGGGCGGCGGCAGCCCTCGGGGCGGCGGCGGCCCTAGGGGGCAGCGGCTCCTTGGCCCCCCTTCTTCCTTGTGGATGGTGCTGCAATGGTGCTGGTCCTCCCCTCCAAGACAGCGGCTCGGGAGGAGGAAAATTCGTGGCCCTTGGTGACCTAGGTTTTCTCTCTTTATATAGACACTCGGATTCCCGTCATCAGATTTTGGGCCTCAGTAAAATGGGCTTTACTCGGCCGTTCGGACACCGATTTGGACGAATTTTATATGCAGAAGCGTCGCCTCAAAATTCCCCACAACTTTCGCAACTAGACTTTTTCCGTTTGACGTCGTCTTCGTGCCGGAACGTGACCATCTTTAAAAAACGTTCTCAGACAGATTTCAGGAAAGTCAGAGTCCTACTCCAATACGACTCCTTTTGCGTTTTTGTCAATTTCCAAGTAATTCCTACACAATAAAGTGTAAAATGAGAACATTGTGCACTTTTGCAACCATTAGTAGGTTAGTCCAAATATGATCAAAAGTGTATGGAAGTGCATAAATATCATAGCAATATCACACAAAAGAGGCATGGAGCAAGCAGAAATTATAGATACGTTTTGGACGTATCAACATCCCCAAGCTTAATTCATGCTCGTCCTCGTGTAGGTAAATGATAACAAGCATAATTTCGGTGGTGACATGCTATTAACCATATAAGGAATTTTTACAGTCACATGACAAGTGCTTACTGAGACAATGAATCTGTAGTAATTAAGTTGCCTTATGAGAAAATCACAAAGAACTGAAAGTTTTACAATATGATACTGAAATACTCAAAAGATTTGTAATGAGCATGGTGTGCAAATATGATAAAGTGGTATCTCGCTTGCCCTCTTTAGTGAAGCAAAACATAAATGCAGGGCACCTCCAAGGTTTAAGTGACGACTAGATACAATGATTTCAGAATAAACGATATCACAATCATGCAAAAGACAATGCTACTTTGGGACAATGCACATTACACTCAGAATGACAATCATGCTCTTACTAGTTGGTGCTTTAAAAAAAGGTGGAGACTCTCGAACCGTGGCTTTTGTTGGCAAGGTTGAAAACCCGTGGTCGGAAACAAAAACTAATCATGTACCAGAGCTCTTGGTTTTAAAAACAGAGGTAATAATTATTTTTTAGATTATGCATGTTTCGTCAACGAAAGCTAGCAGATAACTCAATCACTTCTTGAGATGGACAAGTTTCGAGTAACGGCTCCCGAATGAGGATGATCACATCCTCTTAATCTCCTTTGTTTATCACTTCCAAAGTTTTCTGATTTCTCATGAACAAAGCGTGAAGGAGGGTTTGTGTCGGGCGAAACTGTCCACCACGAGCACCTATGGGACCGGAGCCCCTTGTTCGTGCGGTAAGAGGGCGGAGGGAGCACGAAGAGCAGATCGTGGAGATCACGCAGCCAGTTTAGCCAGGTTCGGGCCGCGATGGACGCGTAAAACCCTACTCCTGCTTGATTGTATTGAGTGTTGGAGCTCGAGAGCTTGAAGAACTAGCTACACCGAGCGTATGAGCGATCTAGGTTCCGAACCCCTTCTACGTTGTGCATGGGCCTCCTTTTATAGCTCAAGGGGTCACCGACAGGTGTCAACGTAGGAGAAAGGGGTAAAAGCGTAATAGTGGTGGTAGTTGTAACAGTGCGGGAACAGTGGATGAACAGTGCGCGAACAGTGGTCATCACCTACTTTGAAAGTGGGGGACAAGAGCATTTAATGCCCGTCGCCGTCGACCCCAAAAGCGCCCGCCCTTGCGTCTCCGTTCGCCACGGCGATAGCTTTACCACCGTGGAGTGCCACCGTGTCCCCCAGGCTGCACAGCCATCCGCCACGCGTCCCTGGGGTGGCCCCAGGGCGACGCGTGGTTCGATGAGATGGAGCACGGGCACACAGCGTAACTCTCCCCGGCAAGCACCTTGCCGGGGTCTTGACCTTGCCGGGCCCGAGAGCTAGTCGGGCTCTGAAGCTTGTCGCTCCCCGGGCCCTACCGAGGCGCATGCTGCGCCAAGGCATGTCTTCTGGTCTTCCTGGCGAGCTCCTCCCGCCAGGGTCTTGTGTTAGTGAGGTGATCTTGAGCCTGGGATGGCCTTCCCGGCAAGCTCCACTTGCCGGGGTCTTGATCTTCTGTCTTGTATACTTTGTTTTTGAATGGTTTTATATGGAGCAGGAAGGTCTCCGGCGAGCAGGTGGTAGGCCCTGTCGCGGGAAGCTGCTACTGCCCGTGCACAAGTTGGGGTACTGAGGTACCCCTACCTTAGTACACCGACAGGAGCCCCCGGGCCTGGGCCACACACGGTGCCGAGCGCTGTTGGGCCAGGCCCAAAACAGTGCACGGGCACGCGCGGCCCACAGCGCGCCGAATCCACTTCCGCATCCGCCGCGTCCCTCCGTAACGGCACGCGTCGATTGCGGCGTCGTGGGATGGGACGTGGCCACGTTCTTTTAATGGAAAGAGCGAAACGCCCCCCACTTCCCCATAAAAGCAGAGGAAGCAGGAGCGGTTCCCCTCCTACGACTTCATTGCCTCTTCTTCCATCTCCAGAGATTCCCTTTGCGCTCCGCCTCCACACCTCTTCCGCCGTCTTCCGCATCTGCGGCGCCGCCGGACTCTTCGTCCCCCTTCCCTTGCCGCCTTCGCCATGGCCCCGAAGACCGAGAAGGCGAAGGCGGAGAAGACCAAGAAGGAGAAATCTGAGCAGGCGGCGAGGCTTACTCTGCTGCGGAAGCGGAACGTCGTCTTCCCGCCGAGGCTCAGCGCGCGGGAGCTCTGGAACAAGTATTACTTGTTCTGGGCCAAGGAGACCAAGGCGCATCCCCGGACCAGAGCTTATCCCGCCGCCGCCAAGGACCATTACCCCGGCGGGTACTTCTTCTTCGCAGCTTTCTTTCATTGCGGCCTTTGTCCCCCTTTTTCCGACTTTTTCTGCGATATCATGCACACCTACGGCCTCCACCTTCTTGACTTCACACCCAACGCCATCCTCACGATGGCGGTTTTCGCACATCTGTGCGAAAACTATATTGGGATTTATCCGAACGTAGCACTGTTTAGGCACTTCTTCACCCCTAGAGTAGAGGCCGGTGCCCCCCTCTCCGGGGGAATTTCCTGGGTTTTTCGCTTGAACAAGAAGGAGTCCTACTTGCCGGGGCAGCTCACCATCAGTGCCACACTTGATAGCAAATAGGAAAGCGCGCTCGTTGCCTTCCTGCGGGCGAATGTCGATGTGTTTGCCTGGCAACCATCTGACATCCCCGGTGTTCCCAGGAAGGTAATTGAGCACAAGCTTGTTGTTTGTCCTCATGCGCGGCCCGTCAAGCAGAAGGTGAGGAAGCAAGCCGTGGAGCGCCAAGAATTCATTGCTGAGGAAATCAAGAAGCTAGAGGCAGCAGGCCTAGTTAGAGGTGTGATCCATCCGACGTGGTTAGCAAACCCAGTCGTCGTGCGCAAGGCCAATGGGAAGTGGAGACTGTGTATAGACTTCACCGATGTGAATAAAGCATGTCCTAAGGATCCATTCCCCTTGCCGCGCATTGACCAGATCGTTGACTCCACCGCCGGATGTGAGCTACTCTCTTTCCTTGATGCATATTCAGGCTACCATCAGATTTTCATGGCCAAGGAAGATGAAGAGAAGACTGCATTTATCACTCCATGTGGCACTTATTGCTTCATACGCATGCCATTTGGACTGAAGAATGCAGGATCAACATTTGCAAGGGTAGTGCACACTGCTTTCGAGCCACAGATCCACAGAAATGTAGAGGCTTACATGGATGATATTGTGGTGAAGAGTAAGAGCAAGGATACCCTGGTCCAAGATTTGGAAGAGACATTTCAGAACCTGCGCAAGATACAGCTTAAGTTGAACCCCGAGAAGTGCGTCTTTGGAGTCCCCTCCGGCAAGCTTCTCGGGTTCTTTGTGTCACAGAGGGGGATTGAAGCTAACCCCGACAAGATTAAAGCCATCGAGCAGATCGAAGCCCCGAAGCGCGTCAAGGATGTCAGAAGGCTTGCAGGTTGTGTGGCTGCCCTCAGTAGGTTCATTTCAAAGTCTGCAGAACGCGCCCTTCCTTTCTTCAAAATTTTGAAGAAGGCAGGTCCAATGAAATGGACTCCGGAAGCAGAGGCAGCACTGCAGGACTTGAAACGGTACCTATCCTCTACTCCGATACTTGTCGCACCTAGACCACAGGAAAAGTTGCTGCTGTACCTAGCGGCAACCAACCAGGTGGTTAGTGCTGCGTTAGTAGCGGAGAGGGACGCCGACGAGGAATCAGCACCACCGGCAAGCGAATCCAGCGACAAGCAGTGGGCCCCTCCGACAAGCTCTGGCCCCGACAAGGACAACTCTGCGCAGGATCAAGGAGAAGTGCGAAGAAAGATGGTGCAGCGCCCGGTGTATTTCGTGAGTTCCCTCTTGCAGGGGGCTAGATCAAGATACTCTGGGGTGCAAAAGTTGCTTTTCGGCCTCCTCATGGCCTCGAGAAAGCTGCGCCATTATTTCCAAGCACATGAGATAACAGTGGTCACTCGCTTTCCGCTGAAGAGGATATTGCACAATCCAGAAGCAACAGGCAGGATCGTTGAGTGGGCACTGGAGCTGTCAAGCTTTGGACTCAAGTTTGAAAGTACCTCAACCATACAGAGCCGAGCTTTGGCAGAATTCATAGCTGAATGGACCCCGACGCCCGATGAGGAAATTCCAGAGACGAGTGTACCCGTACAAGAAGCGACAAGTGAATGGGTGATGTACTCTGATGGTGCCTTCTCGCTGCAAGGCGCCAGTGCCGGCGTGGTACTCATCGCGCCCACCGGAGAGCACCTCAAGTATGTTATCCAGATGCACTTTCCCAGGGAGCAAGCGACAAACAACACTGTTGAATATGAAGGTTTGCTCGCCGGCCTCAGGATTGCGGCCGAACTTGGGATCAGGAAGCTGATTGTGCGGGGAGATTCTCAGTTGGTGGTCCGACAAGTTAACAAGAGTTACCAGAGCCCTTTGATGGAAGCTTATGTAGATGAAGTGAGGAAGCTTGAAGAGCACTTTGAAGGTCTGCAGATGGAGCACGTCCCGAGAGCTCAGAATGAAATTGCAGATGGCCTTTCGAAGTGTGCTGCGATGAAGTTACCTGTGGAACCAGGGACCTTCTTGCTCAAGCTAACTCAACCATCAGTTACACCATCAATTGGGCAGTCCAAGAAGAGAAAGTTGGTCTCCGGCGACTACTTGCCGGCGGATCTCCCCGAGGTCGCCGCCAAGGTCCCCAAGATCAACTACCAGAACGCTGAGGAACAGTTTGCTCCTGCAGATCCTCGGATCTGTGCAGTTGAAGCAAGTGTTCCTGACAAGCCTCGCCCCGGCGAGCTTGCCGGGGGACCATCAGCTCCGGCGGAACCAGAGGTTCTTGCCGTAGAAGCTGAGGTTCCCGCAGCGGCCCTCGAGCCTTTAGCCCTTGCCGTTGAGCCTCTGGCTCCGGCATGGGCGCAGCAAATCGTCCGTTTTCTGCAAACTGGAGAACTTCCCGACGACCCTCAAGAGATAGAGAAGATAACCAGGCAGTCAAGTATGTACCAGTTCGTGGATAACGAGCTGTACAGAAGAAGACTCAACGGTGTCAGGTTGAAGTGCATTTCCAGAGAAGATGGACAGAAGCTGTTGGCAGAAATACATGGAGGCATATGTGGCCACCACATTGGCGCAAGGGCACTTGCCGGGAAAGCTTTCCGGCAAGGGTTCTTCTGGCAAGAAGCCCTCCAAGACGCAACTGCACTAGTAACCAAGTGTGAAGCATGCCAGTTCCATGCGAAGCAAATTCATCAGCCAGCTCAAGCTCTCCAAACAATCCCTTTGTCCTGGCCCTTCTCGGTCTGGGGGCTCGATATCCTCGGCCCTTTCCCTCGAGCTGTCGGGGGCTTTGAGTACTTGTACGTCGCAATCGACAAGTTCACAAAGTGGCCAGAAGTGGAACCAGTGAGAAAGGTGACAGCACAGTCAGCGGTCAGGTTCTTCAGGTCGATTGTTTGCCGTTTCGGAATCCCTAACAGGATCATCACCGACAACGATACACAATTTACTAGTCGCACCTTCATGCAATACGTCCAAGACCTTGGCGCCAAGGTCTGTTTCGCTTCTGTTGCTCACCCGAGGAGCAACGGTCAAGCGGAGAGGGCAAACGCTGAAGTGCTGCGCGGACTCAAGACAAGGACCTTTGACAGGCTGCGCAAGTGTGGAAGAAACTGGATAGAGGAGCTACCGGCGGCTCTTTGGTCAATCAGAACGACACCAAGTCGAGCCACCGGACAGACACCCTTAGCTCTAGTCTATGGAGCAGAGGCAGTTCTCCCCACGGAACTCGTATACGGATCTCCTCGAGTGCTCGCTTATGATGAGCTCGAGCAAGAGCAACTGCGACAAGATGATGCATTGCTCCTCGAGGAGGAACGTCTCCAGGCTGCTGTACGAGCTGCTCGATACCAGCAAGCCTTGCGTCGCTACCATAGCCGCAAGGTCAAGGCCAGGAGTCTCGAGGAAGGCGACCTTGTTCTTCGGCGTGTTCAGTCCGCCAAGAATTCCAACAAGTTGACGCCAAAGTGGGAAGGCCCTTATCGGGTGAGACAAGTCACAAGGCCCGGCGCTGTCCGCCTTGAGACCGAAGAAGGCTTACCGGTGAGCAACTCCTGGAACATAGAGCATCTTCGCAAGTTTCACCCATAAGGCGCGGTTGCCGTGATCCGCTCCGGCAACCACCTTTTGTACAAGCTTTGCCGCTATTGCATGTAACCCTTTGTACAAAGCCGGGCGCAGACCCCGTGCATCAGTAAAGCTTTGTGTTTTGCACTATCTGCCTTTCCCATGCTTTTCTTTGTTATTTGCTTGCATTATTTGGCATCTTTGTGCAACATACATATCCGGTAAGCACTAGCACGCCGAAAGGCCATATACTTGTTTCCCTCTTCTTTTTCCTTGCCTCTTAAGCAGAAGGAACGTTCCTCGCGCACAAGTTTGCCGGGGGGGAAGGAGATGGAAGAGGAACCGAGTGCTGTTCAAGGAAGAGAAGCTTGCCGGAGAACGCACAGAATATGAAAGCTAAGTTGTGCGAACCTGATCCGGCGTTCACGCGGGCGCACTCTTCATCAACCTCTCCAGATTCTCCAGCTTCATCGACAACAGCAACATGGCCCCGAAGAAGAAGGCTTCGGAGGTCGCAGGCCCGTCTGCGTCACATCCGCCGCCACCGGAGCCAACGGTGGGCGGGGTAGACGCCGTCGGAAGGGTGGTCGCCGGCGAGGAAACTCGCGGCGCCACCAAATCCAAGGACAAGGCGGACGACCGAGCCTCGGTCTCCGTGGACGCGCCACGTCCATCTCAGCAAACAACAACCAGCAGCGCCATGCCACAGGCGGTGGCATCCGCTTGCTGGGCCAAGGGCACACCGGAGGCTCGCGAGACGCTCCGGGCCATCGTCCTGGCACGAGCAAGGCGCGGTCGCCGGGGCGGGACCCTGCTCCTTCTAACCCAGTTAGGAGTTCGAGCATATCCCGCTCCTCGCGCCTCTCGCCCCCGCTCCCCTCCTCTCCAGCAGAAGCGCTCGCAAGGGCGCAACTGCTCCTCGACTTCCCTCCAGCGGCAGACAAGGCCGAAGACTGGAGGGCCACCATCCAGAGCCTGATCGCCTTCGCCAACAACGATACGCCGCAACAGCCGGCGACCTCGCGGCCGCGGCAAGTCAAGAAGACGAAGGCCGACGGCGACAAGACCGCCGGGGGTGCAACCACCGTGCACTCCCCGCCGCGGAAGCAGAAGACGCCGCCCCGCCGGAACAACGCCGATGATGGCTCTACGGCGTCGTCGGATCCGCGGGCTCGTCGGGACCAGCGCCAGGTCCTTGACGACCGGCGACAAGAAGACGCTCGAACGACGATCGAGCGCCGCCGAGAAGCTCGGCGACAATCAGATCAGAGAGCTGGGAACGCTGTCGACACCTGGCGCGCCAAAGATGTCGGGCGAAACTGTCCACCACGAGCACCTATGGGACCGGAGCCCCTTGTTCGTGCGGTAAGAGGGCGGAGGGAGCACGAAGAGCAGATCGTGGAGATCACGTAGCCAGTTTAGCCAGGTTCGGGCCGCGATGGACGCGTAAAACCCTACTCCTGCTTGATTGTATTGAGTGTTGGAGCTCGAGAGCTTGAAGAACTAGCTACACCCAGCGTATGAGCGATCTAGGTTCCGAACCCCTTCTACGTTGTGCATGGGCCTCCTTTTATAGCTCAAGGGGTCACCGACAGGTGTCAACGTAGGAGAAAGGGGTAAAAGCATAATAGTGGTGGTAGTTGTAACAGTGCGGGAACAGTGGATGAACAGTGCGCGAACAGTGGTCATCACCTACTTTGACAGTGGGGGACAAGAGCATTTAATGCCCGTCGCCGTCGACCCCAAAAGCGCCCGCCCTTGCGTCTCCGTTCGCCACGACGATAGCTTTACCACCGTGGAGTGCCACCGTGTCCCCCAGGCTGCACAGCCATCCGCCACGCGTCCCTGGGGTGGCCCCAGGGCAACGCGTGGTTCGATGAGCTGGAGCGCGGGCACACAGCGTAACTCTCCCCGGCAAGCACCTTGCCGGGGTCTTGACCTTGCCGGGCCCGAGAGCTTGTCGGGCTCTGAAGCTTGTCGCTCCCCGGGCCCTACCGAGGCGCATGCTGCGCCAAGGCATGTCTTCTGGTCTTCCTGGCGAGCTCCTCTCGCCAGGGTCTTGTGTTAGTGAGGTGATCTTGAGCCTGGGATGGCCTTCCCGGCAAGCTCCACTTGCCGGGGTCTTGATCTTCTGTCTTGTATACTTTGTTTTTGAATGGTTTTATATGGAGCAGGAAGGTCTCCGGCGAGCAGGTGGTAGGCCCTGCCACGGGAAGCTGCTACTGCCCGTGCACAAGTTGGGGTACTGAGGTACCCCTACCTTAGTACACCGACAGTTTGTTTGTTATATTATTTTTGAGTCGGGCGCACTCTTTGCCAGTTCCTTCTCGTATTATGGGTTTGCACATTAGACATGCAATCCCGGGGTGAAGCTTGTCCAACTTAAAAAGATCATGAATTAACTACTACTTCCTCATGAACTTAAAACAGAGGCACAAAATAGGAATTCTTTTTTTTGAATAATTTTGAGATGGTACATGAAAGTCTCCGTTAGGAATGGCAGGTAAATACCATGTATAGGAAGGTATGGTGGACTCATATGGCATAACTGGTTTAAAAGAATTTGGATGCACAAGCAGTCAGTCCGCTTAGTACAGGTGGAGGTTAGCAAAAGATTGGGAGCGACCAACTAAGAGAGCAATGACGGTCATAATCATGCAGAGCGACAAAGCAACATTGAATCAGGCATGGTAGTTATATCGCTACTCAGAAACAAAAGATCATCAAGGCTTGACAGACTTTCTTTACAGTCCTAAATATACGTGAGCATACGCCAAGTCAATCAAAATAAATTCTTGAAGGAAGATATTACTAAACCATACCACATCATAGGCAAACAAATCATGTTGGTACTCCAATAACACATTGGGAACCCCCCAGCTATTTGAGACTAACCATAAGAAAACATGAACTACTAAGCACCATTATGCACGTAGCATTTTTATCATAGACATATCAACCAATGCAACAGAAGCAAACTCTCTTAATAAGATAAGCATGATAACTAAAGAGAGTTCAAGCAACCAACTAAACAAAAGCTCTTTAAAAAGATAAGCATGAAAACTAAGAGCTAAGCATGATAGTAGCTATTGAAAGACAAAGAACACACACAGCAAGGATAGACATGAAAATTCTATGTTATGTTCTAGGTTGAAGTGGAGCGTGTTTCTCTCCCACATAAAGAAAGCTGAGTTCCGACTCGATATAAAAAGCTAAAGAAAACTAAAAAGGAAACTAAAAGCAAGACGCTCCAAGCATAGCACATCACACATGAAGCGATAAAAATATAGTGGAACGAAAGACGAACTGATAATGTTGATGGAGAAGGGGATGCACGGGGGCATCGCCAAGCTTAGACGATTGAGTCTTCTTGAATATTTCTTGGGGGTGCATGGGGGCATCCCCAAGCTTGAGCGTTTGACACTCCCGAATCTTTTTATCATCTTCCCTCGCACACTTGAAAACTCCCTTCATAAATAACTCATCATAATCTGATTAGCGAGGTTAGTACCCTTAATAAAATAATTTTTCCTTGCTGGAAATAAGGATATTCTTGAAGGTCTACTGTTTCTCAAGATTGCCAAAAGGTTTTTACAA
The DNA here is from genome assembly GCA_902687465.1 of Secale cereale. Classification (NCBI taxonomy): domain Eukaryota; kingdom Viridiplantae; phylum Streptophyta; class Magnoliopsida; order Poales; family Poaceae; genus Secale; species Secale cereale. The sequence goes on along the minus strand of LR738715.1, from coordinate 487,926,907 downwards.
AGAAAAAGCAAGCTCAAGGTTTGCAAAATGAAGGAAAGGCAAAACAGGACAGAATCTGTGAAAAACAGACCAGCAGGTAGTAAATAATTTTTTCGGGGCACTTCTGCAACTCAAATCAAAAAACTCAGAACAGACGCCCAAAAGACAATTGTATAGAGCACGCTGTCGAAAAGATTCGGACCAAAAAGATGATCTGGCGATTTTATACGAATTTTTCTATCCAAGGACAGAATCTGTTTCCTGGACAGCACGTCACAACTTTTGAACTTTCTTGCAATCAGAGGCTACACTTGGCACAAAGTTGAAAAGCAAAGATACAATGATGATGCTACTGTAGTAACAACATCAAGACACAACAAAAGCAAAATAAAATTTTATTCATGTGGGCTGCCTCCCAAAAGCGCTTTATTTTATGTCTTTAAGCTAGGCATAAGACTTTAATGATGCTCTCGTAGGAATAAGAGTTGAAGAACAAAAGAGAGCATCAAGAAGCAAATACCAAACACATTTAAGCCTAACATGCTTCCTATGCATAGAAATATTGCAATAGAATAATTCATTGAAGCACAAAGCAATAAGCATAGGAAGGCAAAACAAGCATAACTTCAAAATATTCACCATAAAAAGAGGAAACTTCTTATTATTAAGATATTTAGAACCATGTCTCCCTCTCTCATTATAAATTTCAGTGGCATCATGGATGAACTAAACAACATAACTATCACATAAGGCATTATTTCCATGATCCAAAAGCATAAAAGTGTCATTACTCTTCATATAAGCAAAATCTTTCTTATTAGGAATAGTGAGAGTAAGACTATCATAACCATCATGGTAATCATCGTATTTAGGAGGCATATCATAATCATAATAAATTTTATCCTCAATAGTAGGTGGACCGAAAATATCATATTCATCATTGTAATCATCATATATAGGAGGCATAGTATCATCAAAGATTTTCTCCTCAAAAGTTGGGGGACTAAAAATATCATGTTCATCAAACGTGTCATCCCCAAGCTTAGAGCTTTCCATGTCACTGGCAATATTGATATTAAATAAAAACATACTAATAACATCACCACCATCATGATTGTTATGCAAATAATAAAGTTCCAAAGGTTTTTTAATTTTCTCTTTGAACACATCATGTCCAAGTTCAAGGTAGAGCTTATAAAGCTCTCTCATATTTTTGTTGTTTTCCATTAAGCAAAACTAGTGAAAATAAAAACAAGAATCAAAAAGATTTAATTGCAAGATCTAAAGATATACCTTCAAGCACTCACTTCCCTGGCAACGGCGCCAGAAATAGCTTGATGTCTACACACGCTTCTACTCTTATAGACTATGTTGGGCCTCCAAGCGCAGAGGTTTGTAGGACAGCAGCAATTTCCCTCAAGTGGATGACCTAAGGTTTATCGAACTCAGGGAAGTAGAGGTTGAAGATGGTCTCTCTCAAGCAACCCTGCAACTAAGATACAAGAAGTCTCTTGTGTCCCCAACACACCTAATACACTTGTTAGATGTATAGGTGCACTAGTTCGGCGAAGAGATGTTAAATGGCAAGTGATATGGATGGCAAAACAAAGTAATATAAATCTGTAATAAAAAGTGCAGCAAGCAAACAAGTGGTAAACGTGAGCACAAATGGTATTGCAATGGTGGAAACAAGGCCTAGGGATCATACTTTCACTAGAGGCAACTCCCAACAAAATTAACATAATCGAATCACATGATATTTCCCATAAAACATGCAATGGAGACGCACCCGGAGGTCATTCCTTCGTGGTCAAGAGAAGACGAGAATTATGTAGGGCTACAAAAACACACCTCAAAGTTCGTAGTTCTCAATCTAAGGATTTCCCAATGTCACCGGGGCCATCCAAAGAGAGTTCCACAATCACCACAACATATCTAAAGGATAGTCAAAGACAAGCACCAAGAGACTCTCAATCTTCAATCAACACACAAGAGAGGAAATCACTCATGAAAATATTTTTCTAATCTATGTCCAATAGACCGCTGTCACCTTGGTCTCGGGGATTATACTAGATAAAGACAAGTGAGTACATCAATCCAATACATAGAGGAAGGGGAAATATCATGGGATCACCCTAGATTAACATAGCCTATGATCACAACGAAGATCACATCATGGGAGAGAGAGATAACCACATAGCTACACGTACGAGCCCTCGGCCCCGGAGGAAACTACTCACGCATGGACATGGTGAGGAGGAGGTTGATGATGGTGTTGATGGAGAGGTGCAGCCCCGCGAGGAGGCGGCGGCCGGCGGCGGCCCTAGAGGGCGGCGGCAGCCCTCGGGGCGGCGGCGGCCCTAGGGGGCAGCGGCTCCTTGGCCCCCCTTCTTCCTTGTGGATGGTGCTGCAATGGTGCTGGTCCTCCCCTCCAAGACGGCGGCTTGGGAGGAGGAAAATTCGTGGCCCTTGGTGACCTAGGTTTTCTCTCTTTATATAGACTCTTGGAGTCCCGTCATCAGATTTTGGGCCTCAGTAAAACGGGATTTAGTCGGCCGTCCGGACTCCGATTTGGACGAATTTTATATCCAGAAGCATCGCCTCGAAATTCCCCACAACTTTCGCAACTAGACGTTTTCCGTTTGACGTCGTCTTCGGGCAGGAACGTGACCATCTTTAAAAGACGTTCTCAGACAGATTTCAGGAAAGTCAGAGTCCTACTCCAATACGACTCTTTTTGCGTTTTTGTCAATTTCCAAGTAATTCCTACACAATAAAGTGTAAAACAAGAACATTGTGTACTTTTTCAACCATTAGTAGGTTAGTCCAAATATGATCAAAAGTGTATGGAAGTGCATAAATATCATAGCAATATCACACAAAAGAGGCATGGAGCAAGCAGAAATTATAGATACGTTTTTGATGTATCAGGAGGCGCCACCGTCTCGAGGCGGAACCAAGGCGGAAACCAATCTAGGGCTTCGGCAGAGCTGTTCTGCCAGGAATACTTCCCTCCGGGAGGTGGAAATCGTCTCCGCCATCATCACCAACAACTCTCCCATCTTGGGGAGGGCTATGTTCATCAACATCTTCACCAGCACGATCTCCTCTCAAACCCTAGTTCATCTCTTGTATCCAATCTTTGTACCCAAACCTCAGATTGGTACCTGTGGGTTGCTAGTAGTGTTGATTACTCCTTGTAGTTGATGCTAGTTGGTTTATTTGGGGGACGATCATATGTTCAGATCCATTATGCATATTAATACCCCTATGATCATGAACAATATTATGTCTGGTGAGTAGTTACTTTTCTTCCTGAGGACATGGTAGAAGTCTTGGTATCCGTAGTCATGTGAATTTGGTCTTCGTTCGATATTTTGATGAGATGTATGTTGTCTCTCCTCTAGTAGTGTCATGTGAACGTCGACTACATGACACTTCACCGTTATTTGGGCCTAGAGGAAGCCATTGGGAGGTAATAAGTAGATGATGGGTTGCTAGAGTGACAGAAGCTTAAACCCTAGTTTATGTGTTGCTTGGTAAGGGGCTGATTTGGATCCATATGTTTCAGGCTATGGTTAGGTTTACCTTAATACTTCTTTTGTAGTTGCGGATGCTTGCATTAGAGGTTAATCATAAGTGGGAGGCTTGTCCAAGTAAGGAAAACACCCAAGCACTGGTCCACCCACATACCAAATTATCAAAGTACCGAACGCGAATCAGATGATCATGATGAAAACTAGCTTGACGATAATTCCCATGTGTCCTCGGGAGCGCTTTCCTTTATATAAGAGTTTGTCTAGGCTTGTACTTTGCTACAAAAAGGATTGGTCCACCTTGCTGCACCTTATTTACTTTTACCTTTTGTCACTTGCTACCAATTACCTTATCACAAAACTATCTGTTACCTATAATTTCAGTGATTGCAGAAAATACTTTACTGAAAACTGCCTATCATTTCATTCTGCTCCTCGTTGGGTTCGACACTCTTCTTATCGAAAGGACGATGATATATCCCCTACACTCGTGCATCATCATACTCCAGTTCATCAACAAAAGTTTGTCCTTCTCAATTTAAGTTTTCAGTCGTACAACCACGTTCCTTTTTCATACCATGTAAATTAAACTATATAGAGCAAGTGATCTTATTTTGCCAATCTGAAATGGGATTAATTGACAGAACACTAACCGTTGATACTTATCAGTTCTTGATCTGTAATCCAGTGGTGTCGTGAAGCTGCCAACTCCTTCACAATGTCATTTCCTGCCATGTCTTGACCTGAACAATACCATATTGTGTTAATGCTATTTTAAACTGTGTCACTTTATTCATCAGTAAGAAATGTGATGAATTGTCAGCACTCTTATATGTGCAAAACCTGTCATCTATCTGCTTGTTTATCTTTCAGAGTGAGGAGGATATAAGTGTCAAACAAGTGCAGTCTCACCAGATTGCTCAGCTGCTTGCGCTGCAGCTCCCGAAAAGGGCTAACCTTTCTTGAACTCTATTGAAGTGCTGTAAGTTTTGTATATTATTTTGTCGGCATGTTTAGTTGCACTGGTGGCGATCTTTGATGCCCAGTGTATGTAATCTGCTCTCTGCTTGTGCTTTATTATCATAATGGTGAACTTTGATGCCCAGTGGATGTAATATGCCATAATTTCTTTTATTGTATAGTCTAGGTTTTTTTTTCTTATTCACGATGCTGCAGTTATTTTACTGTATATATATATCATGTCCTCGCAGTAAACCGGCCAAACTTGTAAAATTACGGTACATAATCAGGCCGTCATGCAAATCACCATGTATGATCCACATCATGGGCCCCGTCATCTTGGTCCGTTAACAGGCCTAAATGTAAACTGGCCCACTAGTAGATTCGGGCCTTAAATAGGCCGAGTAAACCGCCGGCCCTATTTTCCCAAGAAAACTAAATGGGCCTTTAGGAGGCTGAAAAGTAGGTTGGGCCTAAATCGTGCCGAACAGCTCACGGGCCGGCAGCAGGTAGAAATAGACCCCGGCCCATGAATGCGCCAATCAAATCACTGGCTTATAACAGGCCAAAATTGTCTCGGTCCTTGTTTTTCCTACTCAGATTAACGGCTGCGAGCAGGCCAGATGCAAACCGGGCCGTAGTTAGGCCCAACTATATGACGGGCTTTTAACAGGCCAATATTAATATAGGGCCGAAATGTTAAACGGGCCCTTAACAGGCCGAAACTAATATCAGGCCGAATTACTTAATGGGCCTTTAGCAAGTGGGACCAAAAGCATAGCGTCAAGTTGACCGGCCGAATCTGATATGGGCCATAATTTAGCCTAAAGCCTCTTAAAGGGTCGGACCTGATCTGGGCCATAATTTGGCCCAGAATGTGGTAGGCTTTTAACAGGCCGGATTTCATATGGGCCATTATTAGGCCCGGAACATGGCAGGCCATTAATGGACCAGATCAAATATGGGCCGGCATTTGGCCCAAAATATGGCAGCAAGTTAATGGGCCGGCCTACTAGGGTCCTCAAAATCTTTTGGGCCTACACCTAGACCGTCCCATTAATATTGGCGAAATCTCGTGGGCCTTTAGCTGGGCCAGCCCATTACGGAACACAAAAAAATTGTGGGCCTTCACCTGGGCTGGCCCATTATGGCCCGAAAAAATCGTGTGGGCCTGTACCTGGGTCGGCCCATTATGACCGGCAAAATCTTGTGGGCCTTTAGCTGGGCCGGCCCATTATGGCAAACAAAATATTGTGGGCCTTTAGTTGGGCCGGCCCATTATGGTCTGCAAAATCTTGCGGGCCTTTAGTTGGGTCGGCCCATTTAAACTTTATGGGCTACTTTTGGGCCGGTCCAGGTGTCAACATATCATAGGCGCATCTCGCCCATTGGATGAGTGACACCTGTGCCAATGCGGAGCTGACACCTGTTTCCGTCAGCCAATCAGAATTTTACACGTGGAAAATCACCGTTGGTCGGGGCTGTTAACGGGTTATCGGATCCAAAACCGGACCCGATAGCTTAACGGCATTCCGTTACGGTGGATGCCATGTGTCGGTCACCCTTGACGAAAGCACTTCTGTGACGCGCTATTTATCGTCATGGAAGTGGACACTTCCGTGATGATAATTTTGGCAATGTCATGGAACACTTCTACGACAGCACAGGTATGACTATCTTGATTCTGTCATAAAATCGTCGTGGGTGTACATGCATGACAGAAAACGTGACCTACTGTGACAAACACGTATCATCACGAAAGTGTATTTTTTTAGTGCAGGCAAGATGCCCGTTCCCCGATATCACATCTATCATTTCCTTGCTAGTTGTCTTGCTCTATAGTTATGCCTTGTTGCCTACGCTTTTGCTCAACCCCTCTTATAGCGTTGTTAGTTGCAGGTGAAGTTTGAAGATTGCTCCATGTTTGGACTTGTTTATTTGGATAACACAATATATATCTTAATTAAATTAATGCACATATATATTGGTAATGGGTGGAAGGCTTGGCCTTCTGCTTGGTGTTTTATTCCACTAATGCCACCTAGGACCCGATAAACTAGTGTTATGTTCCTTGATTTTGCGTTCCTAACACGGTTGGGGTTTATGGGCCCCCCTTGATAATTCGCACTACTTAAAGCTTTTCCAGCATGGCCCAACCTTGGTACTATATTTGGCTAACAACTAAAAACATGCATAGGGAGTTACAAACCTGAGTTCTTAATTCACCCCCGGACCAGTGCTCCTCATGAGTGTTGGTCCAAACCTGTCAACCGCCGGTGGCCGCCAGGGGCAACTCTGGTATTTTGGCCTACCGGAAGTTTGGACAATCCTATCGTGGCCTGGGACGAGATACGGGTGGCTCTTATCAGGGTGTCGGCACGTCGGGAGGCTTTACTGGATTAGTTTTACCTTTTGTCGAAATATCTTGAGCACGGGATTCCGAGAATACTCGGGTCTTCCCAATATGGAGTTGCGACTTCGCAGATCGTGAGCTTGTGATTGGCTAAGTTGGGACACCCCTGCAGGGTTATGAACTTTCGAAAGTCGTGCCCGCGGTTAAGTGGCAGATGGGAATTTGTTAATATCCGGTTGTAGATAACTTGACACCATATCCTTAAGAATACACTACCTGTGTGAGTACCGTGATGGTCTCTTTTCGAAGGGGTTTCGGAAAGTGAACACAGTGGGGTTATGCATGAACGTGAGTAGATAGGATCACTTATTGATCACCTTTGGCGACCGTTGGCACATATTCTCCTCTCGCTCTGAATTCGTAAGCTAGTTGCTTAGTGCTTGTTGTAGACACTTTATTACCTCTCCACACCTAAAGGCTTTGTTAGTTTTGATACACGGGAATGGGATTGCTGAGTCCTTGTGACTCACAGATTACAACACACGCCAGATGCCGGTATAGTCGAGAACAATGTAGTAGTTGGATCAGAACTTCACTAGGAGTTCGATGAATAGCGTGTCGTTTCTATGTAACGTATCCTGATGATCAGTAGTGGTTCCTACTAAGGACGATCATGCCTTGTGGTTGTGGTATCTTTTCTCGTTTGGATTTCGTCGGTAGTCGGACCCTTTGTTATTTGGATGAATGTATGGTATTGTATTCATTGTGTGACGTGGCGAGTGTAAGCCAACTATTTTACTCTTTCATACCTGTTCTTTACATGAGTTGTGCAAAGATACCACGCTTGCATCATTCCAGAATGCGATTATGTCTCTAACTCATGCCTCGACACGTAGGAGATATAGTCGCATCGTGGGCCTTACACTATGGCACCAATTTGTGACCTTGGTGGCACGGATATGTGCAAACATATGAACGTTAGGAATCTCGGTTGGATCGACTAGGACAACTCAGTGGGACCGAAGTGAATGAATGAGCAAGAGAGAACAGTCAAGCCATCTCGGTGAGACCATGATCCATATTGGTGTGGCCGAATCGTTAGGGTTTTGGCAGTTGCTTTGTCAAGATGAACTCGGTGGCTCCGGATAGGAAATTTCAGTGAGGCCGAGTTTGGAATTTGGGTTTGGACACTTTTGGATGGAGAAAGTGGCTGAGGGTTTTGGAGCAATATCACTAAGCACTTGAGCAATGAGATCATTAAGCAACACCTCATCCCCTTTTAATAGTATTGGCTTTCCTATGGACTCAATGTGATCTTCGATCACTAAAATGAAAATATAGAGTCCTGAGATTTTGCCAATCTTTTTCCTTTGCATTAGGAAGGGGTTCCACATCCTGTTGTCCTTGACATGCCATTGTTGAACTTATCTGAAATATACTAGATAAATCTATTAGTCCAGCAAAAGATATGTTGACATTAATTACCAAAGTCACCCAAAGAGCACTTGTCCTTTCACATGATTTTTGAGAATTTATAGAGGCCGAGCAAGGTCAAATGGAGCTTCATGGGCCCCACCACCCATCAGGGTGCACCTGCCCCCTGGGCATGCCCTGGTTGGTTGTGTTCGTAAGCTCACTCGTATGGTCTTCTCCTGAAGCTTCTAGTGTCTCTTTCCTCCAGAAAAAAATCTCCAAAAAGTTTCATCGCATTTGGACTTCATTTTGTACTGATATTCTATGAAACCAAAACTAACAAGTGGCATTGGGCACTGAGTTTATAGGCTAATACCAAAAAATGAGATATAATTTCTTGTATGTGTATATAAAACATCCATGATTGATAATATAATAGCATGGAACAATCAAAAATTATATATACATTGGAGACGTATCATAAGGATACTGCAAGATTGAACCCACTACCAAGGACCTCGCCCACTAAAGATAAATTAATCTAATTTGCCAAAAGAGATAGATAGATGGGAGAGAAATACAAGGCTATAAAATAAGACATAGATAAGTCTTAGAGAAGATTTAAATACGTTCAACTAATAATATGATCATAAACCCGAAATTCATCGGATCGCAAAAAATACAACGCGAGAATTACATCGCATAGATCTTTGAAGAGATCAATGTATTGAATATCAAAGAGAGAGAGAGAGAGAGTGTGTGTGAGAGAGAGTGGGAGCTACAACTGAGGACCGGTAAGTCTGTGGGAACTACTCCCACATCATCATGGCAACAAGGTTGATGAATATTGCCTCCCCAATGGTTCCCCCTCTAGTAGAGTACCAGAAAAGGCCTCCATATGGGATCGCTGAAGAACAGAGTGTGAGAACCCGTAATTAGCTTCCAGACCCTCCGGTGTATATTTGTCAACCCCAGGATCATTGTTGACAACACAGCGAAATGATATCATTGCACAATACGTAAAAGTATTACAAGTAGTATATTTATCACAAGACATACCTAGCAAATTGTCTCATGACATTTACAATCAGAAAACAGAGGAAAGTACAATGCGTAGCGACTCCATCTCAGCCACAGGCAGTCGATGTAGTCCACGTGACCTCACTCCTACAGATCGCCATAGTAGTGTAGTCATCACCTTCGTCTTCATGGATCTCTGTTGTCAACAAAATTATTGCCATGAGTACATTACGTACTCAACATGCCTCCCACGGGGAAGGACCTAATAACTACATGTGGCTTCAAAGGAAGGCTGTATGGCTCATTTGCATAAAAGCTAATTTTGTTTGAAAAACATATAGCAGTTGGGTAATAGCAGTTTTAGATGGAAACATGTGTCAGCTCCGGAATAACTTTCATCAAAGTGAGGATCCTCGATCAACTCACACTCTTAACAGGTTCCAAGAATAGGGGAAAGAGGGAATAAGAAAGACAGGTCCTGTATGTCAAGAAAGATTCATGTGCCGTCCATGACCGTGGACACGGCTATTCGAATAGTTTTACACTCTGCAGAGGTTGTACACTTTACCCACACGACACAATCCCGACTTGTTGCCACTAGCCGTCGCTAGCGTAGTACACCATTTGGTATACCGGCAGGGAGATTGTGACGAGGTCTTTCATTAGACCAAACTTACTGTGCCAAGCCCACTAGGTTTCAACACGGAAGTAACCGCAGTTCACAGTCCGAGCCCCCTTTTGTGCCGAGGACACTCCCCGCAAGGCAGCTATCCCTTCTGCGGTACGGCGATGACGACAATAAGAGTGAGCTAACTAATTAACCAAGCCAGTCCCATATAGCATGTGGCTGTACTGTTATCACAATCTTCAAATCCAAGACTTATTAGGCCTCATGCGGCACGGACGACTGATTGCCCCCTTCAACTCGTGAAGGGCGCCAATCACTCCTTCAATCCTTGATTCAGCTTTCGCCCGCGCCAGTATTCAGATGGTAAGTTTCACCCAGAGTAGAAGAGAGTAGAGAAGGTCAACAAGGTCAACCGACCTAGCTCAGCGAGCTCAGCAACAAGTTCCAAGTGTCAATGATCCGAAGATCATTCAAATAAGGACCTATAGAATAATAAGCATGGCTAAGCATTTCAACTCTACTGGAATAATATATAATTCTACTCAGGTGTCAAGTGAATAGGCGACAAGAGAATCAAGGTAATGTGTCAATGGACACACTAGCTACGAGATTAAAAGCATGCATATAGTAACTATAAAACTCAATGCAATTTTGTAAAACATAGGATAAGTATGATCAAAGAAGGAGGCATGCCTTCGTTGTTGAGTCCTTCTTCGGTAACCTGATTCTGTCCATATCCAACATTGTCGTCACTCCCTACTCATCGTAACGATAGCAACAGACAAACAATAAATATCAAAGCAATGGCAAATCCAAATAACATCCAAAACAAATTAAGAGTAGATGGATAGCAAGATATTGATCAGATGGAAATTCAAAATGAGGTAGCATGATCGGGTGGTGAGGGAGATGATTCAATGAAATGACATGGTTCGGTTGACATGACTAAAGAAGGCTTAGCGATCAAGACTAACGTTCTAGTATGAATTGTTCTACTAAGCAGTATGTCGGTGTACTAAGGTAGGGGTACCCCAGTACCCCAACTTGTGCACGGGCAGTTGCAGCTTCCCGCGGCAAGGTTTACTGCGTGCTCGCCGGAGACCTTCCTGCCTCCTATCAAACCATTCAAAAACAAAGTATACAAGACAGAAGATCGAGACCCCGGCAAGAGGAGCTTGCCGGGAAGGCCGTACCAGGCTCAAGGTTGTTCCACTAACACAAGACCCTGGCAAGAGGAGCTTGCCAGGAAGATTAGAAGATATTGCCTCGGCGCTATGCGCGCCCCGGCAAGGGGCCCGGGGAGCGGCAAGTTCCCGGGCCCGGCAAGATCAAGGCCCCGGCAAGGCGCTTGCCGGGGAGGCTACGCTGTGTGCCCGCGCTCCAGCTCATCGGCCCACGCGTCGCCCTGGGGCCTAACCAGGGACGCGTGGCGGATGGCTGTGCAGCCTGGGGTACACGGTGGCACACCACGGTGATAAATCCGTCGCCGTGGCGGACGGAGACGCTAAGGCGGGAGCTTTTGGGGTCGACGGCGACGGGCATTAAATGCCCTTGTCCCCCACTGTTAAAGTAGGTATAGACCACTGTTCTGTACTGTAGCTCCACTGTTCCCGCACTGTTACAACTACCACCTCTTTTACTTTTTTACCCCTTTCTCCTACGTTGACACCTGTCGGTGACCCCTTGCACTATAAAAGGAGGCCCATGCACAACGTGGAGGGGGTTCGAAACCTAGATTACTCTCACGCACGGTGTAGCTGCTTCTTCAAGCTCCCGAGCGCTCAACTCAATACACAACCAAGCAGGAGTAGGGTTTTACGCATCCGTGCGGCCCGAACCTGGGTAAAACTGCCCGCGCGTCTGCTTCGATCTGCTCTTCGTGCTCCCTCCGCCCTCGTACCGCACAGACAAGGGGCTCCGGTCCCATAGGTGTTCGTGGCGGACAGTTTCCCCCGACATCTTTGGCGCGCCAGGTAGGGGGCGTCGAGGTTGTGCGAACCTGATCCGGCGTTCGCGCGGGCGCATTCTTCATCAACCTCTCCAGCTTCATCAACAACTTCATCAGCGACAACTCCATGGCCCCGAAGAAGAAGCCTTCGGAGGTCGGAGGCCCGTCTGCGTCTCACCCGCCGCCACCAGAGCCGACGGTGGGCGGGGGAGACGCCGTCGGAAGGGTGGTCGCCGGCGAGGACACTCACGGTGCCACCGGATCCAAGAACAAGACGGATGACCGGACCTCGGTCTCCGTGGACGCGCCGCGTCCATCACAGCACACGACGACCCTGCAGCGCCATACCACGGGAGGTGGTATCCGCTTGCTGGGACAAGGCCAAACTGGAGGTTCGCGGGACGCCCCGGACCCCCGTCCGGGCACAAGCAAAGCGAAGGCGCCGGCGCGGGACCCCGCTCCTTCTAACGTCGTTAGAAGTCCGAGCGTATCCCGCTCCTCGCACCGCTCGCCCGCGTTCCCCACTACTCCGGCAGAAGCGCTCGCAAGGGCGCAGCTGCTTCTCGATTTTCCTCCGGCGGCCGACAAGGCCGAAGAATGGAGGGCCACTATCCGGAGCCTGATAGACTTCGCCAACAACGACTCTCCGCATCAGCCGTCGGCCTCGCGGCCGCGGCAGGCTGAGAAGACGAAGGCTATCGGCGACAAGACTGCCGGGGGTGCGACAAGCGTGCACTCCCCGCCGCAGAAACAGAAGACGCCGCCCCGCCGGAACAATCCCGACGACGGCTCCACAGCCTCGTCGGACCCGCGGGCCCGTCGGGACCAGCGCCAGGTCCTCGACGACCGGCGAGATGAAGACGCTCGGACCACGATCGAGCGCCGCCGAGAAGCTCGGCGACAATCCGACAAGAGAGCTGGGAACACTGTCGACGCACCCGCGCCCGGTGAACCAGGCGACTTGCCGTACGCGGCAGGCTGCCCTGCGTTCACCCGCGAGCTGCGGCGCGTCCAGTGGCCCAGTATGAAGAACTTTAAGCCCGACGTACCGGAGAAGTACGACGGCAAGACGCACCCCTCGGAGTTTCTCAGCGTCTACACTATCGCAGTGCAAGCTGCCGGGGGGCGCGACGAGAAGATCCTAGCCAACTACTTCCCGCTCGTGCTGAAACCGAACGTCCGTTCGTGGCTCATGCACTTGCCGGAAGGCTCTATCTCTTCATGGGCCGACCTCTGCCATCAGTTTGTTGGCGCCTTCACCGGCGGCCACAAACCCCATGGCCAGGAGAGCGATCTCCACATCTTGGCCCAGAAGGAAGGCGAACCCCTGCGCAAATATATCCAACGCTTCAGCCGGGTGCAGCACAACATCCCAGACGTTCACCCTGCCGCGGTTATGAGCGCGTTCCATCAGAACGTGCGTAACCGCCGCATGCGTGAGGAGATGGCGATGACCAAGATCAGGGACGTCAGCGAGCTTTACGCTCTTGCTGACAAGTGCGCCCGCGCGGAAGAAGGGAGGAAACTCCCCGGGGAGGATGCTGGCGCAGGGGGAAGCGACAGCGACGACGCCGCCCCGGCAAAGAAGAGCCGGCGGCGGAACAACAGGAAGAAGGGCAAGAAGGAAGTGCTTGCCGTCGAGAAGTCCGGCAAGGAGGCCCCCGCCAAGCAAGTGCAGGCTGGCGGCTCCGGCAAGGAGCCTGCCCCTGCGGCGGCGGCCGACAAGCCGGGTAGCTCCGACAAGCAATACTGTAAGATTCACCGCACCAAGGGCCATGATCTCTCCAACTGCAAACGCGTCGAGTACCTCGTCGAGCAGCAAAAAGCTGAGTACGAGAGGCGCGACAAGGAGAAGGCCCAAGGTGGCGGAGAAGAGCCCAGCAAGAAGCGGCCGTTCAATGGCCGGGGAGGACGCCGCGGCAAGGCCAAGCAGCGGCAAGGAGATCGACCTCCCCGGGGCCGCGACAACGACGAAGACGACGATGAAGACATGGAGGACGACGAGAACAGCGAGCAGGAGTTCCAGAAGGCCACGGAGGTCCTGTGCGTCGACGGTGGCGCCTCCCTGCACACCTCCCACCGCCAACTGAAACAGTGGGTGCGTGAGGTGAATGCAGCGGAGCCGCCCGTGGAGTCGCGCAGGCTCCTCAAATGGTCCAGCACGCCCATCGTTTTTGACCTTGAGGATCACCCTGACCGCACCACGGCGGTCGGGTGCTTGCCGATGCTGGTTTCCCCCACCATCCGCAACCTCAAGGTCACCAAAATGTTGGTTGACGGCGGGGCCGGGCTGAACTTGATCTCCTCTGCTGTGATCAAGAAGCTCCAGATTCAAGACGGCGAGCTCGAAGAGACCGGTTCATTCCAAGGAATCAACCCGGGAAGGAGCAAGCCCAAGGGAAAGATCACTCTGCCGGTGACCTTTGGCGGGGAGCTCAACTTCAGGACTGAGCGCATCACCTTTGACGTCGCTGATATTCCATTGCCCTACAATGGAATACTCGGCCGTCCCGCCCTCGCCAAGTTCATGGCAGCTTCCCACTATGCCTACAACGTGCTGAAGATGCCGGGGCCGATAAGCGTCATCACTGTCCACAGCGACAAGAAAGATGCGCTTATTTGCGCCGACAAGATTTACCGGGATGCGGCAGCTGCGGCCGAGAAGGATACTCTTGCCGCTGAAGCTCCCGGGGGGAAGAAGACGAAGACCAAGTCCGGCAAGAGCAAGAAAGGAATGGCTGCTCCTCCGGCAACCAAGAAGGTGTCCGCAAAGGAGGATGGCACTGGTGGTACCTTCACCATCAGTGCCACCCTTGACAGCAAATAGGAAAGCGCGCTCGTCGCCTTCCTGCGGGCGAATGTCGATGTGTTCGCTTGGCAACCATCTGACATCCCCGGTGTTCCCAGGAAGGTGATTGAGCACAAGCTTGCTGTCTGTCCTCATGCGCGGCCCATCAAGCAGAAAGTGAGGAAGCAAGCCGTGGAGCGCCAAGAGTTCATCAATGAGGAGATCAAGAAACTAGAGGCAGCAGGCCTAGTTAGAGGTGTGATCCATCCGACGTGGCTGGCAAACCCAGTCGTCGTGCGCAAGGCCAACGGGAAGTGGAGACTGTGTATAGACTTCACCGATGTCAATAAAGCATGTCCCAAGGATCCTTTCCCTTTGCCGCGCATTGACCAGATCGTTGACTCCACTGCCGGATGTGAGCTACTCTGTTTTCTTGATGCATATTCAGGCTATCACCAGATTTTCATGGCCAAGGAAGATGAAGAGAAGACTGCATTTATCACTCCATGTGGCACCTATTGCTTTATCCGCATGCCATTTGGACTGAAGAATGCAGGCTCAACCTTTGCAAGGGTAGTATACACTGCTTTTGAGCCACAGATCCACAGGAATGTAGAAGCCTACATGGATGACATCGTGGTGAAGAGCAAGAGCAAAGAAACACTGATTCAAGACTTGGAAGAAACATTTCAGAACCTGCGCAGGATACAGCTCAAGTTGAACCCCGAGAAGTGCGTCTTTGGAGTTCCCTCCGGCAAGCTTCTCGGGTTCTTTGTATCACAGAGGGGGATTGAGGCCAACCCCGACAAGATCAAGGCCATCGAGCAGATAGAAGCCCCAAAGCGCGTCAAGGATGTCAGAAGGCTTGCAGGTTGTGTTGCTGCCCTCAGTAGGTTCATTTCAAAGTCCGCAGAACGCGCCCTACCTTTCTTCAAAATCTTGAAGAAGGCAGGTCCCATGAAGTGGACTCCGGAAGCGGAGGCGGCGTTGCAGGATTTGAAACGGTACCTGTCCTCCACTCCTATACTTGTCGCACCTAAACCACAGGAAAAGTTGTTGCTATACTTAGCGGCAACCAACCAGGTGGTTAGTGCTGCGTTAGTAGCGGAGAGGGAGTCCGACGAGGAGTCAGCGTCACCGGCAAGCGAATCTAGCGACAAGCAGGGGACTGTCCCGACAAGCTCTGGCCCCGACAAGGAAGACTCTGCGCAGGAACAAGGAGAGGTGCGGAAGAAGATGGTGCAGCGCCCAGTGTATTTTGTAAGTTCCCTTCTCCAGGGAGCTAGATCAAGGTACTCTGGTGTGCAAAAATTGCTTTTCGGCCTCCTCATGGCCTCGAGGAAGCTGCGCCACTACTTCCAAGCCCATGAGATAACAGTGGTCACTCGCTTTCCGTTGAAGAGGATATTGCACAATCCAGAGGCAACTGGCAGGATTGTCGAGTGGGCACTGGAGCTGTCAAGCTTTGGACTCAAGTTTGAAAGTACTTCAACCATACAGAGCCGAGCCTTGGCAGAATTCATTGCTGAGTGGACCCCAACACCAGAAGATGAAGTTCAAGAAACAAGTGTACCCGTGCAAGAAGCGACAAGTGAATGGGTAATGTATTTTGACGGTGCCTTCTCGCTGCAAGGCGCCGGTGCCGGCGTGGTACTCATTGCGCCCACCGGAGAGCACCTCAAATATGTTATCCAGATGCACTTTCCCAGGGAGCAAGCGACAAACAACACTGCAGAATATGAAGGCTTGCTTGCCGGCCTCAGGATTGCGGCCGAACTTGGGATCAGAAAGCTGATTGTGCGGGGCGATTCTCAGTTGGTGGTCCGGCAAGTTAACAAGAGCTACCAGAGCCCTTTGATGGAAGCATATGTCGATGAAGTGAGGAAGCTTGAAGAGCACTTTGAAGGTTTGCAGATGGAGCACGTCCCAAGAGCTCAAAATGAGATTGCAGATGGCCTTTCAAAGTGCGCAGCGATGAAGTTACCTGTGGAACCAGGGACCTTCCTACTCAAGCTGACTCAGCCATCAGTTACACCATCAATTGGGCAGTCCAAGAAGAGAAAGTTGGTCTCCGGCGACTACTTGCCGGCGGATCTTCCTGAACCCGCCGCCAAAGTTCCCAAGATCAACAATAACGCTGAGGAACAGTTTGCTCCTGCAAGCCCTCGGGCTTGTGCAGTTGAAGCAAGTGTTCCCGACAAGCCTTGCTCCGGCGAGCTTGCCGGGGGACCGTCAGCTCCGACAGGACCAGAGGTCTTTGCCGTAGAAGCTGAGGTTCCCGCAGCGGCCCTCGAACCTTTAGTCCTTGCCGTCGAGCCCCGGGCTCCGGCATGGGCACAGCAGATCGTCCGTTTTCTGCAAACTGGAGAACTTCCCGACGACCCTCAAGAGATAGAGAAGATAACCAGGCAGTCAAGTATGTATCAGTTTGTGGATAACGAGCTGTACAGAAGAAGACTCAACGGTGTCAGGTTGAAATGCATCTCCAGAGAAGATGGACAGAAGCTGTTGGCAGAAATACACGGAGGCATATGCGGCCACCACATTGGCGCAAGGGCACTTGCCGGGAAAGCTTTCCGGCAAGGGTTCTTTTGGCAAGAAGCCCTCCAAGATGCAACTGCACTAGTAACCAAGTGTGAAGCGTGCCAGTTCCATGCAAAGCAAATTCATCAGCCAGCTCAAGCTCTCCAAACAATCCCTTTGTCATGGCCCTTCTCGGTCTGGGGGCTCGATATCCTCGGCCCTTTCCCTCGTGCTGTCGGGGGCTTTGAGTACTTGTACGTTGCAATCGACAAGTTCACAAAGTGGCCAGAAGTGGAGCCAGTGAGAAAGGTGACAGCACAGTCAGCAGTCAGGTTCTTCAGGTCGATTGTTTGCCGTTTTGGGATCCCTAACAGGATCATCACCGACAACGGTACGCAATTCACTAGTCGCACCTTCATGCAATACGTCCAAGACCTTGGCGCCAAGGTCTGTTTCGCTTCTGTTGCTCACCCGAGGAGCAACGGCCAAGCGGAGAGGGCAAATGCTGAAGTGCTGCGCGGACTCAAGACAAGGACCTTTGACAGGCTGCGCAAGTGCGGAAGGAATTGGATAGAGGAGCTCCCGGCGGCTCTTTGGTCAATCAGAACGACACCAAGTCGAGCCACCGGGCAGACACCTTTCGCTCTAGTCTATGGAGCGGAGGCAGTTCTCCCCACGGAACTCGTATACGGATCTCCTCGAGTACTCGCTTATGATGAGCTCGAGCAAGAGCAACTGCGACAAGATGACGCATTGCTCCTTGAGGAGGGACGTCTCCAGGCTGCTGTACGAGCTGCTCGATACCAGCAAGCTTTGCGTCGCTACCATAGCCGCAAAGTCAAGGCCAGGAGTCTCGAGGAAGGCGACCTTGTTCTTCGGCGTGTTCAGTCCGCCAAGAATTCCAACAAGTTGACGCCGAAGTGGGAAGGCCCTTATCGGGTGAGACAAGTTACGAGGCCCGGCGCTGTCCGCCTCGAGACCGAAGAAGGCTTACCGGTGAGCAACTCCTGGAACATAGAGCATCTTCGCAAGTTTCACCCCTAAGGCGCGGTTGCCGTGATCCGCTCCGGCAACCACCTTTTGTACAAGCCTTGCCGCTGTTGCATGTAACCCTTTGTACAAAGCCGGGCGCAGACCCCGTGCATCAGTAAAGTTTTCGTGTTTTCGCATCGATCGCCTTTTGCATGCTTCTCTTTGCTATTTGCATGTTCTGTTTGGCATTTGATGCAACACTCAGACATACGGTAAGCACTATTACGCCGAAAGGCAATATGCTTTTCCCCTCTCCTTTTCCATTTCTCTTAAACAGAAGGAACGTTCCTCGCGCACAAGTTTGCCGGGGGGGAAGGAGATGGAGGAGGAACTAAGTGCTATTCAAGTAAGAAGAGCCTTACCGAAAAGCAAGCAACATGAGCAAGCAGCATATGAGAGATAAGTTGTTAGAATTTGACCAGTTCAAATTTTAAATTTTGGTTGTCTTCCTTAAACGATCACACTTTGTATGGAAAACCTGTGCGCGGAGGAACCTACCCGTAGCTTGCCGCACCCTTATCTTGTTTTCGAGTCCACTCAACGATTTAAGTGAGCTGCGACAAGTGTCGCGCCCTTGCCTCGTTTCCGAGTACACTCAGCAAGCTAAGTGCGTTGCGACCAGCTGCGGCAAGGTTGCTTGCCGGCGAGGACCTTGGCCAGCAGGCTGCTCAGAGTCCAGCACTCAGCGCTCGCGACAAGGGCCCCTTGCCGGCAAGCTCCCCGGGAGCGTAGGGTGAAAAACATGCAAAGTCAAAGATTGGAACAAGGAAGATAACATTGCACTGATTAATTGAAATAAAGCAAATATCTTCCAAGGATAACTCGTCGCAATGGACTAATGAGTTCACAACATAATGTGCAGCAATAAAAAGATAAAGATGAATGGAGCCCTAGTCTACGCGGTCGCCTTCCTTCCTGCCAAGCTTTGCCACCTTGGCGATGATGTGGCCGACCTGCTCCTTCAGGGCCTCCGTGTCTGCATCTGCCGGCAGGGTGCGAAGAACGTTCGTGAGGTTGATCCCCGGGTTGCGGTACACGATCTTCGTTAAGACCCGCTCCAGAGTTCCCGCGCAGAGACGGCGCGACTCCTCGGCCA
Source organism: Secale cereale (assembly GCA_902687465.1). Lineage (NCBI taxonomy): Eukaryota > Viridiplantae > Streptophyta > Magnoliopsida > Poales > Poaceae > Secale > Secale cereale. The sequence continues at coordinate 487,907,631 of LR738715.1, read as the reverse complement.
GCTGCGCGGGGATGCGGTTCCGGAGACCTGCAAGGGCTGGAGCGACGCCTCTGAAGAAGAGGCTGAGCTTGGCGCTGTGCGGGAGATCTGGATCCGGCGAGTAGATAAGATGTTCGACCTTCAAAGCAAGCAACTCCTGATCAATGTTGGACGCAGAAGAAACCAGCTCTTCGGTCCACACCTCAATAGTCTGCCGGAAGAGCTCGGAGGCCTTGTTGACGCTCTCCATCAAGGTTCGCTCCTTGCGGAGCTCATCCTTCAACTTGGTCTCCTGGGCCCGGGCAGCATCAAGCGATTCCTTCAGGGTGGTGACCTTCAGCTCCAAGTCTTCAATGGAATCCTTGGCGGCCTTCAACTCGTCACCCCTCTGGGACAAACTCACCTGGAGCTCTGAGTTTGTGTGAGCATCCTTCTCGCGCTCCAGGATGAGCGCGGCAACCTTCTCGGCGCTCACCTTCATCGCCTTCTCCAGTTGTTCGACCTTGGCGGCGAGCTCCTTCTTGGCGTCCTCCGCGGCGACCGCGGCGGCCTTCGCCTCCTTCAGCTCCCCGCCAAGGACAGCCTCGCGAGCGGCAAGGTCTTCTTCATGAGAATCCAGCTCCACCTTCCGCTGCGCGAGCTCTCCCTCTCGCCGGGACATCTCCACCCCGGCGAGGCGCTGCTGTTCATCGGCTTCGGCCCTCTCAAGTACCCACTCTTGGTACTCGCCGGCGAGACGCTCTCGCTCCTCCGCCACCTGGCGGAGAGCAGCCTGGTTGGCGGCGCTGAGCTCCGCCGCACGCTTCTCCATCTCTGCCGCGGCCTTGGCGGCAAGAGCCTCCCGGGAAGCGAGCTTTGCTTGCCTGGCCCGGTAAAGGGCCAGGAGCTGATGAAGCAATCGCTCCTCCTCGGGCCCCTCACCTCCACCGGGCGCCTGGACGATCTTCAGGCCTGCGGAGGCGAGGACCTCTCCGTCGAACGCCTCGCCCTCCGCAGGAGCTCGCGACGAAGACCCCCACGGCATCTGGATGAAGACGCCATTGGGGGCCTCGAGATAGAACCTTTGCTCCTCGCCGGCGGAGGGACCGGTGGCCGGCGCAGCATCCGATGCTCCCGCCACCTCCGGGTCGGCGGTGCGGCCACCGTCCCCCTCCCCGGCCGCTGCGTCCGCAGCCGGAACAGTCTCTTGCGCGGCCGGCTCGGCGGCCTCGCCCACCTCCTCGACGACTGGAGCGTCGCCGCCGCCGCCCTGCGCGTCCTCCTCCTCGAGGATAATTACCTCCGTCTCCATAGGCACAGGAGGAGGAAGATCTAGGAAGAAGAAGAAGACAAAGAAATTTCAAGACCCAAGCAAATATCCAAAAAAGAGAAAAGCAAAGAAGACAAGTTACAAAAGTTACCTTGGCGAGCGTCCTCAGCGGCGGGCTCCCTCGCCGGGGAGCTCGGCCTCGTCGTAGTAGTCGCCCTCGCCGGGGAACTTGGCCTTGGCGGGGTGGCCGCCCTTGCCGGGCTGCTCGTCCTTGGCGGGGTACCCTGCCTTGGCGGAGTACCCGCCCTTGACGGAGCACTCTCCCTTGCCGGAGAGTCCTGCCTTGGCGGGGATAGCGGTGCCTGCAGCTCCTCGGCGGTGGTCTCCGGGCGCTCTTCCCGCTGCGGCTCCTCCTCTGCACGGAACAAGACAAGGGATGTCAAGATATGAAGATAAAATCAAAAGCCTCAGACGTACCCCGACGAGCAAAAAGAAAGAACCCCAGACTTACGCTGGGGGCTGCGCTGCGGGCTGCGCTGGGGGCTGCTCGTCGGAGCAGTGCCAGAGTCCGGCAGGCTCGGCTCCGGCGCGCCCTCTGTTGCCGCCGCTGCCGAGTCCTCCGCGACTTCGGCCTCGGGCGCCTTGGCCTTCTTCGCGGCGCGATGGGCCAGGGTCCTGAAACCAGAACAGAAGACAGAATTAGCATCAACAGAAGATCAAGATAAAAATCAAGAAGATGAAGAATCTCGGATCCTTACTCCTGGTCCTCCTCGTCGTCCTCGCTCAGGGCGGAGAAGTCGTACTCCACCGTAGGCGCGTCGACGCGAGGAGCGGGAGGCGAAGACTCCCTCGCGCGCTTGGTACTCACCGGGGCTGGGGGCTGCGAAGACCCAGCCCCTGTGGCTGCCGACGCCCGAGGGGCGGGCGGAGCCGCTGCTCCGCTCCGAGAAGACCCCTGCCGGCTCGCTGCCGGCCTGCGGGGCGCCTCCGTCGTGGTCCGCGCACGGCCCGCCTCTGCTGCGGCTGGTGCGCCGGACGGCCTTGGCGCGGCTTGACTCCCCCGGGGAGCCGCCCGCCGAGGTGGCTGTTGCCGGGGCGCCTGTGCCCTTTCCCCCGTCGCCGCCTTGCGGAGACGCTTTGCCGGGGACTCCTTCGGGCTTGCCGGGGGCGGGGAGCTCTCCGGCGAGGAGAGGTCGTCGGCGTACAACTCCGTAGATCCGCCGGAGTCTTCGGCCTCCTCCTCCTCCTCCTCCTCTGCCCCGGCCGGCTCGCTGGGCCCAGCATCCAGCGCTGCGGCCCTCTTCCCCTTGGCGCCTCCGCCCCTCGCGGCGCCTCTGCTTCCTCCGGCGGTGCCCTCCCTTGCCGCGGCCTCCGTCGCGATCCCATGGATCCCGGAGTGCCTCAACGAGGGGACCCCGGCGAGCGCGTCGGGTGGGAGGTTCAGCAATCGGCGGATCTCCGCCTCTTCCGCCTGGGTGGACGCCTCCTCGGCCTCCGCCTCCTCCGGCGAAAACCCGAAGACTCCTGCCGCCGCGGCTGCGGCGGCCTCCTCAGCCCGAGAAGCTATGTAGGCGATTTCCTGCTCGGTGGTGTCCCGCGTATGCAGCTTGAGGTCCTCCTTGTTACTCGCCACCTCGACGAGGTTGTCGTAGAAGTTGAGGACATCGATGGGCTTCGGGGCGATCCACGACCGGTCCAAGCCATGCGAGTCGCACATCGGCATCATGGCAAGGATTCGGTCCCTCGCGGCGTTGTTGCAGAGCGGCACCACTTCCCGGGGAGTCCTGAACCACTCGGGGTGCGTCGGGTCATACTTGAAGAGCTCTCGTACCATCCCGCGCAGCTCCAGAGTGGTGAAGTTAAAATTAAGCCCGGGGCGCAGCCTCATGATGTCTGCCGGGCCGCCGTACTCCCAGGCCGGCCTCTTTCGGTCCTGGAGAGGGGCGATGCGGCGGCGGAGGAAATCTGCGCCCACCTCGGCAACTGACAGCCGGGCCAGCCGAAGACGGAGGATCCGGACAAGAGCGATGTCGAGCTTGACGTCGTCGGAGTCTAGATCGCTCCAATCTCTGCCGCGCGCGATAGGCGTTGTGCGCGGCGCAGTGAAGGCTTGCGGCTGGTCCTCTACAATCCAACACCACTCCGCTCGCCATTCCTCCCACTTGCCGCGGAGCTCCCCCGGCAAGTACGACCCCTTCTTCCCGAGACGGAAGACCCAAGAAATACATCCGGAGAGAGGGGCATCGGCCTCGGCTCTAGGGGTGAAAAAGTGTCTAAAGAGGGCTACGTTGGGGTGGACTCCTATGAAGTTTTCGCACATATGTGCGAAAACGGCCATGGTGAGGATGGCGTTGGGGGTGAAGTCAAGCAGATGGAAGCCATATGTATTCATGATATCACAGAAGAAGTTCGAAAAAGGAGGGCAGAGGCCACAATGGAAAAAGGCAGCAAAGAAGTAATACCCGCCGGGATAGTTGTCCTTGGCGGCGGCCGGGTATGCTCGGGTGCGGGGATGCGCGTCGGTGCCCTTGGACCAGAACAAGTAGTACTTGTTCCAGAGTTCTTGCACGCCGAGCCTCGGCGAGAAGACGACGTGCCGCTTCCGGTAAGCGATGAGCTTGGCTGCTTGCTCGGATTTCTCCTTCTTGGACTTCTCCGCTTTCCCCTTGTCGGTCTTTGGGGCCATGGCGGACGCGGCGGAAGGAAGAGGACGAAGAGCTAGGCGGCGGCGGAGCTGTGGAGGCGGAGCGCAAGAAGGAATCTTTTGCAGGAAGAAGACGACGTAATGAGAGCACAGGGAGGGGAACCGCGCCCGCTGCCTCTGCTTTTATGGGGGAGTGGGGGGGCGTTTCCCCCTTTCCATTAAGAGATCGTGGGCACGTCCCATCCCACGGCGCCGCAATCGACGCGTGCCGTTACCATGGGATGCGGCGGAGATGGAAGTGGATTCGGCGCGCCGCGGGCCGCGGGTGCCCGTGCACTGTTTTGGGCCTGGCCCAACAGCGCTCGGCACCGTGTGTGGCCCAGGCCCGGGGGCTCCTGTCGGTGTACTAAGGTAGGGGTACCCCAGTACCCCAACTTGTGCACGGGCAGTTGCAGCTTCCCGCGGCAAGGTTTACTGCGTGCTCGCCGGAGACCTTCCTGCCTCCTATCAAACCATTCAAAAACAAAGTATACAAGACAGAAGATCGAGACCCCGGCAAGAGGAGCTTGCCGGGAAGGCCGTACCAGGCTCAAGGCTGTTCCACTAACACAAGACCCTGGCAAGAGGAGCTTGCCAGGAAGATTAGAAGATATTGCCTCGGCGCTATGCGCGCCCCGGCAAGGGGCCCGGGGAGCGGCAAGTTCCCGGGCCCGGCAAGATCAAGGCCCCGGCAAGGCGCTTGCCGGGGAGGCTACGCTGTGTGCCCGCGCTCCAGCTCATCGGCCCACGCGTCGCCCTGGGGCCTAACCAGGGACGCGTGGCGGATGGCTGTGCAGCCTGGGGTACACGGTGGCACACCACGGTGATAAATCCGTCGCCGTGGCGGACGGAGACGCTAAGGCGGGAGCTTTTGGGGTCGACGGCGACGGGCATTAAATGCCCTTGTCCCCCACTGTTAAAGTAGGTATAGACCACTGTTCTGTACTGTAGCTCCACTGTTCCCGCACTGTTACAACTACCACCTCTTTTACTTTTTTACCCCTTTCTCCTACGTTGACACCTGTCGGTGACCCCTTGCACTATAAAAGGAGGCCCATGCACAACGTGGAGGGGGTTCGAAACCTAGATTACTCTCACGCACGGTGTAGCTGCTTCTTCAAGCTCCCGAGCGCTCAACTCAATACACAACCAAGCAGGAGTAGGGTTTTACGCATCCGTGCGGCCCGAACCTGGGTAAAACTGCCCGCGCATCTGCTTCGATCTGCTCTTCGTGCTCCCTCCGCCCTCGTACCGCACAGACAAGGGGCTCCGGTCCCATAGGTGTTCGTGGCGGACAGTTTCCCCCGACACAGTAGTAGTGGCCTCTACACATCTGAGCAAAGGTATAGGAAACTACTACATAACAAAGGCAATTGCATCAACACATATGAAAAGAAACCATCCTATGCATTTAACTACGCAATCACAATAGGACATGATAAAGGTAAAAGTTAACCACAAGTAAATATTTGAATATAATCCAAATATTTATAATGGTCAATAGTAGTCAAACATATACATCAACTATAATAACTTAAAAGACAATAGTCCATAAGGAAAACAAACAACCATTAGAAATCATACTAGTAAGCAATGAAACATCATACAACAACATGAATTGAGTTGGATCTAGATTCTATCCTAAAGCAAAACAAAAGAAAATAGGGTCAACTTCATTATATCAAACAAATACTATGGCCACACAATTTAACAAGAGACACATATTACACATGGTATGTGAATGATAAGTTATAAATATGTATTGACTAATAACACAAGCATCAAGCATAAAGTGACCATGGTAATATACTACACTAGGACATGCTCTTTATGATAATAAATAACAAATGTCTAATTAACCACTACCAACAACATTATCAACACATGATTGTAACAACATGGCAAACTATGCACACTTGGCATATGAGAAAGACACAACTCACCTAACGAATGGTAAACTATCCAAACCATGTGATGAACTAATGAAACAAGTATTGAACACTCATAATACTAACATGATACAGAGGTAAACATCTATAAGAAAGAACTGAACTAGGCAACTGTAATACACCAAACATCATAAAGCATGAAAGATGTCAAATCATAGAATAATGCATTAGTGAGGTAACCAATGTAATGTCTAAACATGGATGATCGAGATACCACACTAGGCTACCAATAGAATACCGTAACTATGAGATAACTAACATCGCGGTCAAGTAGGGTAGTAGCACGCAACCCTGCACACTATTTATGACATGTAAGAACATGGAAGCATGGCATTATCACACAACACTATCATGATTGTTATAAAATATAACCACACCGAGAAAGCAAAATGAGCATGTAGGCATGTAATACTAGATAATGGCATCAACCAATGAACATGTATTCTACCAGAATGATTAGCAAGATGATATGCATTTCTATCTAGTATAACTTACTATTGTAATGACAAATGATACACAACTAGAAATGATCTATAACATGAACTGATACAGCACACTATGTAATCTAGTTTTACAAGCATAACAACATGGCATATTGATTAATCTACAACCTACTACGATATATATCTACCAAGTAAAGTCTAATCACATGTATGAACATAAGGTACAAACTACCAATGATACAACACATTATAGGCATACAACCAAATATGTATTTTACTTTGAGTAAGTACTAACATGGCTCGTCAATCAACTAAGCATGCTTAGGTACCATCCTGAGTGAATGAAACAACTTGGATAAATAACAAGAAGCAATAGACTAGGTTATATGCAACAAGCATGACCTATATGTAGCAATAACAAGAACATGTGACATGGACGGAAATAAATATGTAAACCATATCTAAGATGCCACCATGCTAAACAAAATTAAATAGTCAAGATATGAAATATTTCATTATTCAATAAACAAAGTAAAGCCTATAATAATCCTACGAAATTATAAGCATGGCGAATGTTTACCAAATATTCTACGCATGCAATATAGGGCTACACGCTACACAAGAATAATATCTGAGACAACGTACAAATACAATATAATATAAATAGATAGATAAATAAAATCCTCACGACAAATCTAATCAATGATATCTAACTTAGAATTATGAAATAAATAGGAGCGACTCCTAGGCATGTCATGACCATATAAAAATATCAAGCCAACACAAAAGTTCATCGATCAGCTACTACACACTATAAAAATCACAAGAACTAATATGAAACAAAAGAATAACACACAATTACAATTAGGCATTAATTGAAACCATATAAACTATATTTAAATCTATAGACATGTCTAAGACAATAACAATACAAAAATAATCAGTTTGCCACAACAAAAACTATAATCGGTAAACCAATAAATTTAATAAGTCATTTGTCACACGCAACAATTTGAGACCAATAGGATGCTCTCCTAGGCATATCGCAAACATATGAACAATAACATATTATTACAAAATTTACCGATGAACAAACCCTATTCCATCTTGGTCAAGAATGACTATAACAAAAGTTATACTAAAATTCCATTGATGAAACCAGCGAGCTAATTCTACCATGGGGTTACTATGGGCATGAGAAACAAATCACATGCTGAACACAAGGTCATCCGAGGAAGTAAAAAAAAGTACGCGGACATGTCGATGGCATCCGTTCATGTATCGACGCGGGTAACGGTATAGATAGGATGAACGATGATGTCTACGGGATTCATTAGATGATGACGAGTATGCGTGCAAAAGGAATTTGGTAGAGCCTCACCGAGTTCGACGGAACGGTGCAATGAACTTGACGATCAGTGTATGCGAACATGCGAAATTCTTCATGTGTGGTTGACGGATCGTGTTCTTTCTTCTCTGAATGGATTCATGGCATGGAGGAGAATCTTGTGGCACAAGGGGATGAACGAGGATGGCCTACATCAACGGAATGGACAACCGGCGTCCATAGAGCACTATTGCTTCGGGCAGAGTTCTTGGGAGAACTAAGAAGGAAGAAGGTAGGGGATTCTGCTGGAATGGAAGAGGAGTTTGGGGCGCACGTCTAGGTACTCACGGATTTGGAAACGGTGAATATTTGAAGGAATTAGAGGAGGGGCTGTTTCTCTCCTCTAGATTTTCTTCTCTGTAAGTGTGAGCGTACACATAAGGGAGATGGGCTCGGTGGAGAGAATTAGGGAAGGAAGAAGCCAAAGAGAGGGAATTAAAGGGGGCACTCAAGACTCTTGGCGTTTCATACTTGCAAGATCATGTGCTGCTGAGGTGTCTTCTCTGTAGGTTGAAACGTACACAGAGGGAGAGAAGATGAGGCGCTCCCTTGGCTGGGTGTTGGCCCATTTTTGCTAGGCCCAAGTGGGAGAGAAATAAGAGAATAATAGTAATAAAAAGTTGGCCTTTGGCCCATTCGTGTTGAGAGAACATGGAACAGAAAAATAAAGATGTTGTAGAATGGGCTTAGGAAATTTGGCCTAGAGTTTAACAGATGGAAAAGAAAGTGACTTCCCTCTTTGGAAAATATAGAGAATTAATAGAAGCTGAAACAAATATGCAGCAAACCAAGAAATCCACAAAAATGCAGACTCGCATATTTAAATATGCTTAAGACAAAAAATAAAAACCAGCTAAAGGAAAATATGAAACTCAATTTAATTTAAGTTGGCATTAGTTCAAATTAAATCCTCCAAATTATAAATGTCCAATTTAAGCTTTGTTAACAAACAAAACAAAACGAAATTTTCTCGCCCTAATTTTTGAAAAAAAAAATCTTAAACATTCCGAGAATTGGGATGTTACAAATCTACCCCCCTTAAAAGGAATCTCGTCCTCGAGATTCAGGCTGACTATAGAGAATGGGTTTGGGTTAGCTTCATCTTCAACACAGTTCTTGTCAAAAACTGATGGAACCATGATTGATTTTGATCTTGCTGGCAAGCAACTTCAGGGTCTTGATTGGAGACACCTCGATCATTGATGATGTCTCCATCTTGATCAAGGCATGGAAGCAGTCCTACGATCTTGGCGATGGTAATCTGATAGCTTCTCTGAGTGGTTGGGCATTCTTCGGCCTTGACCTTCTTCTATAGGTCAAGCTTGGTGCGGTTGGACTCGTGCGGTGAAGGTCTTCGAATCTTCTTATTCTTTGCAAATGAAGGTCTTCAAATCTTCGATCTTGCCATGAATCACCGTCTACTACCCCCCTTAAAAGAGGTTTTCCATGGGGTTCACATTGATATTTCAAAGGATGATGTTGCAACTTCTTTCCTCTCAAAGTGTTCTTCGGGGTTTATAGAGAAGAGGGAAAGAGCAAAAGATGAGTAGAAGAATCCTACACAACGAAGAGATACCCCAAACGATAATCAAAATATAACACCAAGATAATCGTGAAACTATCCAAAGAAAGCTCAAAAGCAACTCATTTTAGCAAATAGGGTTTTAGTATGACTGCATAGGAAAACACCAAAAATATGCAGACAATACTCACACAAGAAAGGTTTTGCGTCTACAAGCTACGAGTTCTTTCACTACAGGGGTGTTAACCAACCTAATCCTATATGGCATGTCTCATCATAACTTGGTGCAGATCTTCAACCTTGACAATTGAAGCATCATCATCAGTTGTTGAATTCTTGAGTTCTCGAGGTGTCTTGTTCACGAAAATGTTGCTACTCGGAGATTCAGGGGTTGAAGTTATCTGGAAACTCTTGGCACATCTTCTGAAGCTTCTGACTTTTAAACACCATGGGCAAGGGAAAAGGGTTTCACATACTATAATGAAGAAGGTAAGGAAGCAGAGTTTAAACTTTATTTGAATAAGATGAGACAAGGAGAGCAATAGTGAAGGAGAAGAGTACGAGAATGATCCTTTTCAAAATAGTTTTTCTTATAAAAAAAGTACCTAAGGCTTTCCATTTCTAAATAAGGCCACGCGACTAGCTCGACATCGACTCTGATACCACTTCTGTGAGAACCCGGAATTAGCTTCCAGACCCTCCTGTGTATATTTGTCAACCCCAGGATCATTGTTGACAACACAGCGAAATGATATCATTGCACAATACGTAAAAGTATTACAAGTAGTATATTTATCACAAGACATACCTAGAAAATTGTCTCATGACATTTACAATCAGAAAACAGAGGAAAGTACAATGCGTAGCGACTCCATCTCAGCCACAGGCAGTCGATGTAGTCCACGTGACCTCACTCCTACAGATCGCCATAGTAGTGTAGTCATCACCTTCGTCTTCATGGATCTCTGTTGTCAACAAAATTATTGCCATGAGTACATTACGTACTCAACATGCCTCCCACGGGGAAGGACCAAATAACTACATGTGGCTTTAAAGGAAGGCTGTATGGCTCATTTGCATAAAAGCTAATTTTGTTTGAAAAACATATAGCAGTTGGATAATAGCAGTTTTAGATGGAAACATGTTTTGTCTCCAGAATAACTTTCATCAAAGTGAGGATCCTCGATCAACTCACACTCTTCACAGGTTCCAAGAATAGGGGAAAGAGGGAATAAGAAAGACAGGTCCTGTATGTCAAGAAAGATTCATGTGCCGTCCATGACCGTGGACACGTCTATTCGAATAGTTTTACACTCTGCAGAGGTTGTACACTTTACCCACACGACACAATCCCGACTTGTTGCCACTAGCCGTCGCTAGCGTAGTACACCATTTGGTATACCGGCAGGGAGATTGTGACGAGGTCTTTCATTAGACCAAACTTACTGTGCCAAGCCCACTAGGTTTCAACACGGAAGTAACCGCAGTTCACAGTCCGAGCCCCCTTTTGTGCCGAGGACACTCCCCGCAAGGCAGCTATCCCATCTGCGGTACGGTGATGACGACAATAAGAGTGAGCTAACTAATTAACCAAGCCAGTGCCCATATAGCATGTGGCTGTACTGTTATCACACTCTTCAAATCCAAGACTTATTAGGCCTCATGCGGCACGGACGACTGATTGCCCCCTTCAACTCGTGAAGGGCGGCAAATCGCTCCTTCAATCCTTGATTCAGCTGTCGCCCGCGCCAGTATTCAGATGGTAAGTTTCACCCAGAGTAGAAGAGAGTAGAGAAGGTCAACAAGGTCAACCGACCTAGCTCAGCGAGCTCAGCAACAAGTTCCAAGTGTCAATGATCCGAAGATAATTCAAATAAGGACCTATTGAATAATAAGCATGGCTAAGCATTTCAACTCTACCGGAAAAATATATAATTCTACTCAGGTGTCAAGTGAATAGGCGACAAGAGAATCAAGGTAATGTGTCAACGGACACACTAGCTACGAGATTAAAAGCATGCATATAGTAACTATAAAACTCAATGCAATTTTGTAAAACATAGGATAAGTATGATGAAAGAAGGAGGCATGCCTTCGTTGTTGAGTCCTTCTTCGGTAACCCGATTCTGTCCATATCCAACATTGTCGTCACTCCCTACTCGTCGTAACGATAGCAACAGACAAACAATAAATACCAAAGCAATGGCAAATCCAAATAACATCCAAAACAAATTAAGAGTAGATGGATAGCAAGATATTGATCAGATGGAAATTCAAAATGAGGTAGCATGATCGGGTGGTGAGGGAGATGATTCAATGAAATGACATGGTTCGGTTGACATGACTAAAGAAGGCTTAGCGATCAACACTAACGTTCTAGTATGAATTGTTCTACTAAGCAGTAGTAGTGGCCTCTACACATCTGAGCTAAGGTATAGGAAACTACTACATAACAAAGGCAATTGCATCAACACATATGAAAAGAAACCATCCTATGCATTTAACTACGCAATCACAACAGGACATGATAAAGGTAAAAGTTAACCACAAGTAAATATTTGAATATAATCCAAATATTTATAATGGTCAATAGTAGTCAAACATATACATCAACTATAATAACTTAAAAGACAATAGTCCATAAGCAAAACAAACAACCATTAGAAATCATACTAGTAAGCAATGAAACATCATACAACAACATGAATTGAGTTGGATCTAGATTCTATCCTAAAGCAAAACTAAAGAAAATAGGATCAACTTCATTATATCAAACCAATACTATGGCCACACAATTTAACAAGAGGACACATATTACACATGGTATGTGAATGATAAGTTATAAATATGTATTGACTAATATCACAAGCATCAAGCATAAAGTGACCATGGTAATATACTACACTAGGACATGCTCTTTATGATAATAAATAACAAATGTCTAATTAACCACTACCAACAACATTATCAGCACATGATTGTAACAACATGGCAAACTATGCACACTTGGCATATGAGAAAGACACAACTCACCTAACGAATGGTAAACTATCCAAACCATGTGATGAACTAATGAAACAAGTATTGAACACTCATAATACTAACATGATACAGAGGTAAACATCTATAAGAAAGAACTGAACTAGGCAACTGTAATACACCAAACATCATAAAGCATGAAAGATGTCAAATCATAGAATAACGCATTAGCGAGGTAAACAATGTAATGTCTAAACATGGATGATCGAGATACCACACTAGGCTACCAATAGAATACCGTAACTATGAGATAACTAACATCGCGATCAAGTAGGGTAGTAGCACGCAACCCTGCACACTATTTATGACATGTAAGAACATGGAAGCATGGCATTATCACACAACACTATCATGCTTGTTATAAAATATAACCACACCGAGAAAGCAAAATGAGCATGTAGGCATGTAATACTAGATAATGGCATCAACCAATGAACATGTATTCTACCAGAATGATTAGCAAGATGATATGCATTTCTATCTAGTATAACTTACTATTGTAATGACAAATGATACACAACTAGAAATGATCTATAACATGAATTGATACAACACACTATGTAATCTAGTTTTACAAGCATAACAACATGGCATATTGATTAATCAACAACCTACTACGATATATATCTACCAAGTAAAGTCTAATCACATGTATGAACATAAGGTACAAACTACCAATGATACAACACATTATAGGCAAACAACCAAATATGTATTTTACTTTGAGTAAGTACTAACATGGCTCGTCAATCAACTAAGCATGGTTAGGTACCATCCTAGGTGAATGAAACAACTTGGATAAATAACAAGAAGCAATAGACTAGGTTATATGCAACAAGCATGACCTATATGTAGCAATAACAAGAACATGCGACATGGACGGAAATAAATATGTAAACCATATCTAAGATGCCACCATGCTAAACAAAATTAAATAGTCATGATATGAAATATTTCATTATTCAATAAACAAAGTAAAGCCTATAATAATCCTACAAAATTATAAGCATGGCGAATGTTTACCAAATATTCTACGCATGCAATATAGGGCTACACGCTACACAAGAATAATATCTGAGACAACGTACAAATACAATATAATATAAATAGATAGATAAATAAAATCCTCACGACAAATCTAATCAATGATATCTAACTTAGAATTATGAAATAAATAGGAGCGACTCCTAGGCATGTCATGACCATATAAAAATATCAAACCAACACAAAAGTTCATAGATCAGCTACTACACACGATAAAAATCACAAGAACTAATATGAAACAAAAGAATAACACACAATTACAATTAGGCCTTAATTGAAACCATATAAACTATATTTAAATCTATAGACATGTCTAAGACAATAACAATACAAAAATAACCAGTTTGCCACAACAAAAACTATAATCGGTAAACCAATAAATTTAATAAGTCATTTGTCACACGCAACAATTTGAGACCAATAGGATGCTCTCCTAGGCATATCGCAAACATATGAACAATAACATATTATTACAAAATTTACCGATGAACAAACCCTATTCCATCTTGGTCAAGAACGACTATAACAAAAGTTATACTAAAATTCCATTGATGAAACCAACGAGCTAATTCTACCATGGGGTTACTATGGGCATGAGAAACAAATCACATGCTGAACACATGGTCATCCGAGGAAGTAAAAAAAAAAAGTACGCGAACATGTCGATGGCATCCGTTCATGCATCGACGCGGGTAACGGTATAGATAGGATGAACGATGATGTCTACGGGATTCATTAGATGATGACGAGTATGCGTGCAAAAGGAATTTGGTAGAGCCTCACCGAGTTCGACGGAACGGTGCAATGAACTTGACGATCAGTGTACGCGAACATGCGGAATTCTTCATGTGTGGTTGACGGATCGTGTTCTTTCTTCTCTGAATGGATTCATGGCATGGAGGAGAATCTTGTGGCACAAGGGGATGAACGAGGATGGCCTACATCAACGGAATGGACAACCGGCGTCCATAGAGCACTATTGCTTCGGGAAGAGTTCTTGGGAGAACTAAGAAGGAAGAAGGTAGGGGATTCTGCTGGAATGGAAGAGGAGTTTGGGGCGCACGTCTAGGTACTCACGGATTTGGAAACGGTGAATATTTGAAGGAATTAGAGGAGGGGCTGTTTCTCTCCTCTAGATTTTCTTCTCTGTAAGTGTGAGCGTACACATAAGGGAGATGGGCTCGGTGGAGAGAATTAGGGAATGAAGAAGTCAAAGAGAGGGAATTAAAGGGGGCACTCAAGACTCTTGGCGTTTCATACTTGCAAGATCATGTGCTGCTGAGGTGTCTTCTCTGTAGGTTGAAACGTACACAGAGGGATAGAAGATGAGGCGCTCCCTTGGCTGGGTGTTGGCCCATTTTGGCTAGGCCCAAGTGGGAGAGAAATAAGAGAATAATAGTAATAAAAAGTTGGCCTTTGGCCCATTCGTGTTGAGAGAACATGGAACAGAAAAATAAAGATGTTGTAGAATGGGCTTAGGAAATTTGGCCTAGAGTTTAACAGATGGAAAAGAAAGTGACTTCCCTCTTTGGAAAATATAGAGAATTAATAGAAGCTGAAACAAATATCCAACAAACCAAGAAATCCACAAAAATGCAGACTCGCATATTTAAATATGCTTAAGACAAAAAATAAAAACCAGCTAAAGGAAAATACGAAACTCAATTTAATTTAAGTTGGCATTAGTTCAAATTAAATCCTCCAATTATAAATGTCCAATTTAAGCTTTGTTAACAAACAAAACAAAACGAAATTTTCTCGCCCTGATTTTTGAAAAAAAAAATCTTAAACATTCCGAGAATCGGGATGTTACACAGAGGCTTGCTGCGGCAGAGGAATTGTTTTAGGTGTCTCCTGGTGGTTTCAAGATATATGGGAATTTATAGCACTGGAATTAGGTTAAACAAAGCAACAAGTGGGCCGCAAGGCACTAGCAATGCGCCCTACTACCATGGCGCCCCCTTCCTTGTGGCTCCCTCATATGTCTTCTGGCCTCCTCTCAAAGCTTCCAGGGTTTCTGTATGTCCAGAAAAAATCATAAAAAAGTTTCATCATCTTTAGACTTTATTTGGTATGGATTTTCTAGAAAACCAAGAACATGTAGAAATAGGGGCTGGCACTGGGCAATTAGTTAATAGGTAGGTCCACAAAAATTATATATAATGACATATAAAGCATACAAGATTGATAATATAGTAACATGAAACAATCAAAAGTGGAGATACATTGGAGATGTACAAGTGACCGTTATAGAAGGAGGAACTGTTAGACCGTTATAAGCTCTAAACTCATCGGTAGCAAAGTTTCTGGAACTATGGATGCCCAAACTGACAATCAAAAGTGGATGCACGAGGGGGTTCCTAAGAAAACAAATGTATCTCCATCTGCTATTGTTAATAGCTATTTCAAACAAAGGACAATTAAGATCTGGCTACTACATCCACCCCTTTGCGGTGTGATGGATGTGGCCTAGATCATTAGGTGGTTGTGTGCCCTCAGAAAAAGCTATGAGAATTAGAGCAAAGGTTCTACTCTATACATGAAGTGATTTTTGAAACAAGGCCTTGGGATCAGCTGCATCAGGCTTTTGTATAAAGAAATATAGGGAGAGGTTAATGGTAAAGAGGTTGAACAAGAATTGATGCATGGGCCTAGTTTTTGGGTGTGTAGTAGAATTTTCATGCTAAGACTTCTTCAAAAATAGAGTTTATTGTCAGATTCCAAAATATTGCTACTTTGGAGGACCTGGCTTATTTTGGAAAGTAAACTATGTGATGTAAAAAGAAGTAAGAGACATTAATCCAATCATTTTTTGGAAGAATCCTGCTTCAGAATTAGAGGGATTCCCAGGAGGTATAGGAACAAAGAAATTGTGTTTAGAGTGGTAACTCTGGTAGGCAAGCCTTTGTATTTGGACCCAAATACTTTGAATTTTTTTGCTTATGTCAGAGTTAAGCTGGGGTGCTTAGTGATACGTACCCAACATAAAATTAATTTTTTATTGTTTGATGCTATTACATTATCAATCTTGGATGCTTTATATGCATTATTATGTTATTTTATATCTTTTTGGGACTAACCTATTAACCCAGTGCCAATTTTTTTACTAGCTTTTTGCTTTTCAAAAAATCAATACCAAACATAGTCCAAACACGATGATGCTTTATTGTGATTTTTTCTAGACCAGAAGGGACCCTGGATGGTTCAGGCGGTGGTCAGAAGACATACGGGAGAGCCACAAGCTCACAAGGTGCGCCCTGGGGGTAGGGTTCACCCCCTGAGCTCGTGACTCCGACGCAACTCCATTTGACCTCACTCCACATCTATAAACTCACAAATATTTGCTACACAATACAGAGGCACCCAAAACCATCTTTTCCACAGCCGCAAGTCTCTATTCTTCCATGATCCCATCTAGAGACCTTTTCCGGCACTCTACCGAAAGGGGAATCGATCACGGAGGGGATCCAGATCAACCTTGCTGCCCTACCGATGTTGCGTGAGTATTCCCCAACAGACCTATGGGTACATAGCTAGTAGCTAGATGGATTTCTCTCTCTCTCTTATCTTTGATTTTCAATACCGTGTTCTCCTCGATATTTTGGAGTTCTATTGGATGTAATCTTCTTTTGCGGTGTGTTTGTTATGATCCAATGAATTATGGGTTTATGATAAGATTATTCATTCAAAGTAATTTAGCCTTTTTTCAACTTTATTATGCATGATTACGATAGCTTTTTATTTATCTCTGATTTATCCATTTGGTTTGGCCCACTAGATAGATTTATCTTCATTCCAGAGGTGCTTTGTAATGGGCCCACTCTTGTGTTTTCCTCACCCAATGTGAGAAAGGGTAGTGAGGCACATATTTGTATTGTCGCCATTAAGGGTAAAGCAACGGGGTTTATTCATATTACTTGAGTTTAATTAGTCTACATCCTGTCAACTTGCTTGAGTTACTCTGTTTGTCACGAACTTAATACCATAGATGCATGTTGTATAGCAGTCGATTGGTGGAATAATGCTAGTAGATGCAGGCAGGAGTCGGTGTAGTTGTAACAGATGTGATGCATATATATGTGATCATTAATTTCCATGAATAACATCATAACTATGCACTTTTATATCAATTGCCTGCTACTTCTTGAGCTTGCGTTGATTATCCCTTGAAGAGGAAAGGGTGATGCAGCAAAGTAGAGATATGTATTTCCCTTAGTTGAGAACCAAGGTATCAATCCAGTAGGAGGTACAAACAAGTCTCCAATATATGCACCTACACAGACTAACAAACACTTGCACACAACGCGGAAAAGGGGTTGTCAATCCCTTCAACGTCACGGATAAGATTGATATCTGGTAGAGATAGATTTAAAACTAAAGTGAAAAATCGAAATAAAGTAAACAAAAAATAATTGCAAAAATGTATTTTTTGGTTTTTAGTTTTATAGATCTTAAAATAATATATGTAAAATAGACCCAGGGGCATAGGTTTCACGAAAGGCTTCTCTCTTAAATAAAGCGCACAGTGGGTAAACAAATTATTGTCGAGCAATTAATAGAAAAGCGCAAAGTTATGACGATATTTAAGGCAATGATCATGAATATAGGCATCATGTCCATGGCAAGTAGACCACAATGATTTTGCATCTATTACGATTACTCCACACACGACCGATATGCATCATGCATCTCGAGTATTAAGTTGATAAGAACAGAGTAACGCCCTAAGCAAGTACTGGTACGTGTCGGTGCTATACACAAGGGCTTTAACCCCTTTCCGTGATGGCATTCGGAACCGTCGCCAATTGAGTGTCCTTCCGAAACGACCCAGAAACCGTCGGGGATATGGAGCCATGATCCAGAGGCCTTCCAAAATGTAATCGTGTGCGATGCAGCAGACACTAAATTCTTTTGCACGTATGGGATGGGTGATGAAATGTTTCTAATGACGTAGTGAAACCAAATTGTGTGTCCTAATGAACCATTTGGGAAACAGTATGTAAGGCACACGGGCCAACATATGAAATGTGTGCGATATGTGACCCATCGCACACGAGTTTTGTACGGAACCCGTCTTCCATGCAAGACACCATCGCACACGTTTCCCAACAATTACCTTGTGCGATATTATTCTATCATAGATGGTCTAGGAGCCCCTTCACACACATAGAAGTGTTGCAGACCATTTGTCATTTGTTGTGTATCATCGACGGTTGCGGTAAGAGTGACATGTGTTTTTTGTTTTGGATCCCACACATTTCCTAAAAAAATAATGACTAGTATTTTATTTTAGATTGGGAACGGTTTACTCCGAGCTCTCGTGTGCAACACCGTGATATCACAAACAGTTTCGTGGACCATACGTACACGTAGTTGCGCTACAAATCGTTTGCGATCTGCTGTGTATCACCGACGGTTCCGTTACGATTGACGTATGCTTTCCGATGTGGATCGAACTCACTCATCTAGTTGAACCGTGTGCGGAGCAATTGCCAGGTTAAAACAAAAATATCCCATTTTAAATAGGCATGCAAAAAGCAAATTCCCCACAATATTCTATTGAACAAATAGTGTCGACAGGAAGAACATTCATCAGTTTTCGCAATAATTGGAATTGAACATGTGGTAGGTAAATTCCAATTATTTGTCCACACATATATGCATTACGTAACTAATCATAGTGTACAAAATACGAAGACCTCATCAGATGGATCCATGTGTATATGTTTAGCGGCTAAATCTTACTCAATGTTTCAGGAGAACGCATGTTGATATCTTCATTATCACTAGTAGGATTGAAGTAGTGATTCAGGAAGAAGTCGCTGATAAATCTCCAAACCATCAGCTATTCACCAGCCGGGAGCGGTTCAGGGGTTCTCGGTTATAAGATGAGCTGCAGTTTTTTTAAGATCAGAATGTTCCATATGAGTGGTGTAGAGGATATTAATTAAGATAGACTTACTAGTACTAATGCACGAGGATCTGCGCAACTATCAATGTATTTGCAGATGGAGATCATGTGTCTGCAAACATAGTATCCACAAAGGTTGGTCCCTGCTTGTTACTGAGGACACTAAAAAAATTTGTACAGAATTAGTCATGTATTTGTCCTGTTAGGAACAACCTATTCGGTGTTAGATGTATTATTTTTTCTTTGGATAGAAATAGAAAGAGGTTTATATGTGTTTGGTAGGGTGTATGAAAGGTGCATGAGAGCAAAAGTTACCTTCTCGACCCACTATTGGGTGTTTGGTAGATTGTATGAAGGGTGCATGAGTCCACACTACCTTAACACAAATAGACTAGGAGCATGCATGAGGAAAGCATGCATGAAGAGGGGTGTTGAGATGAGCATGCACGAAGAGGGAACAACTATGATGAGATGAGATTGCAACCAAACACACAACAACTTGAACATTTAACTAGCGTAAGAAAAGGTATTTGCAGACTATTCAATAAAATTTTCGAAAATAACGGATTTCGGTGTGTTACCGGATAAACGATCTCGTGTTGTAGAGGTAGTTCCCTCTTGAACAGGTTCCCTGGTTTAGTTCTCCACAATGCGAGCACACTGTAAATGAAGATGAATCTTGACAACATCAATTATTGAACCAGATATGAATGCAAATTAATTTCAACATAATAGAATTCAATACCAATACATGAATTGCTGAAGATGCGTCAAATCCTGAGCGTTTGTTGGTGGAACCAGCATTGTGTCAGAAATGATCTCTGTTGTAGTGGACTAGCAAACCATGATGACCTGCTAACATTTGATCCATGCAATATTCATGTAACTGGCGGCAACTGGAGTTGCACTCATTAAATTATTCGCCAACAAGAAATGGCTGGCCATGGACGTAATTGTGTGCTTCAAGTACGTCTGATTTACTTTTAGCAAGCAAAAAATCTATTTCTTCATCATCCATGACGTCAGAAATAATATTACTCCCTAATTCGAACAACCTGCTGTTAATTTGGTTTTGGGTGATGACTGCTTTAAGTAAGAGGCAAGTGTTCTCTTTCCTCTTCGCTCTCCTGCTGCGCTTCCTCGCGGGTGCAGCATTTTGGCCACTTCCTTCTTGGTACTCGAAGCATCAAACTGCTTAGCAGTCCGTTCCACCAGGTTGGTCTGCGAAGCATGTGCTGCAGCTGGGTCTCCCCCCGCTGCTTTAGGGGCCGACATCTAAACCGGTGGTGCATCTTCAGCAGTTGTAGACCTTGCCACTGGCTGCTCTAGGGAGAAGGATGACATGGCATGTACAGCACAAAGTCGGGCCAGCTGATCATAGGTTGATGCATCAGCCGTCGGATTATGAGTATTCAACTCTTTGGGGGAAGCACGCGAGAGCTGCTATGGCAAGGAGAGCGTCACCGATTGAGGGGCGACATTGGTTGCTCTTCGTGGGGCATCATGGATATCATTGAGGAACTCTATTTCCTTTCATGGTCATTGGATTTGATGTAATAGTGTTTCTCCCAAGTTCATTTGATCATCAAGTCTCCTAGGACATTCTTCAGGGCAAATTAACTGAATCCGGGCTTTACTTCAGTCACGTAGCACTTCACATAGCCCCGTTTCAATGGCACATTGTCCAACAAGAGGCCCTCTTCCAAGAAGGGTGGGCAAACCTAGGCTGTTACACATTTTAACGTACCTTCATAATGTGTAAGCATGCCCTTCTATCTGTCTTTCATTCCAGATAGATCAGATATAACATCATCATGAGCAGCTCCAGTCTCAGTGTCGCTGGGGTCAGCTGATGCACAACTACTCTTGTGCGATGTAGTCACACAATAAGCAGCATCTTCCATGGCAGCCTCCCCTCCCATCCGCTGGTTATCTATCAGTGTTAGAGTCTTCTAAATCAAATTTGACTCCTTAATATCCGTTCGAACAGCCAAATACATGTCCTTCCTCAACCTTTCATACAATACATTATGCTTCATTTCAATCCTCGCTTTTTTCATGCTGAGCCTCTCTTCTTTGCTGAGTGTGAAAGCCCTCTTGCACGGAACATTAACACCTATACACCTTGAACGGCCAGGGGGCTCTCTTGTTTCCAGATCATTGGACAGAGTGTCACATGGCCTTGAGTTCCTGTAGAATCTTCAAGGGATTTTGGAAGCCTCTAACTTCACTTGATACAGTTCTTCGTCACGTGAGTTATCAAAGTAATAAGTTACATCATCACGCCTCCTTGCACATGCTCGCAAGTAGTATCTGGCCCGTCCGCCCCTGATTTCACTAAAGACCGGTTTCCTACCCGCCGCTACTGCTTCTTTGTCCTCCTTGTCCCATATGAGTTTCATGTCTTAGTATCCTCCCACACCCATACGGTGGGGGTGTATGTTCTTCTTCTAAAGTTCCGATTACTTGGCACTCTTCTTAGCAAACTCTTAAGTTGCCCTGAACCTTTTGAATTCTGCCTGGTCTGCCTTTGTAATTTGGGGGTATACGGGTAGTGGATCCTTGCCTTCACTCAAGTACTTCTCGTACATCACGTGCTTCAAGTTTCTCCTAGAATCCCTAGCCTTCTTTAGTGCAGCGTGTTCCACCTGCATTCTCCACTGCTCTGGATCATTGAAGTGATCCATGATCTCGCAGACTATCCTTCGCCGTGCTTCTGTGTCAGCCTTCCGAAACACCGCCAGATTAATGTTGAGCCTTTCCCTACCAACAAATCCACACACTCCTGAACATCGTGTGTGCTTTATCTGGTTTAGTTGGAGCCCAAGACTTTAAATCGATCTCGGTTACTTCATATACACCTTTAGGCTTGTGTCGGTGTACTAAGGTAGGGGTACCTCAGTACCCCAACTTCTGCACGGGCAGTAGCAGCTTCCCGCGGCAGGGCCTACCACCTGCTCGTCGGAGACCTTCCTGCTCCATATAAAACCATTCAAAAACAAAGTATACAAGACAAAAGATCAAGACCCCGGCAAGTGGAGCTTGCCGGGAAGGCCATCCCAGGCTCAAGATCACCTCACTAACACAAGACCCTGGCGGGAGGAGCTCGCCAGGAAGACCAGAAGACATGCCTTGGCGCAGCATGCGCCTCGGTAGGGCCCGGGGAGCGACAAGCTTCAGAGCCCGACAAGCTCTCGGGCCCGGCAAGGTCAAGACCCCGGCAAGGTGCTTGCCGGGGAGAGTTACGCTGTGTGCCCGCGCTCCAGCTCATCGAACCACGCGTCGCCCTGGGGCCACCCCAGGGACGCGTGGCGGATGGCTGTGCAGCCTGGGGGACACGGTGGCACTCCACGGTGGTAAAGCTATCGCCGTGGCGAACGGAGACGCAAGGGCGGGCACTTTTGGGGTCGACGGCGACGGGCATTAAATGCTCTTGTCCCCCACTGTCAAAGTAGGTGATGACCATTGTTCGCGCACTGTTCATCCACTGTTCCCGCACTGTTACAACTACCACCACTATTACGCTTTTACCCCTTTCTCCTACGTTGACACCTGTCGGTGACCCCTTGAGCTATAAAAGGAGGCCCATGCACAACGTAGAAGGGGTTCGGAACCTAGATCGCTCATACGCTCGGTGTAGCTAGTTCTTCAAGCTCTCGAGCTCCAACACTCAATACAATCAAGCAGGAGTAGGGTTTTACGCGTCCATCGCGGCCCGAACCTGGGTAAACTGGCTGCGTGATCTCCACGATCTGCTCTTCGTGCTCCCTCCGCCCTCTTACCGCACGAACAAGGGGCTCCGGTCCCATAGGTGCTCGTGGTGGACAGTTTTGCCCGACATCTTTGGCGCGCCAGGTAGGGGGCGTCGAGGTTGTGCGAACCTGATCCGGCGTTCACGCGGGCGCACTCTTCATCAACCTCTCCAGATTCTCCAGCTTCATCGACAACAGCAACATGGCCCCGAAGAAGAAGGCTTCGGAGGTCGCAGGCCCGTCTGCGTCACATCCGCCGCCACCGGAGCCAACGGTGGGCGGGGGAGACGCCGTCGGAAGGGTGGTCGCCGGCGAGGAAACTCGCGGCGCCACCAAATCCAAGGACAAGGCGGACGACCGAGCCTCGGTCTCCGTGGACGCGCCACGTCCATCTCAGCAAACAACAACCCAGCAGCGCCATGCCACAGGCGGTGGCATCCGCTTGCTGGGCCAAGGGCAAACCGGAGGCTCGCGGGATGCTCTGGGCCATCGTCCTGGCACGAGAAAGGCGCGGTCGCCGGGGCGGGACCCTGCTCCTTCTAACCCAGTTAGGAGTCCGAGCATATCCCGCTCCTCGCGCCGCTCGCCCCCGCTTCCCTCCTCTCCAGCAGAAGCGCTCGCAAGGGCGCAACTGCTCCTCGACTTCCCTCCAGCGGCATACAAGGCCAAAGTCTGGAGGGCCACCATCTAGAGCATGATCGCCTTCGCCAACAACGATACGCCGCAACAGCCGGCGACCTCGCGGCCGCGGCAAGTCGAGAAGACGAAGGCCGACGGCGACAAGACCGCCGGGGGTGCAACCACCGTGCACTCCCCGCCGCGGAAGCAGAAGACGCCGCCCCGCCGGAACAACGCCGACGACGGCTCTACGGCGTCGTCGGATCCGCGGGCTCGTCGGGACCAGCGCCAGGTCCTTGACGACCGGCGACAAGAAGACGCTCGAACGACGATCGAGCGCCGCCGAGAAGCTCGGCGGCAATCAGATCAGAGAGCTGGGAACGCTGTCGACACGCGCGCGCTCGGTGAACCGGGCGACTTGCCGTACGCGGCAGGTTGCCCCGCGTTTACCCGTGAGCTGCGGCGCGTCCAGTGGCCCAGCATGAAGAACTTCAAGCCCGACGTACCGGAGAAGTACGACGGCAAGACGCACCCCTCGGAATTCCTCAGCATTTACACCATCGCGGTGCAGGCTGCCGGGGGGCGCGACGAGAAGATATTGGCGAACTACTTCCCGCTCGTGCTTAAGCCGAACGTTCGTTCTTGGCTTATGCACTTGCCGGAAGGCTCCATTTCTTCTTGGGCGGACCTTTGCCATCAGTTTGTTGGCGCCTTCACGGGCGGCCACAAACCCCACGGTCAGGAGAGCGATCTCCACATTCTGACCCAGAAGGAAGGAGAAACCCTGCGCAAGTATATCCAACGCTTCAGTCGTGTGCAGCACAACATCCCCGACGTCCACCCTGCCGCGGATATCAGCGCGTTCCACCAGAACGTGCGTAACCACCGCATGCGTGAAGAAATGGCCATGACCAAGATACGGGATGTCAGCGAGCTCTATGCTCTAGCTGATAAGTGCGCGCGCGCCGAAGAGGGGAGGAGACTCCCCGGAGAGGATACTGGCGCAGGGGGAAGCGACAGCGACGACGCCGCCCCGGCAAAGAAGAGCCGGCGGCGGAACAACAGAAGAAAGAACAAGAAAGAGGTGCTTGCCGTCGAGAAGTCCGGCAAGGAGGCTCCCGCCAAGCAAACACAGGCTGGCGGCTCCGGCAAGGAGCCTGCCCCTGTAGCGGTAGCCGACAAGCAGGACGGCTCCGACAAGCAGTACTGCAAAATCCACCGCACCAAGGGCCACGACCTCTCCAACTGCAAACGCGTCGAGTACCTCGTCGAGCAGCAGAAAGCTGAGTACGAGAGGCGCGACAAGGAGAAGGCCCAAGGTGGCGGAGGAGAACCAAGCAAGAAGCGGCCGTTCAATGGCCGGGGAGGACGCCGCGGCAAGGCCAAGCAGCGGCAGGGTGACCGACCTCCCCGGGGCCGTGACAAGGACGAAGAAGACGACGATGATGACATGGAGGATGAAGATAACATCGAGCAGGAGTTCCAGAAGGCCACGGAGGTCCTGTGCGTCGACGGTGGCGCCTCTCTGCACACCTCCCACCGCCAACTCAAGCAGTGGGTGCGGGAGGTGAACACAGCAGAGCCGCCCGTGGAGTCGCGCAGGCTCTTCAAATGGTCCAGCACGCCCATCATTTTTGATCTTGAGGATCACCCTGACCGCACCACTGCGGTCGGGTGCTTGCCGATGCTGGTTTCACCCACCATCCGCAACCTCAAGGTCACCAAAATGTTGGTTGATGGCGGGGCCGGGCTGAACTTGATCTCCTCTGCTGTGATCAAGAAACTCCAAATCCCAGATGGCGAGCTCGAAGAGACCGGGTCCTTCCAAGGAATAAACCCGGGGAGGAGCAAGCCCAAGGGGAAGATCACTTTGCCGGTGACCTTTGGCGGGGAGCTCAACTTCAGAACTGAACGCATCACATTCGACGTCGCCGATATCCCATTGCCTTATAATGGGATACTCGGTCGTCCCGCCCTCGCCAAGTTCATGGCAGCTTCCCACTACGCCTACAACGTACTCAAGATGCCGGGGCCGATAAGCGTCATCACTGTCCATGGCGACAAGAAAGATGCGCTTGTCTGCGCCGACAAGATCTACCGGGATGCAGCAGCCGCGGCAGAAAAGGATACACTTGCCGCTGAAGCTCCCGGGGGGAAGAAGACGAAGACCAAGTCCGGCAAGTGCTCTGGGGCCCACTCCGGCAACCGCACCTCTTCCGAGTGCTGCGCTGCCGTCGAGGACGTTCCATCGAGCTCCACCGGCAAGTGTAAGAAGGGGATGGCCGCTCCACCGGCAACCAAGAAGGTGTCCGCCAAGGAGGACGGCACTGGTGGTACCTTCACCATCAGTGCCACACTTGATAGCAAATAGGAAAGCGCGCTCGTTGCCTTCCTGTGGGCGAATGTCGATGTGTTTGCCTGGCAACCATCTGACATCCCCGGTGTTCCCAGGAAGGTAATTGAGCACAAGCTTGTTGTTTGTCCTCATGCGCGGCCCGTCAAGCAGAAGGTGAGGAAGCAAGCCGTGGAGCGCCAAGAATTCATTGCTGAGGAAATCAAGAAGCTAGAGGCAGCAGGCCTAGTTAGAGGTGTGATCCATCCGACGTGGTTAGCAAACCCAGTCGTCGTGCGCAAGGCCAATGGGAAGTGGAGACTGTGTATAGACTTCACCGATGTGAATAAAGCATGTCCTAAGGATCCATTCCCCTTGCCGCGCATTGACCAGATCGTTGACTCCACCGCCGGATGTGAGCTACTCTCTTTCCTTGATGCATATTCAGGCTACCATCAGATTTTCATGGCCAAGGAAGATGAAGAGAAGACTGCATTTATCACTCCATGTGGCACTTATTGCTTCATACGCATGCCATTTGGACTGAAGAATGCAGGATCAACATTTGCAAGGGTAGTGCACACTGCTTTCGAGCCACAGATCCACAGAAATGTAGAGGCTTACATGGATGATATTGTGGTGAAGAGTAAGAGCAAGGATACCCTGGTCCAAGATTTGGAAGAGACATTTCAGAACCTGCGCAAGATACAGCTTAAGTTGAACCCCGAGAAGTGCGTCTTTGGAGTCCCCTCCGGCAAGCTTCTCGGGTTCTTTGTGTCACAGAGGGGGATTGAAGCTAACCCCGACAAGATTAAAGCCATCGAGCAGATCGAAGCCCCGAAGCGCGTCAAGGATGTCAGAAGGCTTGAAGGTTGTGTGGCTGCCCTCAGTAGGTTCATTTCAAAGTCTGCAGAACGCGCCCTTCCTTTCTTCAAAATTTTGAAGAAGGCAGGTCCAATGAAATGGACTCCGGAATCGGAGGCAGCGCTGCGGGACTTGAAACGGTACCTATTCTCTACTCCGATACTTGTCGCACCTAGACCACAGGAAAAGTTGCTGCTGTACCTAGCGGCAACCAACCAGGTGGTTAGTGCTGCGTTAGTAGCGGAGAGGGAGGCCGACGAGGAATCAGCACCACCGGCAAGCGAATCCAGCGACAAGCAGGGGGCCCCTCCGACAAGCTCTGGCCCTGACAAGGACAACTCTGCGCAGGATCAAGGAGAAGTGCGAAGAAAGATGGTGCAGCGCCCGGTGTATTTCATGAGTTCCCTCTTGCAGGGGGCTAGATCAAGATACTCCGGGGTGCAAAAGTTGCTTTTCGGCCTCCTCATGGCCTCGAGAAAGCTGCGCCATTATTTCCAAGCACATGAGATAACAGTGGTCACTCGCTTTCCGCTGAAGAGGATATTGCACAATCCAGAAGCAACAGGCAGGATCGTTGAGTGGGCACTGGAGCTGTCAAGCTTTGGACTCAAGTTTGAAAGTACCTCAACCATACAGAGCCGAGCTTTGGCAGAATTCATAGCTGAATGGACCCCGACGCCCGATGAGGAAATTCCAGAGACGAGTGTACCCGTACAAGAAGCGACAAGTGAATGGGTGATGTACTTTGATGGTGCCTTCTCGCTGCAAGGCGCCGGTGCCGGCGTGGTACTCATCGCGCCCACCGGAGAGCACCTCAAGTATGTTATCCAGATGCACTTTCCCAGGGAGCAAGCGACAAACAACACTGCTGAATATGAAGGTTTGCTCGCCGGCCTCAGGATTGCGGCCGAACTTGGGATCAGGAAGCTGATTGTGCGGGGAGATTCTCAGTTGGTGGTCCGACAAGTTAACAAGAGTTACCAGAGCCCTTTGATGGAAGCTTATGTAGATGAAGTGAGGAAGCTTGAAGAGCACTTTGAAGGTCTGCAGATGGAGCACGTCCCGAGAGCTCAGAATGAAATTGCAGATGGCCTTTCGAAGTGTGCTGCGATGAAGTTACCTGTGGAACCAGGGACCTTCTTGCTCAAGCTAACTCAACCATCCGTTACACCATCAATTGGGCAGTCCAAGAAGAGAAAGTTGGTCTCCGGCGACTACTTGCCGGCGGATCTCCCCGAGGTCGCCGCCAAGGTCCCCAAGATCAACTACCAGAACGCTGAGGAACAGTTTGCTCCTGCAGATCCTCGGATCTGTGCAGTTGAAGCAAGTGTTCCCGACAAGCCTCGCCCCGGCGAGCTTGCCGGGGGACCATCAGCTCCGGCGGAACCAGAGGTTCTTGCCGTAGAAGCTGAGGTTCCCGCAACGGCCCTCGAGCCTTTAGCCCTTGCCGTTGAGCCTCTGGCTCCGGCATGGGCGCAGCAAATCGTCCGTTTTCTGCAAACTGGAGAACTTCCCGACGACCCTCAAGAGATAGAGAAGATAACCAGGCAGTCAAGTATGTACCAGTTCGTGGATAACGAGCTGTACAGAAGAAGACTCAACGGTGTCAGGTTGAAGTGCATTTCCAGAGAAGATGGACAGAAGCTGTTGGCAGAAATACATGGAGGCATATGTGGCCACCACATTGGCGCAAGGGCACTTGCCGGGAAAGCTTTCCGGCAAGGGTTCTTCTGGCAAGAAGCCCTCCAAGACGCAACTGCACTAGTAACCAAGTGTGAAGCGTGCCAGTTCCATGCGAAGCAAATTCATCAGCCAGCTCAAGCTCTCCAAACAATCCCTTTGTCCTGGCCCTTCTCGGTCTGGGGGCTCGATATCCTCGGCCCTTTCCCTCGAGCTGTCGGGGGCTTTGAGTACTTGTACGTCGCAATCGACAAGTTCACAAAGTGGCCAGAAGTGGAACCAGTGAGAAAGGTGACAGCACAGTCAGCGGTCAGGTTCTTCAGGTCGATTGTTTGCCGTTTCGGAATCCCTAACAGGATCATCACCGACAACAGTACACAATTTACTAGTCGCACCTTCATGCAATACGTCCAAGACCTTGGCGCCAAGGTCTGTTTTGCTTCTGTTGCTCACCCGAGGAGCAACGGTCAAGCGGAGAGGGCAAACGCTAAAGTGCTGCGCGGACTCAAGACAAGGACCTTTGACAGGCTGCGCAAGTGTGGAAGAAACTAGATAGAGGAG
Source organism: Secale cereale (assembly GCA_902687465.1). Lineage (NCBI taxonomy): Eukaryota > Viridiplantae > Streptophyta > Magnoliopsida > Poales > Poaceae > Secale > Secale cereale. The sequence goes on along the minus strand of LR738715.1, from coordinate 487,878,618 downwards.
CTACCGGCGGCTCTTTGGTCAATCAGAACAACACCAAGTCGAGCCACCGGACAGACACCCTTTGCTCTAGTCTATGGAGCAGAGGCAGTTCTCCCCACGGAACTCGTATACGGATCTCCTCGAGTGCTCGCTTATGATGAGCTCGAGCAAGAGCAACTGCGACAAGATGATGCATTGCTCCTCGAGGAGGAACGTCTCCAGGCTGCTGTATGAGCTGCTCGATACCAGCAAGCCTTGCGTCGCTACCATAGCCGCAAGGTCAAGGCCAGGAGTCTCGAGGAAGGCGACCTTGTTCTTCGGCGTGTTCAGTCCGCCAAGAATTCCAACAAGTTGACGCCGAAGTGGGAAGGCCCTTATCGGGTGAGACAAGTCACAAGGCCCGGCGCTGTCCGCCTTGAGACCGAAGAAGGCTTACCGGTGAGCAACTCCTGGAACATAGAGCATCTTCGCAAGTTTCACCCATAAGGCGCGGTTGCCATGATCTGCTCCGGCAACCACCTTTTGTACAAGCTTTGCCGCTATTGCATGTAACCCTTTGTACAAAGCCGGGCGCAGACCCCGTGCATCAGTAAAGCTTTGTGTTTTGCACTATCTGCCTTTCCCATGCTTTTCTTTGTTATTTGCATGCATTATTTGGCATCTTTGTGCAACATAAATATCCGGTAAGCACTAGCACGCCGAAAGGCCATATACTTGTTTCCCTCTTCTTTTTCCTTGCCTCTTAAGCAGAAGGAACGTTCCTCGCGCACAAGTTTGCCGGGGGGGAAGGAGATGGAAGAGGAACCGAGTGCTGTTCAAGGAAGAGAAGCTTTCCGGAGAACGCACAGAATATGAAAGCTAAGTTACTAGAATTTGAGCAATTCAAATTTTTAAATTTTTAGTTGTCTTCCTTGAACATCCACACTTTGTATGGAAAACCTGTGCGCGGAGGAACCTACCCGTAGCTAGCCGCACCCTTATCTTGTTTTCGAGTACGCTCAGCGACTTAAGTGAGCTGCGACAGGTGTCGCGCCCTTGTTTCGTTTTCGAGTTCACTCAACAAGCTGAGTGCGTTGCGACTAGCTGCGGCAAGGTTGCTTGCCAGAAGGACCTTGGCCAGCAGGCTGCTCAGAGTCCAGCACTCAGCGCTCGCGGCAAAGGCCCCTTGCCGGCAAGCTCCCTGGAAGCGTAGGGTGAAAAACATACAAAGTAAAGGACCAAGACAAGGAAGATAACATTGCACTGATTGATCAAAATAAAGATAAATATCTTACAAAGGATAACTTGTCGCAATGACTAATGAGTTCATAGCACACTATGCAGCAACAAAAGAGATAAGGGAAAAGGAGGCCTAGTCTACGCGGTCGCCTTCGATCCTGGAGATCTTGTTCACTTTGGCAATGATGTGGGCGACCTGCGCCTTCAGCGCCTCCATATACGCGTCGGCCGGCAAGCTGCAGAGAACGTTGGAGAGGTTTATGCCGGGGTTGCGGTACACAATCTTCGTCAGAACGCGCTCCAAGGTTCCCGTGCAGAGCTGGCGCGACTCCTCGGCCAGTTGCGCGGGGAGCTTCTTCCGAAGACCTGCAAGAGCCGGCGCGATCCCTCTGAAGAAGAGGCTGAGCTTGGCGCTGTGGGGGAGGTTTGGGTCCGGAGAGTATATAAGATGCTCGACCTTCAGCGCCAACAGCTCCTGGTCGATGTTGGATGCGGAGGCCACCAGGTCATCGGTCCATACCTCGACGGTACGCCGGAAGTTCTCAGCCGCAGTGGTGGCGCTCTCCACCAAGCCTCGCTCCCTGCGGAGCTCTTCCTTCAGCTTGGTTTCCCGGTCTCGGACGGCGTCAAGCGAGTCCTTCAGCGTGGAAACCTTCAGCTCCAGATCCTCAATAGAATCCTTGGCGGCTTTCAGCTCGTCGCCCTGCTTGGAGAGACGCACCTGGAGTTCGGAGTTGGTGTGGGCGTCCTTCTCGCGCTCTGTGTTGAGCGCGGTGACCCTCTCCACGCTCGCTTTCAGAGACTCGTCCAGTTGCGCAACCTTGGCCGCGAGCTCCTCCTTGGCGGTCTCCGCGGCAGCCGCGGCGGCCTTCGCCTCCTTCAGCTCTCCGCCAAGGGCCTGCTCCCGGGCGGCAAGGTCTTCCTCGTGAGAGTCGAGGTTGACCTTCCGTTGGGTGAGCTCTCCTTCTCGCCGGGACAGCTCCTCCCCGGCGAGTCGCTGCTGCTCCTCGGCCTCGGCCTTCTCCAGGAGCCATTCCTGGTACTCCCCGGCGAGCCTCTCGCGCTCCTCCGCCACGTCGCGGAGGGCCGCCTGGTTGGCGGCGCGGAGCTCCGCCGCGCGCTTCTCCATGTCGGCGGCGGCCTTGGCGGCGAGGGCCTCCCGAGACGCCAGCTTCGCCTGCCTGGCCCGGTAAAGGGCCAGGAGCTGATGAAGCAGTTTCTCCTCCTCGGGCCCGTCGCTTCCGTCGGGCGCCTCGACGATCTTCAGTCCCGCGGAGGCGAGAACCTCTCCATCAAAGGCCTCGCCCTCCGCGGGGGCTCGCGACGAAGAACCCCACGGCACCTGGATGTAAACGCCGTTGGGGGCCTCAAGATAGTACGCAGACGGCTCCTTCTCGGTGGAGGGGTCGTTGGCCGGCGCAGCGCTCGACGCTCCTGCCGCCTCCGGGCCGGCAGTATGGCCGCCGTCCCCCTCCCCGGCCGCCGCGTCTGCGGCCGGAGCGGTCTCCTCCGCAGCCGGCTCGGTGGCTCCCGCCGTGTCCTCAACGACAGGGGCGTTGCTGCCGTCGCCCTGCGCATCCTCCTCCACGACGATGGTTTCCGTCTCCACCTGTTCCTGGGGAGGAGGATCTAGAAGAAGAAGAAAAAGAAAAAGAAGTTCAAGCAAATATCCAAAAAAGACGAATTCGAGAAGACAAGATTACAAGACTTACCTTGGCGGACCTCGTCGACGGCGGGCTCCCTCGCCTGGGAGCTCTGCCTTGGCAGGGTGGCCACCCTCGCCGGGCTGCTCGCCCTTGGCGGGGTACTCGCCCTTGGCGGAGTAACCGCCCTTGGCGGAGCACTCTCCCTCGCCGGAGAGCTCGTCCTTGGCGGGGACGGCTGGGCCTGCGGCTCTTCGGGAGCAGTCTCCGGATGCTCATGTGGCTGCGGCTCCACCTCTGCACGAAACAATCAAGACAACAACAAGAACAGCAAGGTGTCAATATAAGCAAGTTCCTCAAGCGCACCCGACGAGCGGAAAGGATAAACCCAAACTTACGCTGGGGGCTGCGCTGGGGGCTGCTCCTCGGACCAGCGCTCGGGTCCGGCAGGCTCGTCTCCGGCGCGTCCCCGGTCGCCGCGACAGGCGAGTCGTCCGCGACCTCGACGACGGGAACCTTGGCCTTCTTCGCCGCTCGCTGGGCCAGGGTCCTGAGATCAAAGCAAAGAGCAAGATCAGAATCAAGAAGAATCAAGACAGAATTGAAGAAAATACAAAGCTTCAAGTACTTACTCCTGTTCCTCGTCGTCGTCGTCGTCGCTCAGGGCGGAGAAGTCGAACGCCACCTGAGGCGCGTCCGCGCGAGGAGCAGGAGGCGAAGACTCCCTCGGGCGCTTGGCGGTCCCCGGGGCTGGGGGCTGCGAAGACCCGGCCCCTGTGGGCGCCGAGGCCCGTGGAGCGGGCGGAGCAGCCGCTCCGCTCTGCGAAGACCCTCCTCCGCTTGGCGCTGACGTGCGGGGCGCCTCCGCCGTGGCCTGTGTGCGGGTCGCCCCCGCCGTGGTTGGTGCGCCGGGCGCCCCCGTCGCAGCTTGGCTCCCCCGGGTAGCTCGCGCCGCCCGGCGAGTTGGTTGTTGTCGGGGCGCCTGCGCCCTCGTCCCCGTCGTCGCCTTGTGGAGACGCTTCAGCGGAGACCGTTTGGGACTTGCCCGAGGCGGGGAGGTCTCCGATGAGGAGGAGACGTCGTCGGCATAGAGCCCCAGAGACCCGTCGGAGTCCTCGTAGGCCCCGGCGTCCTCCTCCTCCTCCTCCTCCTCGGATGGCTTGCTGGGCCCAGCGCCCTGCCCTGCGGCCGTTCTCCCTCCGGCGCCTCCGCCCGCTCCGGCGCCTCTGCTCCCTGCGGTGCCTCTGTTTCCTCCGGCAACGACACCTCTCGTTGCGGCCTCGGTCACGATTCCGGGGATCCCGGAGTGCCTCAACGAGGGGACCCCGGCGAGCTCGTCGGGAGGAAGTTGCAGCAACCTGCGGATCTCCGCCTCCTCTGCTTGGCTGGACGCATCCGCAGCCTCTGCCTCATCAACTGAGAAGCCGAACTCTCCTGCCGCTGCGGCTGCAGCGGCCTCTTCAACCCGAGAAGCTATATAAGCAATCTCCTGGTCGGTGGTGTCCCGTGTGAGCCCCTTGATTTCATCCTTGTTCTTCGCCACCTCCACCAGGTTGTCGAAGAAGCTGATGATGTCTGATGACTTGGGCGGAATCCATGTGCGGTCCACGCCGTGCGAGTCACACGCGGGCATCATAGCGCGAAGAGGATCCCGGGCCGTGCTGTTGCAGAGAGGCACCACTCCCTGGGGAGCTCTGAACCACTCTGGGTGGGCCGGGTCGTGCTTAAAAAGTTCCCGGACCATCCCCTTCAGCTCCAGCGCCGTGAAGTTGAAGTTTAGCCCTGGGCGCAGCCTCATTATGTCCGCCGCGTTGCCGTACTCCCATGCTGGCCTCTTCCTATCCTGTAGAGGGGCAATGCGGCGGCGGAGGAAATCTGCTCCTACTTCTCCGACAGACAACTTAGCTACCCGGAGACGAAGAATCCGGACGAGGGCGACGTTGAGCTTGATGTCGTCCGAATCCAGCTCGCTCCAGTCCCTGCCGCGCACGATGGCTGTTGTGCGCGGCGCAGTGAAGGGTTGCGGCTCGTCCTCAACTATCCAGCACCAGTCCGCACGCCACTCCTCCCACTTGCCGCGGAGCTCCCCCGGCAAGTAGGACTCCTTCTTGTTCAAGCGAAAAACCCAGGAAATTCCCCCGGAGAGGGGGGCACTGGCCTCTACTCTAGGGGTGAAGAAGTGCCTAAACAGCGCTACGTTTGGATAAATCCCAATATAGTTTTCGCACAGATGTGCGAAAACCGCCATCGTGAGGATGGCGTTGGGTGTGAAGTCAAGAAGGTGGAGGCCGTAGGTGTGCATGATATAGCAGAAAAAGTCAGAAAAAGGGGGACAAAGGCCGCAATGAAAGAAAGCTGCGAAGAAGAAGTACCCGCCGGGGTAATGGTCCTTGGCGGCGGCGGGATAAGCTCTGGTCCGGGGATGCGCCTTGGTCTCCTTGGCCCAGAACAAGTAATACTTGTTCCAGAGCTCCCACGCGCTGAGCCTCGGCGAGAAGACGACGTTCCACTTCCGCAGCAGAGTAAGCCTCGCCGCCTGCTCAGATTTCTCCTTCTTGGTCTTCTCCGCCTTCGCCTTCTCGGTCTTTGGGGCCATGGCGGAGGCGGCAAGGGAAGGGGGACGAAGAGTCCGGCGGCGCCGCAGATGCGGAAGACGGCGGAAGAGGTGTGGAGGCGGAGCGCAAAGGGAATCTCTGGAGATGGAAGAAGAGGCAATGAAGGCGTAGGAGGGGAACCGCTCCTGCTTCCTCTGCTTTTATGGGGAAGTGGGGGGCGTTTCGCTCTTTCCATTAAAAGAACGTGGCCACGTCCCATCCCACGACGCCGCAATCGACGCGTGCCGTTACGGAGGGACGCGGCGGATGCGGAAGTGGATTCGACGCGCTGTGGGCCGCGCGTGCCCGTGCACTGTTTTGGGCCTGGCCCAACAGCGCTCGGCACCGTGTGTGGCCCAGGCCCGGGGGCTCCTGTCGGTGTACTAAGGTAGGGGTACCTCAGTACCCCAACTTGTGCACGGGCAGTAGCAGCTTCCCGCGGCAGGGCCTACCACCTGCTCGCCGGAGACCTTCCTGCTCCATATAAAACAATTCAAAAACAAAGTATACAAGACAGAAGATCAAGACCCCGGCAAGTGGAGCTTGCCGGGAAGGCCATCCTAGGCTCAAGATCACCTCACTAACACAAGACCCTGGCGGGAGGAGCTCGCCAGGAAGACCAGAAGACATGCCTTGGCGCAGCATGCGCCTCGGTAGGGCCCGGGGAGCGACAAGCTTCAGAGCCCGACAAGCTCTCGGGCCCGGCAAGGTGCTTGCCGGGGAGAGTTACGTTGTGTGCCCGCGCTCCAGCTCATCGAACCACGCGTCGCCCTGGGGCCACCCCAGGGACGCGTGGCGGATGGCTGTGCAGCCTGGGGGACACGGTGGCACTCCACGGTGGTAAAGCTATCGCCGTGGCGAACGGAGACGCAAGGGCGGGCGCTTTTGGGGTCGACGGCGACGGGCATTAAATGCTCTTGTCCCCCACTGTCAAAGTAGGTGATGACCACTGTTCGCGCACTGTTCATCCACTGTTCCCGCACTGTTACAAATACCACCACTATTACGCTTTTACCCCTTTCTCCTACGTTGACACCTGTCGGTGACCCCTTGAGCTATAAAAGGAGGCCCATGCACAACGTAGAAGGGGTTCAGAACCTAGATCGCTCATACGCTCGGTGTAGCTAGTTCTTCAAGCTCTCGAGCTCCAACACTCAATACAATCAAGCAGGAGTAGGGTTTTACGCGTCCATCGCGGCCCGAACCTGGGTAAACTGGCTGCGTGATCTCCACGATCTGCTCTTCGTGCTCCCTCCGCCCTCTTACCGCACGAACAAGGGGCTCCGGTCCCATAGGTGCTCGTGGTGGACAGTTTCGCCCGACAGCTTGTGTGTGGGCTTCCTTGGAGCGTTCCTCCGTGTCCTGACCGGAAGGGTAATTGTTGAGCTCTATCCCGTTCAAGATTACTTGATCCCTCACCATCTGCTGTAGACCTATGGTTGTTAGAATTAGATGAAGATACATTGCCCGAAGCATGAGTGATGTCGCTGCTAATCGGCGTCTACAGAGAACACATGCGAAAATCAGGAAAGGAGAATAACCATAAAACTAACAACTTGCTATCAAGCTGTCTAAACATGTCATGCAATTATTTAGAAAATGCTTGGCTTATTTCTTATGTTTGTGTGACTCGGGCGCCTGCGATTTGTAAATCGGCAGTAACTTATTGGAACAAATACAGCTTATATGTACAAGTTAGGAAGGTAGAATATGAACATATATACGCTCTTCGTTATTTTATAGCCAATTTGGGAACATATGGAACGAAATAGGAAGAGGGATTGCGAGGAAATATGCCTCACCGCGATGGAGAGCAGTAACTAACAGGCTTCTTAATGCAAACCCGGCCAGACCACAGGAGAGGCGAGGGTTACATGATCGATATGTTCGAGGGTGATTGGCGAGCAAACGAAGACGGTGAGGCGTGGATAGCCACGTGTTGGGAACGTCTGTGGAGGTAGGCTTGACGCCGAAGAGTGGGCACACGGCCGGGGTGAGCACGCCGACCCTGGAGAGGGTTCTGCTGTCGATATGGGGGAGGGGGCAGGCGATGGAGATTGGGTGGACTAGTTGAGTGAAACGCGGGTGCGAGGTTGGGGGGTGTTGGTGGCCTAGGTTAAAAGGGTGAAAAATATTGTCGGTCGCTGCATGGAAAGGCTATGCAAACGGTTGCCTCTTAGAGCTCCTGTGCACAAAGAGAATAATTTTGTTTGAAATGAAGTCTAATTTTGAAATGAGTAGTCAGTTCATCATTTCGCCTCTAAATTTTTCCCACGTCAAGCAATCACCATTATACCACGGGTTTGATTTGTTGGCGCATTTCAGGTCTCGTGTGCTATATTTAATACCATTGTCGGCATTTACCGTGCATTTTGGCATATAAATAAAATCCTAGCCAGACTGCATTTCCTATCAAAAGGGACGAGGATTGTCGTTCGATCTGGGAGCATCCAACGCCGCACATGTACGGTCCGTGCGGTTTGGGTTGTGGCCAGTCAGAACGCATGACTCAGATCGCGCGCCCAGCAAAGGGGAGCATTGGCTACGGTTTGGTAGGCACACGACTTTCGTGAGTGAACTGTGTGCTATTTGAAAAGAAGTACATGAACTAACAACCTATTTTCGTTTGAATGAAAACAAGAGTTCATCGTTTGGCATCCAAAATGGTTTTCACGGTAAGGAATCACCTTTGTGCCCTATGGCTCGATTTCTCATGCATTTGAGGTATCGTTTGCTATATTTGAGTCGTTTTCTATAGCCGCAACTACACGGGGGTGCTAGATAGCAAGATCATTGGTGTGTCGCTTTGGGAGTTTTCATTCATTGTTCGAGAAAGGGGAAAAAATCAAACAGTTCGGCTGCAGGGTGCGGCCAGAGGCGTATTGCATGTTGGTATTCTAATTACAGGAAATGCATATAGAGTCCGGAAATAACGAAAATCGTTGTATCACCGTGGCTTGCTCTCAGAATCACATGGATTTTTTTGGTAAAGATGGCACATGTTTTGAATCGTACACCTTCGAAATTGGAGCATCTCATAAGAAGGATCATAGTTTTCCAAAAGGAGACGTGACGCTTCAAACTCCAATCATAAGTGACTACATCATTTCGCCTAGATTTTTTTTATGGTAAACAATCACGTATATACCCTAGGTTTGATTTTCTGGCCCATTTCATGTCTCATTGCTATATTGAGGTCATTTATTTGCACTTACCTTGCATTTACTACATATAATTAAATTCAAAACCGTTCTACAACTACATCTGGGTGTTAGTTAGCAAAGAAGGTGTACAAATTATTTGTGTGTCGCTTTACGAGTTTTCATCCATTATCTGAGAAATGGGGAGAAGTTTCAAACATTTCGACAGCAAGGTGCGCCCTCTGGCGTTGGCCTAGTTGGTATTTTATTTACATGGAATACAGATGGAGTCAAGACATCATAAAAATAGGTGTGTTCCCGTGGCATGCTCTCACGGCCTCGGGGAAATTTTTTGGTTAAGTTTGGCACAAGTTTTGATGATCACTCCTGCCAAACCGGAGCATCTCACATGAATGACCATGGTTTCCAAAAGGAGACATGTCAATTCAAACTCTAGTGGTCGGTGACTTCATCGTTTGGCCTCAAAAACAATTCCACCGTACGCAATCACCATTATACCACAGGTTTGACTTTCTAACACATTGCAGGTATGGTTTGCTATATTTAAGACATTTTCTGAATTTAGCATGCAATTTGTGGATATAAATAAAATCACAACTGGAACTGCATGTGTTGTTGAAACAGATGAGAATCATCATTCGATCGAGGAGAATCAAACGGTGCAGACGTACGATCCATGGGGTTTGGGTTCTGGCCAATCAAAAAGCACGACTTAGATCGTGTGCGTGGCAGGGGAGGATCGTCCATGGTTTAGTGGACACATGGCTTTCGTGAGTGAACCATGTGCTATTTGAAAAAAATTGCACTAACTAACAACATATTTTTGTTTGAATGAAAACATGAGTTCATTGTTTCGCCTCCAATTTTGTTTGAATGGTAAGAAATCACGTGTGTATGCTATGGTTTGATTTTCTGATACATTTTACCAGGCGGTAGGCCTGGCTAGCAATCTCAAACTTTGAATATGCAAAAAAAATCTCGTTCGTATATATATAGTCACAAATACACGTGGGTGTTAGCAAGATCATTTGTGTGCCGCTTTGCGTGTTTTCATTATTTGTCCAAGAAACAGGAAAAAAATCAGATAGTTCTGCCATAGGGTGCGCCCAAAGGCGTAGGACTTGTTGGTATTTTAATTTCCGGAAATGCATATAGAGTCCGGAAAATAACGAAAATCGTTGTGTCACTATGGCGTGCTCTCACGGTCGCATGGAAAGTTTTTGGTAAAGTTTGGCACAAGTTTGGGTGCTCGCACCTTCCATACCAGAGCATCACACAAGAAGGATCATAGTTTCCGAAAGGGGACGCGGCACTTCAGACTCCAAATCATCAGTTACTACATCGTTCAGCCTAAAAAAATCATGGTAAACAATCGCACATATACCCTTGGTTTGATTTTCCGACCCATTTCAGGTCTCGTCTGCTGTGTTTAAGTCATTCATTCATTGCACTTAGGTGCATTTTAGTGCATAAAAAGTCAAAAACCCTACTACAACTACATCTGGGTGTTTTAGTTAGGCTATACTTAGGCTACTCATAGTGGAGTGTCATATACTAGTATCATGCATATAAATATGGTACTAGTATCATACAACTACATCTGTGTGTTTTAGTTAGGCTATACTTAGGCTACTCATAGTGGAGTGTCATATACTAGTACCTTTAATTATAGTGCATAGTATAATAGAGTAGTATCATAGATGATCATATTTATTTCCATGCATGACACAAATTAGCATCACATTTAACATTATACAGTATCTACCTATAAGTTACTCCAACCCTCTCTATCTTCTTTAATTATTTTCCACATCAGCATACTTGCTATTTCCACGTGCATGATATTGGCTATGATACCACCACTATAGACAGCCATATAGTGGGGAGTAACATATACTACAGTAACATGCATATGATACTAGTGTATATAAGATGATACGTACATACCTTCATAGTGCATATATAGTATCATAGAGAAGTATCATAGATGACCGTATTTATGGCCATGCGACACAAAGTAGTATAGCATATTTATTATTTTACGGTGTCTACCTATGTTACTTCTTAGCCACATCATCATATTTGCTATTCCCGAGTGCATGATACCGGCTATGATACCCCCACTATGGCCACCCTACAGCTGGTCGTAATGGCAGTATCATAAGCGGTATCATGCATGCCAACTAGACTTTTTGGATGATGTGGCACACAGTTAAATGAGGAAAGTGAGGGTGTGGTATCATATCATGATACCGTATCATATTAAATGTTGTACTACTTTGTGTCATGCATGCCAATAAACAAGGCAACCTAAGATACTAACTTATGATACTATGCACACATTACGGAAGTATTATCATATACTAGTATCATATGCATGATACTAGTATATGATAAGGCTGGTTGTAATGGGAAGTATGTATCATATACTAGTATAATGCATATGATACTACCTCCGTAATGCGCGTATAGTATCATAAGTTAGTATTTATTGCCATGCATGACACATAGTACCATAGCATTTATTATGATACGGTATCATGATATGAAACTTAACTCTCTCTTTCTTTATTGAACAGCTCATCGAAATTGCATAGTTGGCATGCATGCTACTAGCTATGATACTCTCCCATTACGTTCAGCCTAGCAAAGAAGGTGTACAAATCATTTGTGCATCTCTTTGTGATTTTTCATCCGTTTGTTCGAGAAGCAGGGAGAAGTTTCAAACGTTTCGGCCGTGAGGTGCGGCTATCAGCATAGGCCTAGTTGGTATTTGAATCACAGGAAATTTAGATGGAGTCTGATACCATTAAAATCGATATGTGGCAGTGACGTGCTCTCACGACCCCGTGGAACAAATTGGTAAAGTTTGACACAAGTTTTGATGATTGCTCCTTCAAAATCGGAGCATCTCACATGAAGGATCATGGTTTCCAAAAGGAGACATATGAATTCAAACTCTAGTGGCCAGTGACTTCATCGTTTGGCCTCATAAAAATTTCCACGGTACGCAATCACCATTATACCACGGGATTGATTTTCTAGCACATTTCAGGTATCGTTAGCTATATTTATGACATTTTTTAGTTTAATATGCATTTTGAGCATAAAAATAAAATTACAACCAGAACTACATGTGCCATCGAAAGGGATGAGGATCGTCGTTCGATCTGGGAGCATCCAACGGTGCAGACGTACATTACGTGGGGTTTGGGTTCCGGCCAATCAAAAAGCACGACTTAGATCGTGGCAGGGTTTGGTGGGCACACGGCTTTCATCAACAAACCATGTGCTATTCGTAAACCAGATTGCATATTTTTGTTCACGACCAATTGAGTGTGCTACCTCTATGATATAATAATAATAGTAACAGAAAACAGTTCATATTCATTGCCTGAGCTGACGGCATATCAAGGTCAACATATTAACGGTTCTTACGTCAACAAAAAACCGGGCATAACTCACAAATTCAGTACATGCGACAGTTCTAAATTGAACGAATTAAGTTACATGGCAGGCATGAAGACTAGTCTTACGAGTTAATTCCCATGTACATGGGGGAACTGGGTTCATTACGTTGACTACGAATGAACTTCGGTTTTCTGAAGATTTTACGCTTCTCTGTTACATGGGTGCATGATCCCTTGGCTGGAAACTCAGCAAATTCATCGTACTTGTCCTCATCAGCATCGCAATAGACACCCAGTACCCTCCTCTTCCCATGCATCACTACATGACAGTTCTTATGCAGGGGCTCTTCCGGAAAGAAAATCTGGGTAGCATCGCTGGCAAGAATGAAAGGGTCCACGTGATATGCCATCGTTGTCTTGTTGATGCAAGTCTTCCTATAATCGTCAACTTTTACATGACCAAGATGGATCCATGCGCACCTGAATAATGCCACCTAAACTTTCACAAAGTCAAGCTCCCAAATCCCTTTGATGGTTCCATAGTATACCCTTACCCTTTTATCAACTTCATCTATAGTCATGCATTCTATTCGAACAGAGCTGTTCTGATATGAGGTCTTCTCATCACGTTCCTCGGTGTAGAACTTATATCCATGTATGTCATATGCTTGGTACGTCAACACCATAGGTGATGGCTTTTGTGCCAACCACGTAGCAATGTCATCGATGGATCCTTGTGCCTAATGATTCTTCAGCCATTCGGAGTAGTTCTTAGTGCGCTCCTTCATCTCCACATCTGATGAAGGCACCATTGGTAAGATGCTTTGGCGTATCTCCGCCAAGTTCTGAGAACTGGGCTGTTAAGCAGTTCCGTCAAATGGGCTTTCTCTGCCAATTCTTCGGGTGCAGCTATTTGCGTGCCAACAAGGACTGGCTTACCTTTCAGCCTTCCCTCATGATGAGAGAGGGGAAAACCTATAGGTATTTATTTCATGTATTCGGTGCAAAACTCAGCCACCTCCTCCACGGTATAACCTTGTAGGATGCTTGCCTCTCGATGGTTTCGATTTCGACAAAGTGCTTCAGTATTCCCATGAACCGCTCGAAGGGATACATGTTTCAAAGAAACACCGGACCACAATACTTTATCTAGTCGACAAGGTGCACAGTTAGATGGACCATGACATCAAAGAATGACAGTGGGAAAAACATTTCTAGCTTGGACAATATTCTTGCAATATCATCTTGCATATGATTCAACTCTTCAGGACCTACAACTTTCTGCCATAGTTGGTTGAAGAAATCATAGAGCTCAATGAGTGTGTTTCTTATATGTTTGTCCATCAGATATTTGATGGCCACCGGGAGGATTTGTGTTAATATTACGTGGAATCATGGACTTCATGTGTCCCAACTTCATTTTACCTGAGCTCACATCCACGAGACTTCTGATGTTTGCGGAGTAGGAAGAGGGTGTCTTAACTGACAACAAATAGGTGAAGAACTGTGTTGCTTCTTTTGTACTGAAATTGTAACTCTAGTGAGCTCTAATGAATTTGTTATCATCTTCTGCTTCACTCTTGCATTTTGATTGATAAGCAAGCATATTGAGCCGTGAACCATCACCATCCATTCTTTTACCTTTAATCTTGAGAAAAATACGAAGGATGCTTTCACATACGTTCTTATCTACGTGCATGCCATCAATGGAGTGAAGTACACGTAGAATCTCCCAATAAGGTAATTTCCAGAACACCGTTTTCTTCTTAAACACTTGACACTTGGGTGTTTGTTTCATCGTCAAAGCATGCTTCATGCCAAGCACAACAATAATTTGTTTAGCCATGTTGTTGACCACCTAGCCATCATAGGGTCTTGGGCCCACACCTACCTTTGTCGTACCATCAAATTCAGCTTTCGTTTTTCAGTATGGGTGGTTTTTCCGTAAGAACCTACGATGACGCAAATACACGGTTTTGTGCGAGTTGGGAAGTCTCCTGCTAGCTGTCCTATCCATGCATGTGACACACCCTACATCTCCCTATTTTTCTGCCCCGATGTGTTTCCTAATGCCGCCATATCTTGAATGGTGTGCACCAGCATTGCATGTAGATGGAAAATCTCTTTTCTGTAAGCATCATAACACTTTACAGCAGGTGCATCTATCCACACTATCAGAAGTTCTTCAACAAGTAGCTGAAAGTAAATGTTGATGTCAATTCCAGGTTGCTTCGGGCCCTGGATAATCATTGACATTGTAATTTATTTTTTATTCATACACAACCAAGGAGCTAGGTTATATATGAACAGAAGCACCGGCCATGTGCTGTGATTGGTGCTCATATCGCCAAAAGGATTCATCCCGTAAGTACACTTCCCGAGACTTATACTTCTAGGATCATTGGCAAAGTCTTGAAACTTGTTGTCGATTAATTCCCACTGATCCCCATCTTTCGGGTGCCTCATATACTTATCCACAGTTCGCTCATCATGATGCCACTGCAACCATCTTGCCTCTCTACGGTTTGCAAACAAACGCCTCAACCTTGTAATTAAAGATAAGTAACAAACAACCTTGAATGAATTCCTTTGTTGATCTCGTAATCCAATTTGTACTTTTCCTTTGCTCACCTACGCTTGTATCGTGCATGCTTGCATGTAGGGCATGCACACAAATATTTGTTCTCACCACGGTACAATATAAAATCATTCACACAAGTGTGTATCTTCTGTACTTCAAGTTCCAATGGGCAAACAATTTTCTTCGCTTCATTCACGCTTCTGGGGAGCACATTATGTTCCAGAAGAATTTCTTTGAAAAGACCTAACATCTATGTGAAGCCCTTATTGATAGATCGTTTGCTGCTTTAAATCTGAGAAGTGCCACGGTGGCACTCAACTTGGAATATTTCTTTTTCCAACCCGCATACAATTCTTTCTTGGAGTCCGCATCAATGGTTGGCACATACTTGTACCCAATCATACCCATTTTTGGGCCCTCGAAATATGCAATCATAGCAGCAAAATCTGGCATATCAAGATCATCATCATTTGTGTTGACGTCTTGTTTTTGCGGTGGACATTTTAGATTTCCGGTTTTCCATTGGTAGCTTGATGCCTTTGCCCCGATATTAGATTCAACATCCATGTGACATTGATTAGGGTTTGTTATCTCACAGCCCTGGGTATCTCCATCCATGACCTCCACTTCACCATGTCTGGTCCAACGTGTATATCCATCCCTGAATCCCCGAGAGACTAAGTGCCATTGGACATCTACAACTTCATGTGACTCTGTATTGGCACAAGCAGTACATGGACACAGGATGTAATCCGCATCACCAATTATCCTATTTGTACTTTCAACTAAATTCATTACTATTCTCAAGCAATGTAGACAAAGGCATATCATTAGGATCCATTGAAGAACCCTTGCTAGCAATTAATTTCATAAGATCATCCATCTTTTCACTTAAAGTATTGATTTCTTCAATTACATGCACTTTTTTTCTAGTAGATGATCTTTCAGTATTGCATTGAGAGTAATTTACCATAATATTATCTAGGAGTTTAGAAGCTTATACTAATGTGATTTCCATAAAAGTATCCCCCGTGGCCGAATCTGTTAGATTTCTAGATGCAAAATTCAATTTGGCATAAAAAATTGTATGATCATCCACAAACTTAAACCATGAGTAGGGCAATTTCTTATCGTTAATTTCATCCTTTCCCATGATTGTGCAACATGCTCATGATCTAGTTGTTTAAAATTCATTATACCGTTCCTAAGAGAGATGATCTTAGTGGGTGGAAAATACTTGGAAATAAAGGCATCTTTACACTTATTCCATGAATCAATACTATTTCTAGGCAAAGATGAAAACCAAGTTTTTGCATGATCACGTAGAGGAACGGAAATAGCTTCAACTTAATGATATCATTACCACATCTCTTTTCTTTTGAATATCACATAACTCAACGAAAGTATTTAGATGGGATGCAACATCTTCATTAGGACTACAAGAAAATTATTCTTTCATAACAAGATTCAACAAAGGGGCTTTGATTTCATAAGATTCCGCACTATTTGCAGGAGCAATAGAAGTACTAAAAAATCATTATTATTAGTACTGGAAAAGTCACATAACTTAGTATTGTCTGGATTCATTACGACAAATCAAGCATCTAGCACACAAGCAAAAAAAGACGAACGGAAAAGGGCGAATAAAAAGGCAAATATTTTTGTGTTTTTCTGAAAATGTTTTATAAGTGGGGTGATGAAAACAAGAGCAAAATGGAAAATAATGTAAGTGCAAGAGATGAGAGTTTGTGACAAGTGCTTGGCAGGCTTGATGTAGACCTCCCCATTAATGGCACCAAAAATTATTCCTGCTACTTCTTGACCTTGCATTGATTTTCCCATAAGAGGAGAGGGTTATGCAGCAAAGTAGAGATACATATTTCCCTCAGTTGAGAACCAATGTATCAGTATAGTAGGAGGTACAAGAATGTATCCAATATATGCACCTGCAGAAACTAACAAACACTTGCACACAACGCGGAAAAGGGACTGTCAATCCCTTCAACGTCACGAACAAGAGTGAGATCAGATAGAGATAGATTTAAAACTAAAGTAAAAAAGCAAAATAAATTAAACAGAAATAATTGCAGCAAGGTATTTTTGGATTTTTAGTTTTATAGATCTAAAAATAATAGACGTAAAATAGAACCACGGGCCATAGGTTTCACTAGGAGCTTCTCTCTTAAATAAAGCATACGGTGGGTAAAGAAATTACTGTCGATCAATTGATACAAAAGCGCAAAGTTATGACAATATGTAAGGCAATGATCATGAGTATAGGCATGATGTCCGTGACAAGTAGACCGAACTATTCTCCATCTACTACTATTACTCCACACATCGACCTCTATCCAACATGCATTTAGAGTATTAAGTTCATAAGAACAGAGTAATGCCTTAAGCAAGATGACATGATGTAGAGGCATAAACTCAAGAAATATGATATAAACCCCATCTTTTTATCCTTGATGGCAACAATGCAATACGTGCCTCGCTACCCCTTCTGTCACTGGGTGAGGACACCGCAAGATTGAACCAAAAATAAGCACTCCCAGTGCAAGAACTACCAATCTAGTTGGCCCAACCAAACCAATAATACGAAGACAAATACAAAGATATCAGATCATGCATATAAGAATTCAGAGAAGATTCAAATAATACTCATAGATAATCTGATCATAAATCCACAATTAATCGGATCTGGACAAACACACCACAAAAGAAGATTACATCGAATAGATCTCCAAGAACATTGAGGAGAACATTGTATTGAATATTTAAGATAGAGAAGAAGTAATCTAGCTACTAGCTATGGACTCGTAGGTCTGTGGTAAACTAGTCACGCATCATCGGAAGGGCAGAAAGCTTGATGTAGAAGCCCTTCGTGATCGCATCCCCCTCTGGCAGAGTACTGGAGAAGGCCTCCAGATGGGATCTCACAAGATCAGAAACCTACGGCGGTGGAAAAGTATTTCCGTGGATGCTTCTAGGGTTTCTGGAATACTTCTGAATATATAGGCCAACGAAGGGGGTCAGGGGGTCTCTAAGGGGGCCACAAGCCCTAGGGGCGGCCCACCTAGGGCGCCCCCCGGCATATCCTCTCCTCAGGGACTCTCTGACTTGGAATCCAAGTCCTACATGTGTATTCTGGTCGAATAAAAATAATCGCGAAAGTTTTATTCCGTTTGGACTCTGTTTGATTTTCCTTTCCTGCCATACTCAAAAACAAGGAAAAAACAGAAACTAGCACCGGCACTGGGCTCTAGGTTAATAACTTAGTCCCACAAATAATATAAAATAGCATAATAATGCATATAAAACAGCTAAAGTTGATTCTGTAATAGCATGGAACAATAAAAAAGTATAGATATGTTCGAGATGTCTCATTGCCCAACCGTAATTTGTTAACCCACCATATGTTATGGTTTCGAGAGGGAAACCTCTAGTCAAAACTATGGCCCTCGGGTCTACTTTTATCATATTACTAAAACAAAAAAAAGATTGTTGCAATATATATTTATTTTGTTTTTCAATGTATCTATCTAGCACTACAATATTAGATCTTTGCAAGTAACGAGTTGAAGGGGATAGACAATCCTCTTACCCGTGTTGGGTGCAAGTAATTGCTTTTGAGTGTGAAGGTGTTGTTCACTATGGTTTTCCTATTGGTTCGATAAACCTTGGTTCTCAACTGAGGGAAATACTTACCGCTAAGATATTGCTTCACCCTTCCTTTTCGGAGAAAATCCCAACGCATCTCACAAGTAGCAGAAAGAGTTTTAGCGCCATTGCAGGGGAGACATCATCGAATCAGTACAAGTACCTTCCCTCAAACTATCATCTACTTTCTCTACTTTTTTTCCTTATTTTCTTTTATTAGTCTCGTTATGAAAAAAAATCAAAAACATAAAAATATTTTGTTTTGTTAGTCTGCTTGCTTGCTTCATCACTATGTCTCAAGAAAACACCAAGTTGTGTGATTTCTGAAATACTCATAATAATGATTTTATTATTACTCCAATTGCCCTCCTACCACTATTGTGGAGCCATATGATATTGATTATGCATTGCCGAAACCTGTTATGAAAGAACAATTTTCTAGAAATTCCAATGAAGATGATGCGTCCCATATTAATACCTTCGCTGAATTATGTGATATGCAATAGAAAAAAGACATGGATAATGATATTATTAAGTTAAAATTATTTCCTTTCTCGCTAAGAGTTGTGTTAAAACTTGGTTTTCATCCTTGCCTCGCAATAGTAATGATTCATGGGATAAATGTAAGTATGCTTTTATTGCCAAGTATTTTACTCCTGCTAAGATTGTTTCTCTTAGAAATAAAATTACGATTTTTGAGAAAATTGAGCAAGAACATCTTGCACAATCTTGGCAGAGAATGAAATTAATGATATGAAATTGTGACACTCATGGTTTGAGCTTACGCATGATAATGCAAAATTTGTATGTGGGACTAAACTTTGGTTGAGAAATCTTCTAGATACTATTGCCGGTGGAAACTTTATTAGAATTACATTGGGAGAATCTAGAAATCTCCTTGATGATATGATGACAAATTATTCTCAATGGTACACCAAATGAGATCCAACAAGTAAGAATGTAAACTAGGCCGAGGAAGTTTCTATTTTGAGTGATAATGGATACTCTTATGAATATGCTTACTAGTAAAAATGTTCATGTTGATCCTAATGAGGTGCCACTTTCTACTTTGACTGAGAAAAAAAATGACGCAATCGATGTGAATTTTGTCGCTAGAAATAATTTTGACAACAATGCTTATAGAGTTCCTAGACTATATCCCAGAAATTCCTCTAATAATTATTACAATTCCTATGGTAATTCATATAATGATTGTAACACTAATAGTAATAATAATAGGATACCTCCTGATCTTGAAACAACATTAAATAATACATTAGTTCTAAAAAATCAATGCAATGGTTGAAGAAAAACTACATAAACTTGATGATATGGCTAGGAACATGGATATAATTGCTCATGATGTCGAAACTCTTAAAATTAAAACTTTGCCACCTAAGCATGATATTATTGAGTTAATGAAATCTATCCAAGGGTCCATTAGTGGAAGTTAAGAGAGAAGCACTAGGTTGGGAGCTAAGGGATAATTCCTCGTAATGGCAATTTGACCCATTTTTATTGTGATCATGATGAAGATATTAAAATGATTTGGGTGACACCCATTGAAATTTTGTTTAGTAATATGATACTTAATGAAAAAGGGACTAGACATGCGAAAATTTTGCTTTTACAAATTTTTGGATTTTACTGTTCATGCGAGAGCATGTGAGCTCGGGTTCAAATACTCCATATCCCTAGAGATGAGTCAGCTTTAGCTAGAAGGTGTCCCAATTGTTTGAAAGGTGATGATCTTAATGATGAAAATGATAAAAGTGGGTTTGGAGAGGTCAAGACTTTAAATAGTCATGTACCCACTACTTTGGATTACAAGGACTTTGATTATGTCAATTTCTCTTTGATTGAATATATTTCCTTGTTGAAATCGATGATGAACTCACCTAATGTTTATGAACAAAATAAATCTTTTGCTAAACATATTGTAGGAGCTATGATAAAAGATCATGAAGAAAAGCTTGAGATAGAAGTTTCAATACCTAGGAAATTACATGATGAATGGGAACCTACTATTAAAGTTAGGATTAAATATTATGAATGCCATTCTTTGTGTGATCTAGGTGCGAGCGTCTCGACTATACCAAAACCTTTATGTGACGTGCTAGGTCCCACTGATATGAATGCAAGTTCCTTTAACTTGCATTTAGAGGTTTCAACTATTAAGAGACCATTGGGTAGAATAAAAGTCATTCTCATACTATCTAATAGAAATTATGCACCTATGGATTTCATTGTGCTTGATATTGAATGCAATCCATCGTGTCCTATAATACTTGGTAGGCCTTTCCTACGAACCATAGGTGCTATTATTGACATGAAAGAAGAAATATAAGGTCAAATTTCCATTAATGAAAGGGATGGAACACTTCACAATGAAGATAATTAAACCACCTTATGAATCTATTATCAGGGTAACCTATGGAATTAATATGAAGGATGGTTATACTTGAAAATATGCATTACGCCTAGCTAAGGGCCTAAAACAATAGCGCTTGTTGGGAGGCAACCAAATAGTTATCTTTTTTATCTTTTACGTTATGTTCTTATGTGTTGAAACAATTATTGCTACCGTAATGATTGTGGTTTTATGTTTGAGTTTGTGTTTCTGCCAAGTAAAACCTTTGGGATGATGGATAATAGTTGACTTGATTCTGTGCGAAAACAGAAAGTTTTCCTTCGAGTGCAGAAATTCCTATAATTTACTAGAACATGATAATTTGTTGAAACTTTTACACTTTATTGATATAGAAATTACCAATGTTGTCCTGATTTTCCATAATTTGCAGAGTTGCAGAATTAGAGTTTTTGTTCAGATCATTACAGACTCTTTTCTTTTAGACAAATTCCGCTTTTACTTCATAGCGTGCTAGTTTATATGATGCTATGGATTATATTGGGGGTATAATTCATGGAGAAGTTAGAATATAGTAGGTATTATGCAAGAATAAATAATAAATGAGTTTACAATAGTATATAAGTTTATGATTTGTCAATTATACTAATGGATGTCACGAGGTTTCTGTTGAGTTTTGTTTGCTGAAGTTTTTAAGTTTTGGCTCAGATCATGATGGATAAAGGAATAAGGAGGGGCAATACCCTAAGATTGGGGATTCCAAAGGCACCTGAATGTAATAATGAAGGAATACCCAAGTGTCTAAGTTTGGGGATGTCCCGGATGGCATCCCCTCTTTCGTCTACAATCTATTGGTATGTTATGTGGAGCTCCATGTTTATTCATCACATGATATAAGTATTACTTGGAGCATCTTGTGCTATATTTTTTTATTTGTTTGTTGTCTAGTTTGCCACAACCATTGTTTGCTAGGCAAACATTTCGAGAGGGACACACATTTATCATGATTTGTTAGAATACTCTATGTGCTTCAATTATATCTTTTGAGCTAGGTAGTTGCTCTAGTGCTTCACATATATCTGTTAGAGCACAGAGGTGCTTATATTTTATAGAAATGATTGCACTCTCGTGATTCTCTTAAATCTTTTTGAGAGCATACTAAATAGTAGTTGGCAATATGTACGAGTTATAAGACTAGTGCAAAAAGGATATGTGTTAAAGGGTGGATATAATTAAAAAAATCATGTAGATCGCTAATCATTGGCTAGTAGAAATATTGTTATTAAAACTTTTATTTACCTTGTCATCTAAGTGTTGGTCATGGCATGGTGGGGAGGTCTGAGCATTCTTAGGTCTAATTGAAATCCATAATAATATTTGAATCGGGGGCGCGATGGTTATCTCCTACCAATCTCCTCCCTAGGTTCATGAGAGTAGTGATTTCCTTCAAGGGCTAATTCACTTTCACAATAAGTATATGAGTTCTTTATGACTATTGTGAGTCCATGGATTATACGCACTCCTACCTTTCCACAATTTGCTCGCCTCCCTAGTACCGTGCAATACCCTTTCTCACCTCGAGAGTTGGTGCAAACTTCGCCAATGCATGCAGACTCCGTGATATGATATGATCTATCACACATAAGCATCCTTACATCTTCCTCAAAACAGCCACCATACCTATCTATCATGGAATTTTCATGGCATTCAGCGATATATTGTCATGTGACTTCCATCTTTCCGTCACATGACTCATGTGTTCATCATCATATTTCTTTGCATGATCATATAGAGATGACATGATATTTGTGGCAAAGCCACAGTTCTTCGTTGTTATTCATGTTATGCTAGATCATTGCAAATCCTGGTACACTGCTAGAGGCATTCATATAGAGTCATATTTTTAGTTATCGAGTTGTACGCAAATAAACATGTGATGATCATCATTATTAGAGCATTGTCACAGTGAGGAAAGGATGATGGTTACTATGATCCCCCACAAGTCGAGATGAGACTCCATACGAAAAAAAAGAGGCCAAAATGATCCCAACAAAAATTTGAGACAAAAAGGCAGAAGCATCAATATTACTATCCTTTTTATTATAATGATGCTTTAGAGTAGCACCATGTTTTTCATAAAGAGAGTCTCCTGAGCTATCCCATTCATATACTAGTCAGAATTTTTCGTCGCATTGGATGCACACCCACTTAATTTCTGAGGTCTTCATGAGCAAGCGAGTTGGATGCACACCCACTTAATTTCAGATTAATATTTCATACACCTATAGCCCTTAGTGTATTTGTTGCATAGCAATTTATATTCCTCGCATTGATATCGCCTGATGTGCCTCTCCATTGCCCGTTAATCCCAATTTTACGCGAGACTTTCTTCTTTTTTGACTTATCCTATTGATCAGTACCGTCACATTCTATTCTACCTATAGTCTAATAATATAAATGGATCATGCTCAAGTACTGAGTGGAGATGAAAATGATGAAGCACGTTATAAGTACGATCCAATTGCTTGGTTTCACACCGAGGTGCTCATGATTTACATTTCTGTGGTGAAAGCAGATTCATGCCATGCTAACATGATAAAATACCATGGGATAATATTCGTTAAGGATTTTATATTTTGAAAGAGTAATGATTATGTTTCTTATACTCATGGATATTGTTTTGTTCATATCAATTACTTCATCATTTCTCAGTATTTATATCAAAAGATATTACATGATAAACATGCTAGGTAGCATTCAACATCAAAAAGTAAGTTTTTATCATTTACCTACTCAAGGACGAGCATCGATTAAGCTTGGGATCCTAATACGTCTCCAACGTATCGATTATTTGTTATAGTTTCATGCTATTATATTATCAATCTTGGATGCTTTATATGCATTATTATGCTATTTTACATCTTTTCGGGACAAAACATTTAACCAAGTGTCGAGTCCCAGATATAGTTTTTTCCTTGTGTTTGTATTATTAGAATATCAATAACAAACGAAGTCCAAACATGATGAAACTTTACAGTGATTTTTTCTGGACCAGAAGGGGCCCTAGAAGGTCTGGGGAGGCCAGAAGATATACGGGAGAGCCACGAGCTCACAGGGCGAGCCCTGGGGAGTTAGGCGCACCCCCCCTTAACTAATGACTCTCACACAACTCCGTGTGACCAAACTCCGCGTCTATAAATTCACAAATATTCCCGGAATAACAGATAACCACCCAAAGCACGTTTCCCGCTGCTGAAATCCCTGTTCTTTCACGATCCCATCTGTATGCCTTTTTCGGTACTCTGCCAGAGGGGGAATCAGTCATGGAGAGCCTCTACATCAATGTTGCTACCCTACTGATGATGCGTGAGTAGTCCGCCATAGACCTACGGGCCCATAGCTAGTAGCAAGTTGGCTTATTGTCTCTCTTTCATCTTCAATACCATCTTTTACTCTATCTTTTTGGAGTTATATCCAATGTAATCTCCTTTTGCGGTGTGTTTGTTTGGATTCGATGAATTGTGGGTTTATGATTAGATCATTCATTTAAAGTAATTGAGTCTTTTCTGGACTTTATTAGGCATGATTATGAATATATTTATATTTCTCTCCGATGTATCTTTTTGGTTTGTCCAACTAGATTGATTTACCTTCAGCGGAAGAGTTGCTTTGTAATGGGTTCAATCTTTCATTGTCCTCAGCCACTGACAGAATGGCTAACGAGCATGTATTTGTATTATTTCCATTAAGGATAAAACGATGGGCTTTATTCATATTGCTTGAGTTTATATTTGTCTACATCATTTCATCTTGCTTAAGGCGTTACTCTGTTTGTCATGAACTTAACGTCGTAGATGCATGTTGGATAGCAGTCAATTGGTGGATTGATAGTAGTAGATGCAGGCGGGAGTCCGTCCACTTGTCACAGATGTGATTCCTACATATGTGATCGTTGCCATGATTGCCCAAAAATAATTTTTTTACTCACCGTACGCTATTATTTTGAGAGAGAAGCCTCTAGTGAAAACTATGGCCCCCGAGTCTACTTTTATCATATTACTAAAACCAAAAATACATTCCTGCAATTTATTATCTTTTATTTTTCTTTGCAATTTATCTATCTATGATACAAGATTTGATCCTTGTAACTAACGAGTTCAAGGGGATTGACAACCCTCTTGCATGTGTTGGGTGCAAGTATTTGCTTTTGTGTGTGCATGTGTTGTTCACTAGGATTTGTGTGATTGTCCTATTTGTTCGATAAACCTTGGTTCTCAACTGAGGGAAATACTTATCGCTATTATATTGCTTCACCCTTCCTCTTCGGGAGAAATCCCAACGCAGCTCGAAAGTAGCATTGTGATGCTTGACTTGTACCAGCCACGCAATTTAGTGAAATTGGAGATGCTTTGTATGAATTCCAATACACTAGAAAGGTGCTTGATGTAAACAAAATCAGGGTGAAATACCGTTTGGATAAGGCTTCGGAAGATGATCCACATCTTTGGCAGAACAATAAGAAACATATGTTAGGTGAATGGGAAAAATGATCATGACATTCATATATGGCATAAATGAGATGGGCGAGGAAGAAGTGAGAGAGGATTTATTCAAGATGTGATGAATTCCAATAGGCACTCATGTGGGGTTTTCATGTGATAAAAGAAGAGGATGATCCAGATGAGTAAGGTTTTTACGGATAAATATATTTTGGTACTAAAGTTTAGGCTAGTTTTAGAGGAGTGGGATTTGTGGCCTTCTAATAGCAATCAACTAAGTAAATTTTATCCTAGGAGGAATTGTGGAGCATAATGTACATGGCAATGTTGAATTACCATAGGCTCACCTTGATGTGGGTCGGTCTCTTAATATGTCCACCCTAGTTCTAGGAGGAGTGGTCAATCTACACGATAGGACATCATTTTAGGGTTTTTGCACAAGCCTGTGAATTCTGAAAGTGATAAAACTCAACTATGGAAGAAAACTTACCATAAACACCTCCGCCCCAGGGAAGTGTAGGAAAATGGATGGCTCCTTTAAAATGAATAAAGTGACGAAGATTCTAAGGGAGGTGGTCTTGAGAGGGGAGATTAAGCCTTTGGAAAACTCTTTATCTATTTGGTCAAATGAAGATATTTTGTTAAGCCTTTGGAAATGTGGATTGACTGCTAGGAGCTTTCTCTTGATACTATTATTAATATGACGAATCTAGTGCTTGCTAGGTTTAACTTGCATAACAAAAATATTGACTCAAAAAATTACATGAGACTCCTGTAAAAAATTGGAGTGGGGAACAAGCTTGCAGATATTGAGGATTATTTTACAGTAGTGGTATCTAGATCTAGCTTGAATAAATAGAAGATGGAAAAGAAAAGGATTGCTACATAGGTAAACATTGATACAAGGGATTTCTATTTCCGTGCCCCTCTTCGCTTAGTCCTCCTCATTTTTTCCGATGCTCTAAGTCAGTCCCCACTTTTCCCCTCCACTGCACGGCCCACCATAGCAAGTGCCCAGACGGAATTTGTCGTTGGGTCAAAGCCTTTGACTATTACTAGGCGTGGTTTCTCACTCGTGGGACACCCTTGTCAGTGGCTGCCTGCTCGTAGATGGTTTGCGCATATACGGACTTGTGGGACACCTCTGTTAGCGGCTGCGCGCTCTTAGATGGTGGGCACATATTCTGACTTCTGGGACACCTCTGTATGCGGCTACACGATCATATGTGCCTAGATGGTGGGCACATATTCTGACTTGTGGGGCACCTCTGCCAGTGGCAGCGTGGTCATAGGTGTTGGTCACAGTTACTGGCGTGTGGACACCTCTGTCAGCGGATGCGAGGTCATAGGTGGTGGTCGCAGTTACTGGCTTTGGGGACACCTTTGTTAGTGGGTGTGCCAAAAGCAAAAAAGAGGTGGTTTATTAAGCCAGGAAGAGTACTCCAACCAGAGACCACACGCTCAAAGAAAGTCACAAGAGCCAACCGACCAAGTATGTGTACGTGATTTTTGAAACATTCCTCACCATTTTATGCAGTAAACAAAGCAATGCATAAACCAACCGTTTACTCACTGTATATAGTATACCATTGGGGTATTAATAGCTTTTTCAAGCCATTTAGTGTGGCAGATGCACATTGGTCAACCAAATTAGTTTAGTACAGAATATTGGATTGGTGAATGAACTTGGGAAAAACAAAGTAACAAATGTAGGCCACAGAAATTAATTAAAAATCATGGCACATGCACATGGAAATGGTCACATACATCGCAAAATCCATGATAACATGCCCAAATTTGGCACAACCATTGGTGTAACCATAGTGGACAATGTTTCACAGGAATTTGCAATTATTTTGTAATAAAATTTATTTTTCCTTTTTCCAATCCCATAAAATGGCTTTTCTTTTTGAAGCTAGTGCCTTAAATAATTTTAAAATTTGTTCCATTTAATTTTTCATCAGAAGCGGGCCACATTAGATGGGCACCAACCAAGTTACAGCAATTTCAGATTAATATTTCTATATTCCATCCATTTAGTTTAATTTCATTTAATTAAGAGAAAAGGCCCAAATTTGTGCTACAAGTGTGATGTAGATTGCTCCTGAATTTTTTGAAAAATCATTTATGCTACAATATTAGTGTTAGATGAACTTGGGACAAGGAAAGTAGCAATTATGAACCATTTTGTATGAATGTTCAACACTTCAAGTTTGACCCAAGTTTTTTAAAAACAAAGAAAATGAAAATTCAAAGGCCTTTGCACTGTGCCATCTTATGTGCACTAGTTTGTTGGAAAAGTACTAAACTTTGAATGCAAAAAGTCTAGAAAAAAAACATTCACAAAATAGGCACTATACGAATGAAAACACCCAATTAATTTTGCATCTTCATTAAATTTGGCTCACCACTAGTCACACACAAGCAAATAGGGCACAAATTGGAAATTCAAACATGCATAGATACAAACATTCAAATTGGACATTCAAACAACACAAAATTCATTCAATGTTTATAATTTGTACATACATTAACCCTAAACAAAGTTACGGATCAACGTCGAAGCCACTGCCGACGTTGATACGCCATCGTCCTCCTCCGTCTTATTGTCCTTTTCACGGTCTCTCACGAGGTTGGTGGTGATGGCAGCCACCGAGGCGATGACCACCTATCACAGCCCCTGCGAGTCCACCGGGTCATCAGGGTGGCGGTGCAGCCCCTTTGTCACTTCACACAGCGCCAGGTGTATCCCCGACAGGTCTTCAGGGTCGCCGGGCTCGCTAACCACCGTCCCCTGTACTCCGCCAGCACCAGCGGCTCCGGCTCCAACTCCGGCTTGTGAACGTGCATGATGTCGCGCGAGCTTGCTCCGGGCTCCGGCTTGGGCACGAGCAGGGGGCACACAAGCTATTACCCAACTACGGCTTGGGCACCAGCAAGGGGCATGCGAGCTCATCCTCGGCTCCAGTTTGGGCATGCGCAGGGCCCACGCGAGCTCGTCCCCAACTCCGGCTTGGGCACGCGTAGGGGGGGCGCGATCTCCTCGCCGGTGTTGCTGGCTCCACTTTGGGCATGCGCAGGCCCCTGATGCTGCTGCTGGCACCAACGTCGCACCTAGATGTGGGTGCGTCCATTGGTGTGGATCGACCGTTTGTGATGGCGGAGATATCAACCATAATTCAGATTATAATTGCTTGTGCGATGCCTGGCATACAGTTCACTCGAATGAACGGTTTGCGATGAGAAAAACGACAGAAACGGTCGTCCAGATGAAAGTGTGTGCGATATATGGCATACGGTTCATCCGGATGAACTGTTTGTGATTGGGCAACACAACATAAATGGTCGGGCAGATCAAGGTGTGTGCGACGGATGGCAAAAAGTTCACTTGAATGAACTGTTTACGATGAGTCAACACAACAGAAATGGTCCAACTTAACAAGATGTGTGCGATACGCGGCTAACAGGTATGTAATCAGAATTGTGTGTGAGGACCGATAATAACACAATCGATTTATGCCAGTAAGCCGTGTATGTTGTGGGCAAATGCTTGCTGGTATACAATTGTCAGTGATCTATGAATTCATCACCGACGGGTTCCCTAGTATTGTATGTGCACGTTGTGATTGCATACAGAACAACGACATATATACTTATAAAGGACTTGATTCCATAACCAAATTCAACATCCCATTACATAGGTGGTTGGTGCACACATGACTTCTGCACACACCAAAGTAATCTATTACATGCATAATTAACTAGGATAAATAATCGTCTAATCATAATCTACTTCATATTGTGATGCTTCCCGCCACTGCTCTGCTGGTGGCTCGATCCCTCATGTAAACGATCTACATATGCATCTCGTAGCATGTGTACACGTTCTTGGCCACGAACTTGAGGTGAGCTTCATCCAGTTTCCGCATCTAGACCTCGTGCCAGGATGTAGGACTTTCTTGGCATTCTCCTACATCTTTTCGTAGTAGGTCTGGATGATGCCCGAGGCGAGGTCAACAAGGGAGTCGTTGTCCTTCTTGCTACCCCATATTCTTGCAGGACAAGCCCGTAACCTTGAGTGATTTCACATCATTGATGGTGTCCACCATAGCGAGCTTGTAGTCGGGGCTGTTGACAAACCTGGCGAAACTCTCGCAAGGCCTTGTGTCTAGGGAGTAGTCGTAGACGAGGACGTGATGGCACACACACACAATTGGCAATGGCGACCATCTAATCATACCCGGCCTGGCCGTCGGTGTACTGGAGGTCGATGTCGATCACTATGTACTTGTCATCCTGAGCAAGCAACTGCGCGATGATATGTCTCTAATGTACCTATGATTTTTGATTGTTTCATAATATTATATTATCAATCTTTGATGTTTTGTATGCATTATTATGCTATTTTATATCATTTTTAGGACTAACCTATTAACCTAGTGCCGAGTGCCAGTTGCTATTTTTTCCTTGTTTTTGTCTTTACAAAAAATCAATACCAAACATAGTCCAAATGGAATGAAACTTTTTGATGATTTTACTTGGACCACAAGACACCCTTGAAGCTTCGGGTGGAGGCCATGAGGCGGCGACAAGCCCAGGGGGCGCACCCCCCAAACTTGTGGGCCCCTCGAGGCTCCCCTAAACCGAATTCTTCTTTTGTAAATTCCCAAATATTCTCTGAAGACCAGAGAGGAACCAAAAAATACTTTTCCGCCGCCACAAGTTTCTATCTTCGTGAGATCCCATCTGGGGACCTTTTCTGGTACTCTACTGGAGGGGGATTTGATCATGGAGGGCTTTTACATCAACCTTGTTGCGCTTTCGATGATGTGTGAGTAGTTTGCCATAGACTTATGGTTCCATAGCTAGTCGGTAGATGGCTTCTTCTCTCTATTTGATCTTCAATACAATGTTCTCCTCCATGTTCTTGGAGATCCATTTGATGTTACCTTTCTTTGTGGTTTGTTTGTTGATATCCCATGAATTGTAGGTGTATGATCAGATTATCTATGAATATTATTTGAGTCTTCTCTGAACTCTTTTACGCATGATTTACATAGCTTTGTATACCTCTCTGATCTATTGATTTGGTTTGGCCAACCAGATTGATTTTTCTTGCAATTTGAGATGTGCTTTATAATGGGTTCAATCTTGCGGGGCTCAATTCAAGTGACAAAACGAGACATGACATGTATTTGTATTGTAGCCATTAAGGATAAAAAGATGGGGTTTATTCATATTGATTGGATCTATCCCTCTACATCATGTCATCTTGCTTATTGTGGTACTCCATTCTTTTTAACATAATACACTAGATGCATGCTGGATAGTGGTCGATGTGTGGAGTAATAGTAGTAGATGCAGGCAGGAGTTGGTCTACTTGTGTCGGACATGATGCCTATATACATGATCATTGCCTTGGATATCGTCACAACTATGCGCTTTTCTATCAATTTCTCAACACTAATTTGTTTACCCACCGTATGCTTTCTTCGAGAGAGAAGCCTCTAGTGAAAACTATAGCCCCCGGGTTTATCTTTTATCATATTATTTTTAGATCTATAAAATCAAAAATACAAAAATATACTTCTGCAATTTACTTACCTTTATTTTATTTGGCACTTCATCTTTCATACATATCACTAGCAGATCTCATCCTTGCAAGAAACCATGAATGGATTGACAACCCCTTTATTGTGTTGGGTTTAAGTATTTGTTTGTTTGTGCAAGAGCAGTTATTGGAAACTTGCGTGTTCCTCCTAGTGGATTGATACCTTGGTTCTCAACTAAGGGAAATACTTATCTCTACTTTGCTGCATCACCCTTTTTCCCCTTTAAGGGAAAAACCAACGCAAGCTCAAGAAGTAGCACTCCATGGTGTTGATGGTGTCCTCCACCATGGCCATCTATAGGTGTACACCACCGAGAGGTCCTTCTCCCTAATGTGGTCTCCACTTGATGCACGTCGAACTCCATTAGAACGCCGCTAGATATGCTCTCTGTATGTGTCGTCGTTGATGTGCTTGTTTGTGTTGTGGAGCACGAATGAAAGGTTGAAGAGACATATAAGGTTATAATGGCACGGGAATAAACGAGGAGGCCGGACGGCTGGAATATTGGCACGTCCAGATGGACATTCTTGTAGCGTGGAACTCCATCGTGCCGCACGTAACTGCATCATGGGAACGCGCGTGCCGCAACCGCATGCATGTGGGGCCCGCAAAGTGATTGTGCGCCGGCCCCAACCACTAGCAGGGTGCGCGGGGAGGATGCAAGAGTAGAGCACACGGAGGGACGTGAGCAGAGCTCTCCACAGCTACCTCAACGACAAGCAATCATATGCACATAGCAATTGAACATCCAAGGAAAAGTCATCCACAAGTAAAGCGCGTGTGGGGGCACGAGCAAAGCGCGCTGCGGCACCTAACGTGGCAGCTATTTGTTCCAAAATGCCTAGAAACTCAAACAGTGTATAAATAGGCAAACGAACCCTGAATAATTTCATATTTTTAGCACAATGCTCTTATAGTTGCATGTTGCCCCATCAAAATAAATCAAGGCAGGAAGAGAAAGTGTATGTCATTTCACACAGAGAGGTGACAATTTCCCTCTTAGAACCATGAGGCTTCTTGAGAGAAGCTCCGGTTTGTAAGAAGTTTATACCAAAACTTGTCCCAAAACGGACAAATTTTTACCACAACATGTTGGTGCCATGTCATAACACCACGCCAAGTTTCATGATTTTCAAGCAAGTTTAGATTTGAAGTAATTTTAAAACCAAGTTTCTCAATGTTTACGGTAGAGTTAACATCACCTTGGATAGGCGTTTTCATCGTGGGTCCCAAATGTCAGAACCCGAATATGTCACTACCATGCAACTTTTCTCATTAAGAATTACTGCCCATTTGGTGTGCCAGCCCAAAATAAGTTTGTGGGTGCTGGCGGGCGATAAGCACTTATGGGTTCTGTAACGATGGTGATTTTAAATCTCTATGTTTTCATTGTTTATAATATTTTTGTCTTAATTAAAGAAATGGCAAGCCATTGGCCTAGTATGAAAGAAAATATTGTTCAAAGTCGAGAAGGAAAGGGCAATAATATCTAACTCCAGCTTACAAACGATACAAAAGCACGATGATTAATTGTTCATCAGCTTTAGACAAAATCCAGATTTAATAGGGCAATAACATCTAACTCAACCAAAGTTTTTGGCTGTCACAATTAAATGTATCGGTCTGATCCATAAAATCAAGATACTCGGCCCGAAAATCTACTAGTACATAGTTGTTGTAAATAGAAGTCAAGCATTTTCGTAAGCCCTTTTGTTGACCTAAAACTTCTTTTATGTTGTTTAATGAGTCCATCCATGAGAAACTATTTGTTAAAAAGTTAATCCTCACCGACAATAGTACCCTCACATTCAATAGGAAGACTATGACAAATCTAGTGTTAGAATGGTTGGATGCATATCCTTGAAGTGTTATTGTCCTCAAATGAATGTCATGAAAACTAAGAAAATCCCGGTTCTTCTTATGCCACCGCTTAGTTATACCTTTTTGTCCATGTGCTTTTTCCTAAATAGACATGATGATTGAAAATAGTTAATGTCTAAAAAGGAGTTTGTCAAAAGAGCGATAGTTGATGGTTAATTCTAGTACATTATATATGGGCTTTCAATGTGCATGAAATCGTCACCTCTATATACAAAGTCTACAGACATGGAAAGCATCGTAGCAAGCCAATAATCATGTCAAATCAAAACACCACATACGGATACGTAGGGTCTTGATAGAATCAAGCACCATTGATAGACCATCCAAGGAAAAACTCTTCATTGAGCATGGAACATAATATTAGTACCAAAAGTGTACTCCAAGATGATATAAAACTTATGTGCACTAATGAAAAATACAGCTTATGATTACAAAAGTGTTGATGATAATATACAGTACCTGGGTAAGCATGGAGCAAACCACCCTCTTGTAACCTTTAAGCAAATCGGGAATTACACCGACGGTCTCTAATTTAGGCGTAGAGACTACAGTTATTTGCGAAGGTGCACAACGATAATCAAGGAGCTCCCTTTGAAGTGAAGGGGCATCTTCGATGCTGAGTATTTGTCCGTTAGAACAAATTCCAATGCTGACAAGGTGAGGCGACATTATTTGGAGAGAATGGATATCGATTTCTTTTTCCAAAAACAAGCAGCAAGCTCTCCAGGCTAGGGCAGCTGGAGTGGATGATGTTGTGTAGTGAGGCCTCCGATAGATCAACCACCAAAAGCGCAAGTTTGCTAAGCAGTGGGAGTCAAAGCATTTGTACCAGATTGTCCTGTAGATGGCATCAGACCATGGTGGTGATGGGCCTCGAACCCCTCGTTGGTTACCCCAAGTGGAAGGTGTAAGATGCAGTATGTAGAAGTGTTTTCCCTTAGCAAAGATGCCAAGGATCGAATCCCCAGAGACTCCTAGGTTCAACAAGTAGGTGTCAACTGCTAACGGCGCGGATTAGCAATCAGCGTGGACCTGCACACAGATACAGATAACTTTGCTCCCAACGAGTACAGGGAGGTTGTCAATCCCTCCGGCCTTGTAGTTCACAAAGGGCAAATGATAGAAGTGATAGATAATGTTTTGCAATAGTAAATAATAGCGGAAAGTAAATAGCGGATGTGATCAATGATGGTAATATGGACTGGAGTCTCATGATGTTCACTAGTGATGTCTCTCTCCCAAAAGACGATAAAACAGCTATGTGAGGTAAACAAATTACAGCTGGGCAATTGATAGGACCACGAACGCAAACCAATGCTGACTACATTGCAAGAAAGGTTGAGGTTCAAAGCATGGGCGGTACGCCAAAGTAAGTAGACCGAAATCCATCAATATCTACTACGAATCATCCACCTTGAGATATCTATCCAGAACATCTCACTGGTATTAAGTTGTGAGTCCCACCCATAGTGTAAACTCAATGCAACAGACAACTACATTAAAAGAACTTTGCGTAAAGTAAACAATCCTTGCACCCGCGGGCACAAGCACCGTTGTTTTCCCCCTTGAGGCAACAGCACATCCCCTAGACTCATGTTTCTGTCACTCAAGCAAGTCATCGAGGGGCATGAACCCACGATCGAGCATAACGTTCCCTCTTGGAGTCACTACGTATTACTTGGCCAAAGCAATAAATAACAACGGAGAACATGCAAGAATTACTTATGAACATAAATATAAAAGAGGTAGATCAAATATATTACTCAAGATCAATATGAACATAATCTCATAATCCATCGGATCCCAGCAAACTCAACATAGCAACAGCATAAGGATTACATATGTGCCTCGATCATGTAGGGCAGCTCACGAGGACTAATTAGTGAAGCACAAGAACGGGAGGAGAACATCACATAGCTACTAGTCATGGACTCATGGTCCAAGGGAGACTACTCACGACTCATCCGGGAGGCGTCCATGGTGGTGGAGAAGCTCCCGGTGGTGATCCTCCCCTCCGGCAGGGTGCCGGGAAGAGTTCTCCTGGTGCTCCCGATCTTGGAA
Organism: Secale cereale; assembly: GCA_902687465.1. Taxonomy (NCBI): domain Eukaryota; kingdom Viridiplantae; phylum Streptophyta; class Magnoliopsida; order Poales; family Poaceae; genus Secale; species Secale cereale. The sequence goes on along the minus strand of LR738715.1, from coordinate 487,843,951 downwards.
GCGGCGGCGGCGGCGGAACAGAGATGGGATCGTGAAAAGAGTTCCTGTTCTGAGGGTTTCGGAGGACGCTTTAAATATATGCCAAAGGGGGGCATCGGGGAAGCTTCGGGGGGCCCAGGCGCCCCCCCGGCGCGGCCCAGGGGGGGCGCGCCGCTAGGGCGCCTGGAGCCCTGGTGCCCCCCCCCCCCGGCTGTCCTTCGGACGCACGGTAGTTTCCGGAACGCTGATTTTTTATATAATTATTCTGGATTTTTCCTGGCAGTTCTCGTAACGTGAAAACCTGAAATACAAAAACAGCCGAAAATAGAAACTGGCACTGGGGTGCACTGGATTAGTAAGTTAGTCCAAATATGATCAAAAGTGTATGGAAGTGTATGATTATCATAGCAATATCACCCAAAAGTGGCATGGAGCAAGCAGAAATTATAGATACGTTTTGGACGTATCAACATCCCCAAGCTTAATTCCTGCTCGTCCTCGAGTAGGTAAATGATACAAGAATAATTTCTGTGGTGACATGCTATTAACCATATAGGACTTTTTCATAGTCATATGACAAAAGCTTACTGAGACAATGATTCTATAGTAATTAAGTTGCCTCATGAGAAAATCACAAATGACTGAAAGTTTTACAACATGACATTGAAGCATCAAATAAATTTGCAATGAATATGATGTGCAAATATGATAAAGTGATATCTAGCTTGCCCCCTTTAGTGAAGCAAAACATAAATGCAGGGGCACCTTCAAGGTCTAAGTGATGACTAGATACAATGATTTCAAAATAAACGATATCACATTCATGCAAAAGACAATGCTACTTTGGGACAATGCACATTACACTCAGAATGACAATCATGCTCTCAGTATGGTGCTTTTAAAAGAAGGTGGAGACTCAACATAAAAGTAAAAGAATGGTTATGTGCTAGAGCTTTTTTTTTTGAAAACATGGAAGCAATTTTGTCAACGGTAGTAGTACTTCATATGTGTCATGCATAAGACATCCTATAAGTTGCAAGCCTCATGCATCGAATGGCAATAGTGCTCGCACCTTGTCCTAATTAGCTCGGATTTCCATGGGTTATCATTGCATTACATATGTTTCAACCAAGTGTCACAAAGGGGTACCTCTATGCCACCTGTACAAAGGTCCAAGGAGATAAATTGCATTTGATTTCTTGTTTTTGATAGATCTCAACTTGAGGACATCCATACCGGGACAACAAAGAAAATAGATGATGGACTCCTCTTAAATGCATAAGCATATTCTCATAAGAGATTTGAAGATTAACGTCCAAGCTAAAACTTCCACCATGATACATGGCTTTGGTTGGCGGCCCAATGTTCTTCTCTAAAAATATGCATACTCATTCAACCCATGGCAAATCACCCTTACTTCAGACAAGACGAACATGCATAGCAACTCACATGATATTCAACAAAAGTGTGACAGTTGATGGCGTCCCCAGAAACATGGTTACCGCTCAGCAAGCAACTTATAAGAAATAAGATACATAGGCAACATATTCTTTACCACAATAGTTTTTAAGCTACTTTCCCATGAGCTATGTATTGCATGGTTAGTCTTAGTACAGGTGGAGGTTTAGCAAAAGACTGGGAGCGACCAACTAAGAGAGCAATGATGGTCATAATCATGCAGAGTGACAAAGCAATATTGAATCAGGCATGGTAGTTATATCGCTACTCAGAAATAAAAGATCATCAAGGCTTGACAGACTTTCTTTACAGTCTTAAATATGCGTGAGCATACGCCAAGTCAATCAAAATAAATTCTCGAAGGAAGATATTAATAAACCATACCACATCATAGGCAAACAAATCAAGTTGGTACTCCAATAACACATTGGGAAACCCCCAGCTATTTGAGACTAACCATAAGAAACCTGAACTACTAAGCACCATTATGCACGTAGCATATTTATCATAGACATATTAACCAATGCAACGGAAGCAAACTCTCTTAATAAGGTGAGCATGGTAATTAAAGAGAGTTCAAGCAACCAACTAAACAAAAGCTCTTTGAAAAGATAAGCATGAATACTAAGAGCAGAGCATGATAGTCTCTACTCCTAATGGAGCAGTTGGTAGTCTTTGTTCCAGGTTTTTTTTCGTCCCACCTCGTTTGGTTTTTTTTCGTACCACCTCGTCTGGTTTTTTTTCAACCGGTTTTTTTTTTCGCTACAATTACCCCACCCCACTCACCGCATGCAGCCAGATTCCGTTTCCCCCCTTACGTCCCCGATTCATGCTTGACAATCAATTCTTTCCAAACGCAATAAAATTTTCCTAAATTTCCCAAAGTTTCCTAACTAGACACGTTATAAATGGGCAGGAACCGATAACACGTTACCAATTAATAAAGTTTAGTTTTATAACCATCAATTCCAAATCCTAATTTTCCTAATGCATTGACAATCAATTCTTTCCAAACGCAATAATGCATGACAATCAATTATTTCCAAACGCAATCAATTAACTTAAGGTAACCAGACACAATCAATTCATTCATAACGCAATAAAAACTTTCCTAATTTTCCCAAAGTTTCCTAACTAGACACGTTATAAACGGCCAGGAACCGATAACACGTTACCAATTAATAAAGTTTAGTTTTATGACCATCAATTCCAAATCCTAATTTTTCGTCCCACCACTTTTTCGTTGGTTTTTTTTCGTCCCCTCCCCCACCCCCACCGGTTTAGTTTCACGTCACCCTCTCACAAAACGAAAAAAATCTGAATGGATCAGAACTTTCCATGTTGTCGCAATTTATTTTGTAATGTATTTATGTGAAAGAATCAATCTCTACAAATCAATTCTAAATTAATTAATATTACCTTAAATCGCTCAATCACATTAATTAATAAGAAATAAAATAACCGATTTTAAGAAAAATAATGTGTAAAGCATAACAAAAAAATATATTATCTCTTATACTATCTAAGGTTCCCTTTCCTGACCGCGTCCTGCCAGCCTTCGTCACACTTCCCCTTGGTTTTTCACGTCTCGGATTTTCTCACGTCCCGGATTTTCCGCCATGGGTTTATGGTAAAACTTTTAAAACTGGCCAAATAGCCAATCAATCGACGACAATCATGCATCGCCCATCCTGCGTTAAAAGCCCATCTACGTCCCGCACTGGATGGTAACCGCCGCATCGTGCTTGTGCACATCGCCACCGGCACCTGGGTCGTGTCGCGGTCGCCGCCGCCATCCAACAGGTCACGTCCGCCTCACCTTATCTTCCAGGAGGCCTCCGTAAGCACCGCCGTCTTCTGCCGGATAGTGCCGTCTCCCGCCGACGCAGTCCACAATAGGACGCCTCCACCCTGCCTCGCCCCATCTTCTAGCTTGCGCAATCAGTGCGTGCAAACGTACGCATATCAATCTTGCAAGGTACGCAGCAGCAGCATCACTAGGGATATCTTAAGCTAACTGGACTTTATCAGTGCATGCAAGCCTACGCAGATCCATATTCTCGAACTGCTGGACGCCCTTGTGCTGCTGCTGTGAGGCGAGGAGGAGAAGTGACCAACGATGAGGCAGTGCAGGAGACGGTCGCGAAGGTCCAAGCTATTGACGCAGGATCCAGGCCGCTGGCGGAGGCCCCTGCGCCACGAGGACACAGAGAAACCGAGGCGGCTGAACGACGGCGACCACAACTGGTTTGCTCCAATGGTGGGTGGCGGCGGATCCATTCGTGCTCTTCCTCGAGCTCCCCGTCGTCGTGCTACCAAGCGTGTCCACATCTCCCCCCGCCAAGTGAGCTTGTCGTCCCTGATCTCGTGTTTTTTTGTGGGTGATGCGTGATCTCGTATTCCTCTCCAACACGACCTCACATTGCATTATTTGGACATGTGAACTCAAATGCTAGAGCCAGCCGTCAGGTGCAGTGGGTAGATAATTTCAGATTTCAGACTTTCAGTTTCCACTAGCTCTATTCTGCTTCGACCTGCCATAATGGCAAATCCCTACATTTTTCCCAACATGAAATTCTAATCGAATTTGGCAAATCCCTTTCTGGACAACCAGGTTGTTGCTAGCATTGTATAGTCCTAATTGCTTTGTTTTATCTATCTATTCAATCTATCTTGACTGAATTTCTGAACAACCGAGTTGCTAGAATGGGGTGTGGTGGATTTTGTCTCTGGAAATTGTTTCACAATTGTTTGAGTGCTTTTGTTCTTTTTTTCTTAAGTTCTTTCTGGTGTAGGGACTGAAGTTATTCTTCTACAAAGTGGCGAGCTCTTTATCAGGCCAGGCTCCAGAAAAAGAGACAACTGGTATGTTTCTAATTCTAAAGTTTTTTCTAAGCAGCTGAACATAATATGTACCACTCAGAATCCTGTGTAAAAGTCCAGCCAAGCAAGTGCAAGTACAAGTACGTCGGCTGCTGCGTACAAAGGGTGGGTTCAAGGCAAGTTGACCACATGAAGCCAGTATGACTACAAGGATCTGCAGTACTGACAAAACTTAGTCTGCACAAGGTGAAAATCAGTGTACCGATTCTCTTATGAGATGTTTTTCATTGGATTAGTCTGTGAGCTGAGAGTGTACCGATTCTCTTATGTGCTAACCTGAATTGCACGTGGCTGATTGGTTAATTGTTGTCCATGTGGTTTCCATGATTTTTATTTGGATGCAAGGTAGACAAGGAATACGAACAAGAAATATACTGGGGCCAAGGAAACATGTGCTACTAGGTCATATCAAGGGTGGTTTCAGAAATTATAGGCTATATATGTTTATGTGTGAGAGATTGGGAAATTAGTAAAAGAAATTAACAGTTGCTATCGCTTTGTATAGATAGATTAATGTTTTTCTGCTTGGCATAATGCAGAGGAAGTACAAATCATAATGTATAACATATTCATCCCTTTTTGTCTAACAATAATAACAGAACATGAAAAAAAGTATATGTCTCAGCAGACCAGTTATCAGTAGAACTACGTGCTTTGTGGTCTGCACCTCAATTGACTACATCACTTGTTGAAAAAGAAAGACAAGGCCGAATGCATATTATGAAGTAAGTACTATCTGTCACAGAAATTCGTTTGTGCTCCCGGGAGCGCGCGCTCCTGCACGTGAAAAAATTATTTCAAAGTGAAAAAATTTCAAACAAAAAATTGGCGCATACATCTCGACATTATATATGTGCACGTCATGTTTCGGAGAAAACCGACATTTTTTGTAGCTTGTGTAAAAAAGACAAGGATGTCTTGTGAAAAACATTTTTTAACACCGCATTTTGTCTTTTTCACACGTGGCGCAAATGTTGTCGGTTTTTTGTGAAACGACTTTGTGAGCATGTACAATATCGAGATGTACACGTCAAGTTTTTTTTGCAATTTTTTACATTTCAAAATATGTTTAATACACATTTTAAAAACCAGGAGTGCGCGCTCTCATGTGCCAAAACGTCAAATTCGTTGGTGCTCCCGGGAGCACGCGCTCCTGCACGCGAAAAATATATTTCAAAGGGATTATCGGCGAAACCCTGACAATATTGTATGGTGTGCATGAGGATCCTAAAGATATTTATGTTCGACATGATGTGTATGAGGCCTAAATATATACTCCCAGGTGGGGGTACAAATATCTATGCTTCCGTTGCAGTGTACAGGCATTGTCCTATTATCTAAAAAGCATGTAAGGTTACTTTTCTTGCAAATGACCGCGTCCTGCCCTCCCTTCGGCGACCCACCCCCGCGATCGGTTCCGTCCCCCCTCGCCACCAAGTCGATAGCCCCTCGTGAAAAAAGCCCTCCAAGAAAAATAGGATCCCTCCCGATCCAACTTTCTCTCGCTCACCAAGCCCTATCCCCGTCCCAATATGGCCGCTGCCAGGATTGTCCACGTCGCCTCCTCTCCTCCATCTTGGAGGCCCGACACGATTCTACAAGAACAAGTTGTGTAGTAGACACCCTGTTATCTAAAAAGCACGTAATGCTCCAACATCCAAGGATGATCAACTCATGGTGAAAATGTTTCTTCAGAGAGCCCTTTAGAGCAATGATCCATTGACTGGCAGAAGACAAATTGGTTTGTGATCAAGGGTGGGGCATAAATATTCCTAGCAAAGCTTTCCAAACGAAAACTCGGGTATTGTTCATGTGGCTATTCAAAGTGAAATTACTTGGCTTGATTTGATTCTTTTGGAAAACTAATTAGTCACACTTTTGACTCGAAGCGGACACAACATGAGTGTTGTAGTTCATCAACTCTACCATGGCTTCCATAAGCGAGGTCTGCTAACAGTCCAATTACATGCTATTGTATTTGGGGTACACAAGATGACGAGAAGGGTCACTGACAACACAAGTGTTTGGATGGCCGAGAGCCTTATTCATGGGCGTTGGTGGCAAATCTATCACATCATGTGAGTATATTGCATGCATAGTCCTGACATATACGCATGTTACTTTCGAACGGTTGAATTTTTAGATGCTATTATTCAACTAATGATGATGATGTAACATGTACAGTTCTCTAATTTGGCTTCACTTTCACTGAATTATTCCAAACTATGCACTGACATTTTTTTATGAATCTCACAATCTGTGCACTGAAATTGGAACTTGAACATGGCACATCTCATGAGGAGACGAAAAGATGACTCGCATGCTCTGTCGACAAGTAGTGGGTTAGCATTGTGGTAGATCATGGCTCTACAAGATGTATCTGCCCCTTCCCTTATACATCTTTGTTTTGACTAGGGGATCCCGCGGGCAGGAGCGGAACCGGACGAAGCTCTGGTCAAAGATCGATGTGTAGTATGTAATAATATGGATTTGAGGTATCCGAATGTAGAATGCATTTTTTGAGGGGTGACCGGTCACTATGCGCGGACACGTCCAGGCGCTTCCGCGGACGTTTGAGGGGTCGTATTTGCCAAGTCCGATTGTAGATGCTCTTAGTGGATCCAGAACATGTCGACGTTTGTTGGGTTGTGGTGTAGGTTGGGATTATGGACTTCAAATGCATGAGCCTTGGCACTTGTCGTCGTTGTGGACTAACGAATTGCTTATTGCCTCTAGGTATGAACATCTCTAGATCCTTCTCTTCTTTGGATCCTTTGATTTTTGTGCATATAGAAAAGAGAAGTCAAGAGAAAGCACTTCAAAAATAATGGGCCAAAAAAGAAGATTGATTTTGTGGTACAAAAAGATTGGCTATGTTTCATTGAAAAATGTCATTTGATGTGCTTTATCCGTCCAAAGCTTTATGTTTGACATATAATATATATTGCTTGTGCAGGATGGTTATAAGTTGAGAAATAGTTTTTTATTACATTTGCTAAAGTATCGTGCAAATGAAGTTTAAGATAACATACCTGGCGTTGTAAGGTAACATCTTAATCACATCAAGTAGATCTTAGTTCGTAACATATAATTATTTGGATCATTGTTCTCTATTTATATATCATCGAGTTATGTTGCACGTGAAATGGATTACAATTATTTTTTAGTTGTTGCAGGCTATCTTTTCTCTACATACAATATATATACAGATAAAATCTATACATGCAAAATTTGATATGCATTGTATTCATAGGTGCAATAAAAAATTAAGAGCCCGTGGCAACGCACGGGCATTTTACTAGTAGCTATTAAAAGACAAAGAACACACACAGCAAAGATAGACATGAAAATTCTATGTTATGTTCTAGGTAGAAGTGGAGCGTGTTTCTCTCCCACATAAAGAACTCTGAGTTCCGACTCGTTATGAAAAACTAAAAGCAAGACGCTCCAAGCATAGCACATAACACATGAAGTGATAAAAATATAGCGGAACGAAAGACGAACTGATAATGTTGATGGAGAAGGGGATGCACGGGGGCATTCCCAAGCTTAGACGCTTGAGTCTCCTTGAATATTTCTTGGGGGTGCACGGGGGCATCCCCAAGCTTGAGGGCTTGACACTCCTGAATCTTTTTATCATCTTCCCTCGCACACTTGAAAACTCCCTTCATACATAACTCATCATAATCTGATTAGCGAGGTTAGTACCCTTAATAAAATAATTATACCTTGCTTGAAATAAAGATATTCTTGAAGTTCTACTGTTTCTCAAGATTTCCAAAAGGTTTTTGCAAAGAAAAAGCAAGCTCTTGATTTGCAGAATGAAGGAAAGGCAAAACAGGACAGAATCTGTGAAAAACATAACAGCAGGTAGTAATTGATCTGTTCGGGATACTTCTGCAACTCAAATCAAAAAACTCAGAACAGATGCACAAAAGAAAATTATATAGAGAACGCTGTCGAAACAATTCAGACCAAAAAGATGATCTGGTGATTTTATACAAATTTTTCTATCCAAGGACAGAATCTGTTTCCTGGACAGCACCTCACAACTTTTGAACTTTCTAGCAATCAGAGGCTATACTTGGCACAAATATGAAAAGCAAAGATACAATAATGATGCTACAGCAGTAAACAACATCAACACACAACAAAAGCAAAAAAATTATTCATGTGGGCTGCCTCCCAAAAGCGCTTTATTTTATGCCTTTAAGCTAGGCATAATGCATAGAGATCAAGTTTTATCAAGAGTAAAAGAATAGCTAGCCCGTACAAAGGACTCAAAAGGTAACTTCATCTTCTTTCGAGGGAAGTGTTCCATCCCTTTCTTGAGAGAAAACTGAAATTTTATATTACCCTCTTTCATGTCAATGATAGCACCAACGGTGCGTAAAAAGGGACGTCCCAAAATAATTGGACATGAAGGATCACATTCAATATCCATAATAGTGAAATCAACGGCAACATAGTTGTCATTAACAATGATAAGAATATCGTCGATCCTCCCCAAAGGTTTCTTTATGGAAGAATCATCGAGACGAACACCAAAAGAACAAGAATCATAAGGTTTCAATTTAAGCATATCATATATTCTTTTGGGCATAACAGAAGTACTAGCTCCGACATCACATAATGCATAGCAAGAGAAGTCATTCAATTTAATTTTTATCATAGGATCCCAACCATCTTCTAGCTTTCTAGGTATGGAGGCTTCTACTCTAAGTTTCTCCTCCCTAGCTTTGATAAGAGCATTAGTGACGTGCTCTGTGAAGGCAAGATTAAGCGTGCTAGTGTGGGGATCTTTGGCCATTCCTTGTAGAAAGGTAACAACTTCTGAAATACTACAATTATCAAAATCAATTTTATCATTAGTGGGCAGAATTGTAGTGTCATCCTCTTTGTTTGAATCGCTCTCTATTATAAGAGTCTGAACATCTTCCCAAGTTTGGGGAAGCTTAGGAGCAATTTTAAACTGAGGCTCATACTCTTTTCCTGGAAGACCATGCCATGGGCATAACCCTCCGTCAAAACTAATATAATCACAAGGTTTATCACTTTTGTAGATCCCGACAGTGGTAATTGGGGTAATGGAAGAAGGGGTGTACTCCTCCCATTTAGTGTTTTTGGTAGAACCCATAGTAGCAAGCAAGCAAGATAACTATTTTTGTGATTTTCGATAAAAGGTACTAAAGCAAAAAACTGAAAGGTAAACTAACAAGACTAAAAACAAAGGTAAAAGATAGCATGCAACTCCCCTATCCTGAAGAGTGGAGTCCCCGGCAACGGCGCCAGAAAATACTCCTTGATGGGCCTCGAACCCCTCGTTGGTTACCCCAAGTGGAAGGTGTAAGATGCAGTATGTAGAAGTGTTTTCCCTTAGCAAAGATGCCAAGGATCGAATCCCCAGAAACTCCTAGGTTCAACAAGTAGGTGTCAACTGCTAACGGCGCGGATTAGCAATCAACGTGGACCTGCACACAGATACAGATAACTTTGCTCCCAACGAGTATAGAGAGGTTGTCAATCCCTCCGGCCTTGTAGTTCACAAAGGGTTAAAATCAAATGATAGTAGTGATAGATAATGTTTTGCAATAGTAAATAATAGCGGAAAGTAAATAGCGGATGTGATCAATGATGGTAATATGGACCGGAGTCTCATGATGTTCACTAGTGATGTCTCTCTCCCAAAAGACGATAAAACAGCTATGTGAGGTAAACAAATTACAGCTGGGCAATTGACAGGACCACGAACGCAAACCAATGCTGACTACATTGCAAGAAAGGTTGAGGTTCAAAGCATGGGCGGCACGCCAAAGTAAGTAGACCGAAATCCATCAATATCTACTACTAATCATCCACCTTGAGATATCTATCCAGAACATCTCGCTGGTATTAAGTTGCGAGTCCCACCCATAGTGTAAACTCAATGCAACAGACAACTGCATTAAAAGAACTTTGCGTAAAGTAAACAATCCTTTCACCCGCGGGCACAATCACCGTTGTTTTCCCCCTTGTGGCAACAGCACATCCCCTAGACTCATGTTTCTATCACTCAAGCTAGTCATCGAGGGGCATGAACCCACAATCGAGCATAACGTTCCCTCTTGGAGTCACTACGTATTACTTGGCCAAAGAAATAAATAACAACGGAGAACATGCAAGAATTATTTATGAACATAAATATAAAAGAGGTAGATCAAATATATTACTCAAGATCAATCTGAACATAATCTCATAATCCATCGGATCCCAGCAAACTCAACATAGCAACAGCATAAGGATTACATATGTGCCTCGATCATGTAGGGCAGCTCACGAGGACTAATTAGTGAAGCACAAGAACGGGAGGAGAACATCACATAGCTACTGGTCATGGACTCATGGTCCAAGGGAAACTACTCACGACTCATCCGGGAGGCGTCCATGGTGGTGGAGAAGCTCCCGGTGGTGATCCTCCCCTCCGGCAGGGTGCCGGGAAGAGTTCTCCTGGTGCTCCCGATCTTGGAAGCAGCGGCGGCGGCGGAACAGAGATGGGATCGCGAAAAGAGTTCCTGTTCTGAGGGTTTCGGAGGACGCTTTAAATATATGCCAAAGGGGGGCATTGGGGAAGCTTCGGGGGGCCTAGGCGCCCCCCCGGCGCGGCCCAGGGGGGGTGCGCCGCCAGGGCGCCTGGAGCCCTGGTGCCCCCCCCCGGCTGTCCTTCGGACGCACGGTAGTTTCCGGAACGCTGATTTTTTATATAATTTTTCTGGATTTTTCCTGGCAGTTCTCGTAACGTGAAAACCTGAAATACAAAAACAGCCGAAAACAGAAACTGGCACTGGGGTGCACTGGATTAGTAAGTTAGTCCAAATATGATCAAAAGTGTATGGAAGTGTATGAATATCATAGCATTATCACCCAAAAGTGGCATGGAGCAAGCAGAAATTATAGATACGTTTTGGACGTATCAGGTGGCGGTATGGATATAGGAGGAAAACCATGAGATGGACAACAGTGTGAGGGCACAGATATAGCAGGTGATGGTAAGCTATTGTCGTAGTAATGGCAGAACTCAAGCGATTGGAGTTTTTAGAATTGATTGGACGTCAGCTAGGCGTCCACCATGCACGGTATGTGCAGCAGGTAGCATGCCAGGATACAGAGGCAATCGACGGAGCCCTGGTGGAGCGGATGATGGCTTGGTGGAGTTGAAAATCATGAATGACATGGAGCTGGCGACAGTCAAAATTAAGAGGCGCTATGCGCAACAGAGTTCGCCGGTGAGATGCGAGGAGCTGTGTGTGGCAATCATCCTTGGCGGGGACAGGGGAGATGATATCCCAAAGGATGGCGTTCGGGAGATCGGTGATGCGGTCTGCCCGACGTTCTATAGGTTCCTCGGATACAGGGGTATTGTGGCCACTTCTACCAGCGCTGTCGGGTCCAGGATCTACAACCGACGGCGCTGCTGGCCGGAGCCTCATGAGTGTTCATACCAATATGGGGAAAAAGTGGCACTAACATATATGTTGGAAATTCAAAATCAATTCTCAAGATCTAGAAGAAAAAAAACTGGCACAAACATATATGTAGGACATTCAAAATCAATTCTAAAGATCTTGACGATAAAAAATGGCACAAATATATGTAGGACAATCATTTCCGAAGATCTGGCTAGGTATTATTAGCAGGAATGCTAACCCTAGTCGAATTATTAGCAATAAAACATTTCTACCAACCAAATAATTAATCACTAAGCATAGACGGATACCATTCAAACAATTAATACACTACACGGATCTAACGAATCTTACTCTGATTTCATGGAATGAGAGAACATAATTGTAGGATTTCTATTCCGAAAAATGAAGGTGGGGGAGGATTAACCATTTTTTCTCGGAGTCGAAGTCATTGTTGTGGACCTCCGGCTGGGGAACCATGATGGTGGTGATGAATTCAAGGTCGCGCGGCTACCCGCGCGAGACCTCGTCGACAGAGACGGCAACCTCTCTGCCCAGCTTCACTCATTGCGTGGGTGCTTCACCAGCCCCGGCATCGCCACTCCATCCAATGGTGCGCTTCACTGGCATCCTCACACTCCAGGCGGTGGTCACCACAGTGGACGGGGGGTGTGGCCGCCTATTATGACCATATGCTCAGGCCTGCCATTAATATGGAGAAGTGGGAGCCAGGCGGGCGGGGTCAAAGGGCTGTCTCACCTCCTGATGAGCCTGCGTAGCGGACTACTCACATGCCTACAATCCTTTCAAGTAGCTCCTAGCACGCCTCCTAGTGACACCGTGCAACGAACACGCGCACGCCACCCAGTCTGCACTACTAGGAAAAGGGCTATAGATGATATGGCCACTAATGGCGCACCAGACATGTGGTGCACCATTAGTATATACTAATGGCACACCATGTGTTGGTGCACCATTAGTGTCCAAATACTAATGGTGCACCAGACATTCGGTGCGCCATTAGTAACAACTTTTTTTTAATATTTCCAGACATACTAATGGTGCACCGTGGCACAGTACGCCATTACTAGTTTAACTAGCAATGGCGCACCTCCAACTAAGTGCGCCAGTACTAAGTTTTTTTTTGCAAAACTACTAATTGCGCACCTCTCACTAATGTGCCATTAGTAACACTGGTTACTAATGGCGCATTAGTGGGTGGTGCGCCATTAGTAAAGTGGGACCATCTAGATATTTTGGACAGCCACACATACACACTCACTTTCCCCACTTCATTCTCTCCACCTCCTCCTCCAAGCTTGTGTCGGCTGCCTCCACCTCCTCACCTCATTTGCACCATAGATTCATCAAAATTAAGTGGTTAAATTACCTTTTTTGATAGGTAAGTAAGGGGGGAAAGCTATCTTTATGTTGTAGATCATTTTTTCTCCCTCGAGCTCCAACAACCGTGCACATGCACTTTTTATGGCCTAGCTAGATATATGTATGTTTGTGGTGTTGCATATGTTTGTGGTGTTGCATATATGTTTCTGTTTGCAGGTACCGATATTTGAAATGCGATAGTTGCCAATATTTTGCCGAAATGTTGATTCATTTCTGTTTCGGCGAGAATTTTGGCACTATGCATTCTTTTTGGTCCTATTTTTAGGGAAAGTCAAGCCAAAAATTTTTCTTGGTTCTACAATAACGTTTTGCTCTACCCCGCAGGCGACCATGGTCCGCACGATGACCGTAGGCATCGTGAATAGGTTTTTGAGCTCCGCGAATGTCGAGATGCTTCAAAAGAACGAGACGGAGATAAGATGTCCGTGTCGAAGATGCAAGCTGAAGAGCCTTATTGCGGACTCGGATTTCGGGCAGGTGCGGGACCACCTGCTCTTGCGTGGTTTCATGGATGGCTATCGATGGCAAGGTGATGAAGATGACTATGAAGTCGTCCATGGCCGGGCAAGAAATGAGGAATGGCAGCAAGACAACCACCGCGGCGAGGGCGGGCTATAAGACAAAGAATCTCCAAGACATGATCACGACGGTGATGATGTACACAGTCATTATGTAGAAGATGCCGGACATGATGATGAGGACTATCAAGACAAAGGGCATGATCATGATCTAGATGAAGATGCTGGAGCAGACGACGTTGGAGGCTGGGTGTAGGACCCTCATATTCAAGAGCTACTTCTCAAGCAGACGGATAACGCAAGAGCTGCCACCCGAGAGAAAGTCAAGCTGCATCAACTGGAGATAGACGCGGTTACTCCATTGTATGAAGGATGCATGGCCGAGGATACCCGCCTGAAAGTAACGCTCATGGCTCTGGAGATGAAGGTAAAACAAAAAATGACCGACGCATGCTTCGACGAGAACATGTCATTCTGGCACGAACGTCTTCCCAAGGGGAACAAGTGCCCGACCAGTTTCCAGGAGGCGAAGAAAATCGTGTGTCCTCTGGATTTACCGCACGTGAAATACTATGTGTGCATGAACAAGTACATCATTTATCGGGAAGAGCATGTGGAGTCTACCATATGTCCGGTGTGCGGCGTCACTCGATACAAGAAGCGGAAGAAAGCTCCTCGAAAAGTGGTGTGGTACTTTCCGATCATTCCTCGTCTGCAGCGGTATTTCGCGGACCCTAAGGTAGCAAAGCGTTGGCATGCAGATAGGGAGGAGAAGAAGCGAGAAGATAACGGAAATGATCTGGAGATAAATAAAAAAGACAAGATGCTGAGTCACCCTAAGGATGCGAGCTAGTGGCAAGCGTTGATCATCGAAGACCTAGAATTTGGGAACGATCCAAGGAACATCGTGCTAGGCGCGAGCACCGATGGAATCAGTCCGTTTGGCAGCCAGAGAAGCACACATAGCACCTGGCATGTGTTTGTGTGGATGTACAATCTTCCCCCTGGTTGTGCATGAAGAGGAAGTACATTCACATGAGTATGCTAATTGAAGGGCCGAAACAACCAAGGAATGACATCAATCTATATCTGGGGCTGCTTAAAGAGAAGCTAGACACGCTGTAGAAAACGCCAGCCAATACGTGGGACGCCGCAGAGAAATAATATTTCCCTATGAGAGCCGCACTGCTCACGACGGTGCACGACTATCTCGGTTACAGATATGTCGCGGGGCATGTGGTCCACGGATTTTCTGGATGCGTCATGTGCAAGGATGACACAACGTATCGCCAGCTAGATAGAGATCCCGGGTCTTCGAAAACTGTGTTCATGGGACATCGAAGGTGGCTTCGCGAAGATGAACCATGGAGGAAACGCAAGGATCTGTTCGATGGTGAAACCGAACCCCGAAGACGCTCGCGTACAAGGAGCGGCGAGGAAATAGACGAGCTGTTGAAAAATTGGAAAGATTGCCCACTGCCGGGAAAGAAGCAACAGGCGCCAGAGCCGGGAAAGAAGCGAAAGGCGCTAGAGCCGCTGCTGAAGGTATGGAAAACGAGGTCTGTTTTCTGGGACTTGCCGTACTGGAAGATCCACTGTGTGCCTCACAGCCTTGATGTCATGCATATCATGAAGAACGTGTGCGAGAGTTTGCTTGGTACCCTGCTAGACATGCCAGAGAGGACCAAAGATGAGCCGAAAGCAAGGGCGGACTTGAAATCAATGGGCATCAGGCAGGAGCTTCACGCTAATGATGATGATGATGATGAGGCGAAGCAGGACACGGAAAGTCGTCGCAAAGGCAAAAAGGCCAAGAAGACCGGAAATGACTCCCCTCCCGCGTGCTTCACTCTAAGTCAGGAGGAGATCGAGCAGTTTTTCACCAGCCTCGTAGGAGTAAAACTTCCTTACGGTTACGCGGGGAAGATAAGCAGATACCTAGACCCAGCAAAGCAGAAGTTCAGCGGGATGAAGTCTCACGAATGTCACGTGCTGATCACGCAGATACTTCCAGTTGCAATCCGTGGGATCATGGACGCGCACGTCCGTGATACGCTATATGGCCTATGCAACTTTTTCGACATCATCTCTCGGAAGTCGGTTGGCGTGAGGCAACTCAAAAGGCTACAGGAAGAGACCATGGTGATACTATGCGAGCTTGAGATGTACTTCCCGCCCGCATTCTTCGACGTTATGGTGCATCTGCTGGTCCGTATCATGGAGGATATCATCCAACTCGGGCCGACGTTCCTGCACAGCATGATGCCGTTCGAAAAGATGAATGGTGTCATCAAAGGATACGTTCGCAACATGTCACGTCCAGAGGGAGGCATAGCCAGGGGCTTCCTCGCCGAAGAGTGCATCTCGTACTGCACAAATTATCTAGGCATCGAGAACCCCGTTGGTCCGCCCGTCAACAGGCACCTCGGCAGGCTCGCTGGATGGGGTCACCGCGAGGGTCGCCGCGAAATGCATGTCGACTTCGAGGGTCGACTCGCCGAGTTTGAAAGAGAAACCTAGTCGCTCTACAACACATAGACGTGGTCGATCCTTGGGTGGTAGAGCACAAAACCTTTATTGAGAAGACGTACAATGACCGAGGCCAATAGAGTATGGACAAAGATATAATCAACGATCACAACTCATGTTTCACGCGTTGGTTCAAGGAGAAGCTTCTGTCGTACCCTTTACTTCAGGATTCTTCCGCGGAAGAAAATCTCATATTCGCCATGTCACAGGGCGCCGAGCACAACCTAATGACCTATGTGGCGTACGATATCAACGGGTACACGTTCTACACCGAGGACAAGGACATGAAGAGCGATGGTTATCAGAACTCTGGGGTAACGATGGAATCCTACACCGGTAACGACAAGGACAGATACTACGGAAGGATCGAAGAGATCTGGGAGCTGAGCTACGCTGGAGAGAAGGTTCCGATGTTCCGTGTCAGATGGGCCAAGAGCATCCTAAAAGAAGACTAGTATTTCACGACCATGGTTATACCCGAAGCCAAATCCAAGACCGCAGGTGCAAACGTCACCGCGAAAAATGAGCCATGGGTACTGGCTTCCCAAGTGGACCAACACTTCTTCATTACCGAGCTGTCAAAGCCTAGTCGTGTTGTCGTGAGGAGAGGCTAAAGGAAGATCATCGGAATGGATGGAGTTGCCAATGAGCAAGACTTCGACAAGTACGGTGACCCGAAGATGGAACATGACGACGACGATGAAGTGCCATACACCACAAGAAGAAGCAGGACCACCCTACCTAAAGGACGTCCGTTCAAGAGAAGAACTCCATTTGCGAAAAAGAAGGGCAAGAAGATTGTGAACAGATAGCTAACTAAGATTGATTATATTTAAATTGTAGCCTTCATTTCTCGATTGTATTTCGACATATTCGTAAATGTTTTTTCATGGGAACTTTTTGAATTCATGAATATTTTTTCAAATTTGATGATATTTTTTCATATTCATAAAGGTTTTACCAATTCATGAATGAATGCAACTAAAAATCCAAAAAAAAGACTAGTTGTGCTTGATTATATGTTACTCCCAAAAGCATATAAGGTTTGTCAAATTTGGAGCAATGGATATTTTGTTATGATATAAACAAGTTTGAACATATTTAAACGCAAATAAATATCAAACAACATTTTAAATGTTGTTAACATGGCAACAAACTGCATATTATTTTTCTACATGAAATTCTCAACATCTAGCATATGTGACATGTTATATTTGGATGCATGGATAAAAAGATATGTGCAAAGAAAAAAATGCATAAAAACAAAAATTGGGGAGCCTGGGAATCAAACCCAGGACCTCCCAGTGGGTGTGCTGCGTGCTGACCAGTCGGGCTAGTGTATGTTGTCTGATGTAGATGGGATTTGGTGGAAGATAACCTGTGGGCTCGAACAGAAATAAAAAAAATTACTAATGGCGCACCACGAGGAGGTGCGCCATTGCTATAGATGTACTTATGGCGCACTAGGGGGAGGTGCGCCATTAGTATTCTTCCCCCATCCATACTTCGTCCCCCACTCCACCTATTCCCTCTCTCCCTCGCCCTCGCCCTCGCCCAGATCCCCTTCGTCCCTCTCCCTCGCGCGCTGCCCCGACGCCGCCGCCCCGACCCCCGCCGGACTCCACCCCCGCCGCCCCCGCGCCCCTACCACCGCAGCTCCCCCGCGCCGCCGCTCCCGCGCCCCCACCACCCGCCACGCACCGCCCCCTCCACTCTGTCCGCTCGCCGTTGTCGTCTTCGCACGGGGAGGACGTCCAGGAGGTCCGCGCCGGCTGGCTTCGTCAAGTCCACCAGGAGAGGAGGCCCCACGTCCACCAGGAGAGGAGGCCCGCAACCTCCCCGCCGTCTATCCCCGCCTCCCCCAAGCTCGTCGTCTCCGCCCTCCGTCGTCTCCGCTCCGGCCACCACCTCATCGTGGTCAGGTAACCCTCCTCCCTCTGACTCTCTTCTCCTCTCTTGCTCCTCTCCTCCCTCCCGGCCATGCCCTCTTATTCTCTCTTTTGCTAGGTTTAGGTCAAATCCCTCTCGAATTTAGGTCAAATTAGGTTGAAAAATTAACTAATTAACCTTGTGACCGATTCAGTTAGTTGTTATTTTGGAGGGAAGAGGATGATGCTACAAAGGTTTCTAGCAAAAAACAAACGTGCTTGCTCGAGGTGGTGCCTGGCCTGGCATGCTAGTTGCTTAGCTTAATTGCTGTTGGAGTTAGTAGTTAATTGCTTAGCTTAATTGTTGTTAGAGTTGGGTCACAGCTAATGCATGATGGAGCTATCAAATTAAGTTAAGTGTATATACACTAGCAGCTACCCTGTATATGCGCGTGTCTTTTTTGGTTGATAAATAATATGCCCACGCATACAACTTTATTTTTGGAAGGGAATGCAAATCTGGCTCATTTTATTATAGCAAGTGTCTGTCTCTCTTATATATTTTGTTGTCTCTCTTATATTTCATAAATAATAAGGCCACGCATACATTTATTTTTTGTTTGTTGAAGGGAATGCAAATCTGGCTCATTTTATTGAGATAATACAGCAGGTGTTTCTCTTCTATATGTGTTGTTATTAACAGTGGGTAATTAACCTAACTATTCATTTTAATTAATTAATTAATGGATCAGTTAGTACTATGGGCCAGTTTGTTGTGCAACCTGCTCTCCAACAAACTAAGAGAGGGAGGGAGTATAGCCATGTGACCATGTGTGTCTCTCGCTCTCTCCTCACAGCTAAGTTGACAAAACACCAAACGTATGCAAATCAAAAAGCTTAGTTGATATGTACCATGCGTCTCACTGATAGAAAGTAAGTAGGCTAGTTTTACTGCAATATTGTGCTATGTGCATCTATCTTATAGTGTACATTTTGTTTTTTTACAATAGACAGGCACAATTTGTTACATTTTGTCACACCATCTTAATTCGGTAATGAAGGCTAGTTGATTTCTTTGCTGCAATCGGTTAGTGCTCCTTCTCTACATCTGTTTTTGCTTCTGTTGATTAGATCATGTTTCCTTGTATGTTTAAGACAAGTATATAAGTGCCTGTTTAATTGAGTCCAAGTTGTTCTCAAATAAGACTGCATTTTTTCTAAACTTTCTCTTTAGTCTTGATTTGTTTCTTTCGTGTAATTTTCTATTTATGGTAGTTAGGTTCGAAACCAGTGTTTAAATCGCTGTAACCTGTAAGTAGAAATAAGACTGCAGTCTAGGATTTGTGTGGTGTGGTGGCAGGTGAGGTGATGGATCCTCCAACAGTTGTTTTTAAACACATCATGACCTTACCATCTGGGAATGTCTATGCATTTCATGAGAATGCCATCTTGTAAATTTCGTGAGAACTCACATAGTTGATCTGTATGACCAGAACATTAAGCCTAGTTTTGTTAATTCGATCTCGCGTCTTAACAGTTAGTTGTAGTTGGTTTTTCTTTGCATCGCCGGCATCCTGTAGTTGTAATTTGCAGCAATCAGTTTGCACCGGTAGGCTACTGTATCTTGGCAAGTTGAATCCAAGTGCATTACTAATAGATTGCTTGAACCGATACACATTTGTCATTAGAGGTCTGGTTGCTTGATTTTGAATCCAGCTCTCTTGTTCGTCGCAATCTCATGTAAGCTGTATCTAACAATCGAATGCCATATATGAGAGAAGAGAAAAACAAATAAAGCTACATTGGTGCATTGCTTTTTCCTTAGGTTAATATAAAAATGTCCAGTGGGCACATATAAACTCCTTTTACCTACTGTCTTGTATATATATATTTGAAAATGATTGCTGCTAGCTGTTAATTTTACCTAAAGAGAAAAACTACTGTCAATTAAGCAACATATCTATGTATACTATATATGTCAGGATTTTTAGTTATTGTTTATAATGGTCAAGTGATGAATCTACATAGGAACACGACGTAATGCATCGTCCCTTCCAATTAGAAACAAACAGTGTGAAAAATTGAGTCATGTCAACAATCAAAACACCAGGTGATACCTTATATAACACTTGACATTATATATCAGATTCCCCACTAATTAACTGCTGGTACTAGCTAGAATTTGGCACTGAAAAGCAAAAGCTACAACTAACTGCTGGTATTAGACATGCTGGACATTATATATCAGTTTGTCTGGTTCTTGTTTTGGTAGTAGTAGTTTGCTTTGCTTATCCATGAGTATCAGTCAATTGGTGAACCTGGAGCAGCTTTTTGCTGGGTTTTGTCTCCGACCATCGTGTCGTGATGATTTTGCAGGTACCCCGAGAGGCCCTTGAGTTTGCTGGAATGTCGATTAACTTCCGTTCCGGCAAATTCGGGTACTCCATATGGCCTATTTTCAGCAAAGGTCATGCTGAAATTTTCCGTGAATTTTAGCATGACTTTGCTAAAAATAGGACATATGGGGTCCTTGTGACTAATGCATGGGCCGGGGTATCTTAGTACTTTATTAAGTAGGATCAACTACCCCTTTATTCTTGCTGCATTAAACCATAGGCGGCAATAGAGCCAAGTGATTAGGCCCAACTTAGCTAGAATTCTCCTTCCCAGCTTAGCTTTTAGGATGCCTCGGTGTCGACAAACCATAAATTATAAAACCTTGGCTTTTAGGGTGCCTCGGTGTCGATAAAAACCGAAATGATGAAAGCTTAGGCTTTTAGGGTGCCTCGGCGTCGAAAAACCCTAAATGACAAAAGCTTAGCTTTTAGGATGCCTTGGTGTCGACAAACCATAAATGATGAGACCATGATCTTGTTCGTTGAAAATAACCAACTTTTTGACCAAACTTTTTTCCTATTTAGAGAGAAACATGGTCCACAACGATGAGGCCGGCGATTCGAGCGGCAAGGCATTCTGGGAGCTGTCCCAGGAAATGGAGGAACAACCTCACTTCTATGAGGACGCCGCGAAAGACACCGATCCTGACACCACTGATGGTGCCGCCGAGGATGACCCCACTGATGGTGCCGTCGGGGATGACACCACTGATGGTACCGTCGAGGATGCCACAATTGATGATGGCGGCACACGCACAGATGGCAGCCAACCAAAGAGGCAACGGAAGGACCGGCGCCCGACCGTGCTCCGCGCCGTCAAGGAGGAATTTACTGAAGTGGACTCCGACGGGAATCCAACGGCGCCCAAACAAATAGTCAAGGAGTACTCGGTTCAGCTCGGGTGCGTTCTCCGGAGCACCGTCTCGATAAACACCGAGAACCTAAGGCATAAGGACCGAGGGAATTTGCGCAACCTCCTCTTCACGAAGCTGCATGAACAATACAAGTTCCGCGCTGAATTTGAAAACACAAGCCTCACAAGGAATAAAGTTAACAATGCCGCCCTCACGAGGATGAGCACGGCCCTGTCTACTTGGAGAAGCTCGGTGAAGAGAATGATTGACAAATGTTTTAGTTATGAGAAGATCAAGGAGAAAAATCCTTCGATCACCGAAGATGTCTACAAGGAGTTCAAGATCAAGTGTGAGAGCACCGCAACCTCCAAATCAAGTCAGTGGGGGGAAGAAATGCGGCAGTTAAACTTAGGGGAACACACACTCGGTCCCGGCGGTTACAGAGTGGCGGAGCCTATATGGGACAAGGAGGACGCGGAGCGTGCCGAGCAAGTCCTACCGCCCCACTTCGATAAATACGGTGACAAGCAGACCAGGAACTTTGTCAGGGCCCGGTACAAGGAGGACCCGGTAACAAAGGAGCTCACCACGGATCTGAAGACAAGGGCCCTAGAGCTTGTTCTGGTAAGGAATACACCCCCGCGTAATTAGCTCCATATGGTTGCATTCTAATAAATGAAGCCAAATTTCTAAATGGTTCACATTCCTTCCGCAGGCGACTGAAAGCAGTAGCGCGGGGTCGACTCAGAGCACCCCTTGGGACACCACTCTATGTAGGGCGTTGAATGTAATGAAAAAAAAGGATAAGCTCAGTAAGCCGTCGTCAGCCGGTCGTGTGGCCGGCAAAGGCTTGTCCACAAAATGGTCATCATACTATAACGCTGGTGGGCGAAAGGAGAAAAAGACCAGCTCGGAAAGCCAGGCGCACGAGGTTCAAGAACTCAAGGCACAAGTGGCGTGGATTCCAGAGATTGTCCAAGAGCAAGTGCAACAACAACTGGGATCGACGCTCACCGGCATTATGCCTACCTTAATTCAGGGGCTGACGACGTGGATTGCGGGCGGCCAATAGGGGCCGCCCCCGATTCCCAGCTTCACGGCCAGCAACTCGCAGAACGCGCAGGCGGGGCCATTGGTGTCTTCGGCGGAGGCGGCATTGGTGTCTCCGACGCCGGCACGGGCATTGGAGCTTAATGCACCCGGGTGTACGCCGGCCGGGACCTCTGCAGCAAGCGGCCCCTCCGTCAATTGCACGCCCGCCATTGGCGGTGCCTCGACATTAGCCGAGCTTGACGCCATCATCATGGTAACTAATTAAGCCTCTCGGCCGAGGACTTCATCTCCTTGCCTTTGACTAGGCATCCCTGACGCCCTACATGTTTTCGAGGGCGCCGCCGACGTTTCGTGCACTCTCCTGCACTTCGTGAACGACGAGTTGGTCGATGTCGCCCAGGGCAGAATCGTTCAACCGGGCAACCCCATGTTCCACGGTAATCTGATGCCACCCCCGTGTATAGGGTTCAACTGGTTCAGGTGCTGCCAGGCTGCGACGAGTTGTTACCTCCGATTCGACCTGCCAGGGCCGACGAAGATGATGTGATGACCCTCAGCGCCTGCCTAAGCTGGCCCCTACTTTGGCCGAAGAACCAGATTCGTTTGGGGGCGGGGGACACCACCCCAAA
Organism: Secale cereale; assembly: GCA_902687465.1. Lineage (NCBI taxonomy): Eukaryota > Viridiplantae > Streptophyta > Magnoliopsida > Poales > Poaceae > Secale > Secale cereale. The sequence continues at coordinate 487,820,938 of LR738715.1, read as the reverse complement.
GACAACACCGCCAGTCTTGCCGGCGCCAAGCCATGGCAAGACCGCCGCAATGCTGTCGGACATCCCTATGGCACAGGATCCGTACATGCATATGGCACAGGATCCGGACAACGATGACGACAACGGCGATGGTACATTTGCCAACGTCGATAATTACTTTACCGATCATGGGTATGATGGAGAATTCATGGGGCCTCCTTCTCAAGAACCCAACCCTACAAAAGACGATCGCGATCTAGCTGGTACCGCGGAGAAACCAAGTTGCAACAAGCGTCGTCTGGCATTTAGTTCTCAGGAGACGCCTCAAGCTGCCGACTTCACCGAGCCTCAAATAGCCGAGGTGCGAAATATTATCAGCGCCAACACACTCAAGAAGGCGATCTGTGAGCCGAACTCGGTCCCATTACAGGAGAAGAAGAAGGCACGGAAAAGAAAGAGTAACAAGGGTGCGAGCCAGCCAGCACCGAGTACGATCTGTGCTCAGGACGGGCCACCTTCACCTAAGGATATAATGAGGAGGGTGCATGTGGCGGGTAGGCCGATGCTACCGACTAATATGCTCAATGCTGCAACTAGTGCTATGCGGAGTCTGCATGACAGTGTTCTTTCTTTGGAGAAGCGGCGTCTCAGAGAGAAGGATGTGGCATACCCGGTTTTCGCGGCCAAGGTGCCAGAGGGCAAGGGCTTTGTGGATAACTCCATCGGGGGTACGATCGTCATGCGGTTTGATGACATCTTCGCTATGTTTAACCTTCATCCGCTGCACTACACCTTCGTTCGGCTATTTTTGCTGAGTATGGAGATGCAGATCATTAGAGACAAGACCCTGGACATCGTGATAGTCGACCCCTTCTACATGCGTGCTAAGATCTTGGGCAACGCCGGGGACCGGCAAGTCGCGAGTTCTTACCTCGAAGGCGTCATTCTGGCAAACCGAGATAAGGATAACTTCCTCGTGCCTTACTTTCCCGAGTAAGTCGTCCCCTCAACCACCCCGTAACATATGATTTCTTAAATTTTGATCGTTTTTCTTTTAACATTCCGTGTTTGTGCAGTGACACACATTGCACACTCATCATACTAAGCCCGAAATATTCCATGGCCACGTATTTCGACTCAGACCGTCAGTCGAAGGTAGACTACACAAAGGTCCAGAAAGTTCTTGATGATCTTCTCGCCGGCTACGCCAAATCTGGAGGCACCTTCACCAGGCCAGTTCGTAAGTACGACAAGCACGTGTTCGCCCACAATACGACGTTCTGCCGTGTCAAGCAGCCGCCTGGCAGTCAGAAGGGTGCCTACTACGCCATCCATCACATGCGGGCGATCGTACGGGACCATCATCACCTTCTGCTACCAAATAAACTCAAAGAATGGGCTGCGAGCTTGTCGGCAATCCAGGACGCGGACATCAGACAAGAATTCTTTCGCATCCAGTCGGAGTTTGCGGAAATCATCCATCAAGATGTCCTTTGTACCTCGGGGCAGTTCTACCTCAGAAATCAACCGTCCAACGGTGACATAGACACAATGCTACAAATGCAAGTTGACAACGCCCAAGATTTCATTACTCCAACGATAGACGACGGCTTCATCCACGCTCCAGTCCCTTGAGTCGAGTCGAAAGTAGTGATGCTATGTCTAGTTCTGAAACATCGATTGGCTCATGTTGTAATTAAACTTTAATGAACTTGTATGTCTGTTTGGTTTGGACAGTCGTTCAACTTAGATGTAATCGATGCTATTAATGTCTTGCTTTTCTCTTCCGATCCTTTTGTTGCATACTTATTTATTGCTTATGTATTGTCTGTGAATTGGTACTATCGTTTCGTTTGGCTAGTGCATAGTGATGCCATCGTATGTCGTGTACAAGGGTAAGTTTCCCGGAGTCTACGATGACTAGTAGGAGTGTCGGAGACAGGTTCACCGTTTCAGCGGTAACAGTTACAAAGGGTACAACACTAGGGCGGAGGCGGAATCTAGATACGCGCGCTATCTAGCGGGAGAGAGGAGGGAGCGTTGGAGGAACCGGATGAAGACGAGTTTCATCACGATAATGCTCATCGTGATGACCGCAACTCTCTTCTATGTGATGGTAGTTTAGATGATCGATATCGACTTCTAATGTGAAGACAAACTCACTACTCGTGGTCTCGAGACTTGTAATATAATGTTATATCTTTGTTCGGTCTTTTGAATTCGGAGACTAATATGATTAATTGTATACAGAGACTAATATGATGAATTATATTCGGAGACTAACCTTCTATTGTATTCGATGAATCTGGTGTTGTTGTCTGGTGTTGTCTAAATTCTGTCCAATAATATATTTTGTATCCTGCGAAAATATCAGGAAACAAAATCCCTAATATTCATACTAGTGGCGCACCACTCAAGATACTAATGGCGCACTGTCCAAATGAAACTAATGGCGCATCACCCATCAGTGCGCCATTAGTATGCCAAAGCACATGGGTACATATGGCCCCCTGGGAGGCATACTAATGGCGCACAAAGGGCCATACTAATGGCGCACTGCCTGGTGCGCCATTAGTAAAAAACTAATGGCGTGGTGCTAGTGGCGCACCACTAGGGCGCCATTAGTAGGCAAAACTGGTGCGCCACTAGCATGCCTTTTCCTTGTAGTGTTGCCTGCATAGTGGATTGCTCGCATGTGTCGTATCAATTCACGCATGCTCGTATAGCACAGGGGACGCGTGGCGGCACATATTATATTGTTTTTCCTTTTTTATAATTAATTTTGCCGCTTTATCACTTAATGTTTATTTGAGCAAACACTATGGGGAAAAAACCCACTGTAACTCTGGTTTTCATTAATAAGGATAATGTTACATCAACTGTACAAGGATCATGAAGAGGTAGGGGAATCTACAAGTAGTCTAGCCAGCTCATCATTCCTTCCTTCAAGCTAGGTTTTGCTTTCTTGATGGTCATACCAAAGTGTTCTTTGAAAGAACTTATACAATATCGCGTCAATATTCTTTTCTTTATGATCAAATATGATACCATTCATGTGCTTCCATAAGCTCCAACAACTTCCGATCAAGCATTCCTTATAGCACATAATATAGATGTGCGTTCTGCCTTCCAAAACTATTTCAAGGAGATCATAGTCTGTATTTCATTGGAAACCAATGTTCATCCAGAAATTCGGACTAAAATTATAGCTGAAAAATAGATGCATCAAGTGTTCATTGGGTTCATCATCACATAGGACCCATGAAGTAGATTGGATGTGGAAACTCTTCCTGGTTAGGAGATCTCTTGTGTTAAGCCTGTCCTGTAGGAGTAACCAGAAGAATAATTTTTGCTTAAGCAGAGTACATGATTTCCATATCCAATGGAATGGCTTAGGTGCATCCGTAGGTTTGCCAATATACTCCAGATATATTCTTTTGTTGTAGTATTTAACACCACCCAAATAGAAATTCCAAGTGTCAGGTTGATCCTGATTCTCTCTATCATTTATTATGCCTCTTAATTGGATGCTTTCTGAACAGTAATACTAGACATTGGCAGGTGAAACATCTCATAAAAACTATCATAATCAAGATTACTATCCTCCTTTAGAGAGATACTGGAATTCTTAGCGTATGATAATAATTGGGCCATCATGGAGGTCATTGGTTGGGAGCACCATTTATCAGACCAGCATGAGGGTATCACCTTGTCCAGCAGTACAGTTAGTCATTCCTTTGAATTTCTCCATGACAGAGCAACAGTCCCTCCACCAAAATGATCCCACTCTGGTAGGAAAACTTGGTAATTCTCCATTGTTATAATAGTTGTTCCATATCAGCCTCACCCATGGGATATCCCGTTTATTGAAGAATTTGTATGGGAATTTAGTAAGTAGAGCCTTGTTTTGCATTCTGAGATCAAGCACACCTAGTCCACCTGCTTTTTTTGGAAGACACGACTTGTCCCATTTGACTAGACAGTTGCCATGTTTCTTGATCTCTTTTCCATGCCAGAGGAAACTTCTGCCAGATTTCTCAAAATGATCTAGGATGGTAAATGGTACTCTAATGCTACACATAGAAAATATGGCCAGTCTAGAAACAATGGCCTTCAGGTGTGTGAGTATACCAGAGTACGTCATCATAGATGCAATGCCACACAATCTAGTGTCAAATCTAGATACTATGGGTATTAAATCAATAACTTTAGGTCTAGTAGATCCCATAGGAAGTCCCAAATATGTGAAGGGCATTGCTTCCCTTTTGCAATTGAATATGTTTTCCAAGTGTTCTGCTCTCTCATCAGAAATATTTTGTGGGGACCATTGATGATTGACTGTAGTTGACTATAAGTCCAGTGAATGCTGAGAATTTCTCTAGGATTTCAGTGAATATTCTGATTTGTTCAAAATCGTTTGGAAGAATGATTAAAGTGTCATCAACACACTGGATAATAGGGTATGATTCATTGTTATTTGTGTCAATGGGTAATTTGAGAATTCCCTCTCTCCAAGCCTCATTGACCATAATTTGCAGCAGTTCTCCAACCATGACATATAGTAAGGGTGAGAAAGGATCTTCTTGCCTTACTCCACATTTAAAGTGAATGTTTTTCCCAAGGACCCCATTTAAATTAACAGAGGTGGTAGCTGATGTAAGAATCATGTTAACCAACCTGATCCACTTATCACTGAATCCAAGATGTTTCATAATAAACAGAATGGCATTGTAGCTCACTCTATCAAAGGCCTTCACAAAGTCAATTTTGAATATAATGATCTATTTTTTAGATTTTGGGCACATATGGATGTATTCAAAACTCCACGCCAAGTGGACCTTGATATTCCTGGTTTTAATAAAGCATATTAGTTTTTGCTGACCCTAGATAGGATGATGGGTTGAACTCTATTAGCAAGTAATTATGATAATCATTATGGGCATACTTACTAGAGAGATAGGTCTATAATCATTGGGGGATTCAGGATTTTGAGTCTTAGGGATAAGAGTGATATATGAAGTGTTAATTGGCTCTAATGATATATTTTCCTCATGGAAATTGTGGATAAACCTATAGAAAGAATGTTTGATAATGTGCCATCTTTTCCTCATGAAGTGCCCATTGTATCCATCTAGACCCGGTGACTTATGCTTTGGCATCTGCTTGATGATATCATGAATTTCCTCGGTGGAAAAAGGTCTGTCAAGATCAATAGGTAGGCTATCCATAGCCAGATGTGTTATGTCAAAAGATTTTCTGCATTCTGTTTGTGTACCAATTCTTTTTTGAAAGATGCCCATAGGATAGCAGCTTTTTGATCATGATCATTGACCTGTTGTCCATCAGCAGTAAGAAGATAGTTAATGTAAGTATGTCTGAAAACTTGTGAGGCAATAGCATGAAAAAAATAGTATTTTCATATCCAAGATTGGCCCATCTAATATTGGCTCTGATCCTCCAGTACAATCTTTTGGCTTCCAAAAGTTTGTTCGTGTGATTGGCCAAGATCTTCCTGAAGTCCTTTTCTGAAGTGGGTAGTTCTCTCCGGTCTTCCAATCCATCTAGAAGTTTGACATAAAAACAACAATCTTCAATGGTTTTGTTAAGTTGTGAAAATTTCTTCCTCCATTTTTTCAGCCCTCTTCTTAGGCTTTTAAATTTAGCATGCAGTTTTTTGGCAGAGTCAGCAAAATGGGTTGAGTTTAACCAGTGGTCTTCCACAATCTCCATAAAAGCATTGAACTCAATCCGAAATTCCTCAAACCTCAGAATGTTGCTTTCGGGGATATTGCTATCCATCTGAACTTTGATAGGAACATGATCAGAAGTAATTGTTGCCAAACGAAAAGCCATTGTACATGGGTATGTGTTTGTCCAATGAAAACTAGTAAATATCCGTTCCAACTTCTCCAGTAGAGGTATGTCTTGTTTATTGCTCCATGTAAAAGATCTGCCTTTTAATGGTATGTCCACAAGATCAAGATTAATAATGATATTGTTAAATATCATCATGTTGTTGGGGTCACCACCTGGTTTGTTCCTATTTTCAAGCCCTCTAATAAAATTTAAATCACCCAAGATCATCCATAATTTGCTCTGAGTAATGTTGAGGTTTTGCAACCATGCTATAAATTCAAGTTTACTTTCAGCAGAGTTTGACCCATATACATTTATCAAATACTAACTATTGTTATCCAGGTTAGATATAAACTCAATGGTGATGTGGAAATAGTTCTGTGATATAATTTTCCCTGTGAACAGTTGTCCATTCCAAATAGTGCTGAGCCCACCAGAACTACCATTAGATGGTGAGTAGCAATATTGATTGAACCTCTTGGGGCAGAAATTCTTGATATAAGCCATATCAAAATTTTCTCTCTTGGTTTCCTGTAGAGATATGATGGTGCATGCATGTTCATCAATTTTCTGTCTAATATCATTCCATCTAGTAGTAGAGTTAATACCTCTCACATTCCAATTTAGTATATTCCAGCTCCTATTCATATCTAAATAATTGTTGTTTGCATGTTATTATCCTATGAATAGCATAGCATAATAGGCATGTAGAAACAATGTAGCATTTCCCAGATATTTGTGATTTCTCATGTAAATCCTCATAGCAGGTATGAAATTGTAGTGAACAGTAAATAGGAAAACAATGTGGGTGGTAACAGGCATGTAGAAACAGAGTAGGGCAACTAGGGATTCAAGTAGGGCAAGGTAGCATAATAGCAGATTATTACAAACCAGATAGTACTGAGATGCATGCAGGCATCCAAATGACATGGATGATAAGAAAAACATCATAAAAAACTGGATAGCAGATAAGGGAGCCACCCAAGCCCCAAGTAGATTTTAGGACCTAATCATTAGAGGTATCATGACTTAAAACCTTAGATGACACTTCATGAGGTGCCATCTTGCATGGTCCAGTGCTAATAGCTTGGAGGGTTTTGACTGGCAGTGCAGGTGGAGGTGGTGCATTTTCATCTCTGACCATGGCATCAAATTGGGGCCCCAGGTTGACAGTCACAGCTTTCTTCAGTTTCCTATTGCTCTGCTGATTATTCATAGCACTTACCTGATTGTCATCCACCTTGTGAGCAGCATCAGTAGCAAATTTATCCTTAAAACCCTTGGAGATGAGTGCAATTCTGCCACTTCTTCTACAGAAAGCTTCATCAACAATGTGCTTTTTCTTCTTCTTATTTGTAGGCTTTTGGACTTCAGCAAATTCCTGTCGAGTTATCTTCTCAATACTGACAAAACTGGTGTGTTGTGGCATTGGCCGTCCCTCATGGATAGTTTGTATATGAAGATAGCATCTTTTATTTGTGCCATTTTCTCCAACCACATCCACAACATTACACTTAGAATTGATGATCTTACTTCCCCCAAGTTTGGGAATAATCTCACTAGCATTTGTGACCAAATTGCCCACCAGGTCTTGCAACACAGCAATGTGCTCAGTAATGCCCTCAACAAAGATGTTACATGTCTAAACTTGCTGAGTTGTGCTAGTTGAGGGGATGTCATTTTAGTTCATACATGCATTGTGTGAGAAGAAATTGGGCTACTAGAAGCATGCTATCGTTCTTTAGACTCAAGTGGTATGAAATTCGGACCCAAGGTATCATATAACTTTCCTCCTTCAGTGGCAACAGGTTGATCTTGAGTCATAATAGGTTGATCTTGAGTCAAAACATTTTGTCCAGTCTCCTCAGCAATAACATGGGTTTCAGAGCTACTGTATATATTCTGATCAATAGCATTTCCTGGTAGATCAGCATTGAGATCAACATTGGCATTATTGGGAGGATGCATGATACGTCTCCAACGTATCTATAATTTTTGATTGTTCCATGCTATTATATTATCTGTTTTTGATGTTTATTGAGCTTTATTATACATTTTTATATTAGTTTTGGGACTAACCTACTAACCCAAGGCCAAGTGCAAATTGTTGTTTTTTGTCGTTTCAGTGTTTCGCAAAAAAGGAATATCAAACGGAGTCCAAATGGAATGAAACCTTCGGAAGGATCGTTTTTGGAACAAATGCAACCCAGAAGACTTGGAGTACACGCCAGGGAAGCCACGAGGTGGCCACAAGGCAGGGGGCGCGCCCAGGGGGGTAGGCGTGCCCCCCACCCTCGTGGGCCCCTCGTAGCTCCACCGACATGCCTCTTCGTCCTATATATACCCATGTACCCTGAAAACATCCGAGAGCACCAAGAAACCCTAATTCCACTGCCGCAACCTTCTGTACCCGTGAGATCACATCTTGGGGCCTGTTCCAGAGCTCCACCGGAGAGGTAATCGATCACGGAGGGCTTCTACATCAACACCATAGCCTCTCCGATGAGTTGTGAGTAGTTTACCATAGACCTTCGGGTCCATAGTTATTAGCTAGATGGCTTCTTGTCTCTCTTTGGATCTCAATACATAGTTCTCCTCGATCTTCTTGGAGATCTATTTGATGTAATTATTTTTGCTGTGTGTTTGTCGAGATCCGATGAATTGTGGGTTTATGATCAAGATTATCTATGAATAATATTTGATTCTTCCCTGAAATCTTTTATGCATGGTTTAAATATCTTTGCAAGTCTCTTTGAATTATTAGTTTGGTTCGGCCTACTAGATTGATCTTTCTTGCAATGGGAGAAGTGCTTAGCTTTGGGTTCAATCTTGTGGTGTCCTTTCCCAGTGACAGCAGGGGCAGCAAGGCACGTATTGTATTGTTACCATCAAGGAAAAAATATGGGGTTTATATCATATTGCATGAATTTATCCCTCTACATCGTGTTATCTTGCTTAAAGCATTACTCACACAATTTAGTATTGTCTTGAGCCATAGTGATGAACAAGCAATCCAACACACAAGCAAACAAGAAGCAAGCGTAAAGAGGCGAACGGAAAAAGGGCGAATAAAACAGCAAAGGTAAAGCGGGGGAGAGGAAAATGAGAGGAAAATGGCAAATAATGTAATGCGAGGGATAAGAGTTTGTGATGGGTACTTGGTATATGAGTTTTGCGTAGATCTCCCTGCAACGGCGCTAGAAATGCTTCTTGCAACCTCTTGAGCTTGCGTTGTTTTTCCCTTGAAGAGGAAATGGTGATGCAGCAAAGTAGCGTAAGTATTTCCCTCAGTTTTTGAGAACCAAGGTATCAATCCAGTAGGAGACTACGCGTGAGTCCTCGTACCTACACAAACAAATAAGAACCTTGCAACCAACGCGATAAAGGGGTTGTCCATCCCTTCTCGGCCACTTGAAAAAGTGAGATCTGATAGAGATAATAAGATAAATATTTTTGGTATTTTTGTTATATAGATTGAAAGTAAAGATTGGAAAATAAAGGTAAAGTAAAGATAAATAGTTGATGGAAGATAGACCTGGGGCCATAGGTTTCACTAGTGGCTTCTCTCAAGATAGCAGATTTCTTTGGTGGGTGAACAAATTACTGTCGAGCAATTCATAGAAAAGCACATAGTTATGAGAATATCTAGGCTTGATCATTGTATATAGGCATCACGTCCGTGACAAGTAGACCAAAATGATTCTACATCTACTACTATTACTCCACACATCGACCGCAATCAAACAAGCATCTAGAGTATTAAGTTCATAAGAACAGATTTTCCAATACCAACAATAATGATTTTATTAGCAGTCTGATTGCTCCTATTACCGATGTTGAACCTTGTGAAATCAATGCTGCTCTCTTAAACCTGGTTATGAAAGATCATTTTTCTGGCCTTCCTAGTGAAGATGCCGCTACCCATCTAAACAACTTTGTTGATTTGTGTGATATGCAAAAGAAGAGAGATACGGCTAATGATATTGTTAAATTGAAGCTATTTCCGTTTTTGCTTAGAGACCGTGCTAAAAGTTGGTTCTCTTCTTTGCCTATAAATAGTATTGATTCATGGAATAAGTGCAAAGATGCATTTATCTCCAAGTATTTTCCTGCCGCTAAGATTATTTCTCTTAGAAACGATATCCTGAATTCTAAGCAACTTGATCATGAGCATGTTGCACAAGCTTGGGAGAGGATGAAATTAATGATACGTAATTACCCTACACATGGTTTGAACTTATGGATGATTATACAAAACTTTTATGCTGGACTGAATTTTGCTTCTAGAAATCTTTTAGATTCGGCCGCGGGGGGCACTTTCATGGAAATCACTTCAGGAGAAGGTACTAAACTCCTAGATAATATTACGGTTAATTACTCTCAATGGCACACCGAAAGATCTACTAGTAAAAAAGTACATGCTATTGAAGAGATTAGTGTTTTGAGTGGAAAGATGGATGAACTTATGAAATTATTTGCTACTAAGAGTGTGTCTTCTAATGCTAATGATATGCCTTTATCCACGTTGATTGAGAATAATAATGAATCTTTGGATGTGAATTTTGTTGCTAGGAATAATTTTAGTAACAAAGCTTATAGAGGAAACTTTAATTCTAGGCATTTCCCTAGTAATTCATATAACAATTATGGTAATTCCTACAACAATTCTTATGGAAATTTTAATAAGATGCCCTCTGATTTTGAGACTAGTATTGAAGAGTTTATGAATTTGCAAAAGAATTTCAATGCTTTGCTTGAAGAAAAATTTCTTAAGATTGATGAGTTGGCTAGCAATGTGGATCGAATTTCTCTTGATGTTGATTCTTTGAAACTTAGATCTATTCCACCTAAGAATGATATCATTGAGTCTCTCAAAGCCATGAGAATTTCCATTGATGAGTGCAAAGAAATAACTGCTAGGATGTGTGCTAAAAGAGATTGCTTTGTGAAAACGTGTTCTTCTAGTTTTCATGATAATAAACATGAAGATCTAAAAGTGATTGATGTGTCTCCTATTAAATCCTTGTTTTCTAATATGAATCTTGATAAAGATGGGACTGGAGATGAGTCAACTTTAGTTAAAAGGCGTCCCAATGACTCGGTGTTTTTAGATCTTGATGCTAAAACTGTTAAAAGTGGGATTGAAGAGGTTAAAACTTTACATAGCAATGAACCCACTGTTTTGGATTTCAAGGGATTTAATTATGATAATTGATCTTTGATGGATTGTATTTCCTTGTTGCAATCTGTGCTAAATTGTCCTCATGCTTATAGTCAAAATAAAGCTTTTACCAAACACATAGTTGATGCTTTAATGCAATCTTATGAAGAAAATCTTGAATTAGAAATTTCTATCCCTAGAAAATTTTATGATGAGTGGGAAGCTACTATTAAAATTAAGATTAAATATCATGAATGCTATGCTTTATGTGATTTGGGTGCCAGTGTTTCCACAATTCCAAAGCCTTTGTGTGATATGTTAGGTTTCCATGAACTGATGATTGTTCTTTAAATTTGCATCTTGTGGATTCTACCAATAAAAAATCTATGGGAAGGATTACTGATGTTCTTATTGTTGCAAATAGGAACTTTGTGCCCGAAGATTTTATCATTGTTGATATGCAATCCTACATGTCCTATTATTCTTGGTGGACCTTTCCTTAGTACGACTGGTGCAATTATTGATATGAAGGAAGGAAATATTAGATTCCAATTTCCATTAAGGAAATGCATGGAACACATTCCTAGAAAGAAAATCAAATTACCTTATGAATATATTATGAGAGCCACTTATAGATTGCCTACCAAAGATGGCAATACCTAGATCTATTCTTGTATCATGCCTAGCTAGGGGCTTTAAACGATAGCGCTTGTTGGGAGGCAACCCAATTTTATTTTCTTTGCTTTTACTTCTGTTTAGTATTAAATAATTCATCTAGATTCTGGTTAGATGTGGTTTTGTGTTTTAATTAGTGTTTGTGCCAAGTAGAACCTTTGGGAAGACTTGGGTGAAGTCTTTGCGATCTTGCTGAACTTTTACGCTCACGAGATTTGCTGCCATCTTTTACTAGAGAGTGCTTTTAAGTTGATTCATTTTTTAAATGATTAATGGATAAATTCCTCACGTCCGCCAATTTATTTCAACAAAATTAGTGTTACATAAGTATTCGAAAGTTATAGATTGCTATAGACTGTTCTGTTTTTGACAGATTGTGTTTTTCGTGTGTTGTTTGCTTATTTTGATGAATCTATGAGTAGTATCGGGGGGTAGGAATCATAGAGAAGCTGGAAGACAGTATGTTTAACACCAATATAAATAAATAATGAGTTCATTACAGTACCTTAAAGTGGTGGTTTGTTTTCTTATACTAACGGAGCTCACGAGATTTTCTGTTAAGTTTTGTGTTGTGAAGTTTTCAAGTTTTTGGGTAAGGATTTGATGGACTATGGAACAAAGAGTGGAAAGAGCCTAAGCTTGGGGATGCCCAAGGAACCCCAAGGTAAAATTCAAGGACAACCAAAAGATTAAGCTTGGGGATGTCCCGGGAAGGCATCCCCTCTTTCGTCTTCGTCTATCGGTAACTTTACTTGAGAATATATTTTTATTCACCACATGATATGTGTTTTGCTTGGAGCGTCATGTATGACTTGAGTCTTTGCTTTTTAGTTTACCACAATCATCCTTGCTGTACACGCCTTTTGAGAGAGATACACATGAATCGGAATTTATTAGAATCCTCTATGTACTTCACTTATATCTTTTGAGCTAAGATGGTTTTGCTCTAGTGCTTCACTTATATCTTTTAGATCACTATGGTGGTTTTATTTTATAGAAATTATTGATCTCCCATGCTTCACTTATATTACTTTGAGAGTGCTTTAGAACAGCATGGTAATTTGCTTTGGTTATGAAATTACTTGAGAATATATAAAATTAGTGCATTGAATATTATGAGAAGTTTAATACTTGATTATTGTTTTGAGATATGAGGATGGTGATATTAGAGTCATGCTAGTATAGTAGTTGTGAATTTGAGAAATACTGGTGTTGAGGTTTGCAGGTCCCGTAGCATGCATGTATGGTAACGGTTGTGTGACAAATTTGAAGCATGAGGTATTTCATTGATTGTCATCCTTTGTGTGGAGGTCGGGATCGTGCGATGGTTAACTCCTACCAACACTTCCCCTAGGAGCATGCGTGTAGTAGTTTGTTTTGATGACTTTTAGATTTTTGCAATAAGTATGTGAGTTCTTTATGACTAATGTTGAGTCCATGGATTATACTCACTCTCACCCTTCTGCCATTGCTAGCCTCTCTTGTACCGCGCAACTTTCACCGGTACCATACACCCACCATATGCGTTCCTCAAAACAGCCACCATACCTACTTATTATGGAATTTCCATATCCGTTCCAAGATATATTTCCATGCAACTTTCCATCGTTCCGTTTATTATGACATGTTTCATCATTGTCATATTGCCATGCATGATCACATAATTGAATCGTATTTGTGGCAAGGCCACCATGCATAATTTTTCATACATGTCACTCTTGATTCATGGCACGTCCGAGTACACTGCCGGAGGCATTCATATAGAGTCATATTTTGTTCAAGTGTCGAGTTGTAATCTTTGAGTTGTAAAGAAATAGAAGTGTGATGATCATCATTATTAGAGCATTGTCCCCCAAAAAAGAAGGAGATGACAAAGAAAAAAAGAAAGGCCCAAAAAAAGAAAAAAAGAAAAAAAGAAGAAAGAAAAGATAAAAAGAAAAAGGGGGACAATGGCACTATCTTTTTCCACATTTGTGCTTTAAAGTAGCACCATGATCTTCATGATAGAGAGTCTCTTGTTTTGTCACTTTCTTATACTAGTGGGAATTTTCATTATAGAACTTGGCTTGTATATTCCAACGATGGGCTTCCTCAAATTCCCTAGGTCTTCGTGAGCAAGCAAGTTTGATGCACACCCACTTAGTTTCTTTTGTTGAGCTTTCATACATTTATAGCTCTAGTGCATCCGTTGCATGGTAATCCCTACTCACTCACATTGATATCTATTGATGGGCATCTTCATAGCACATTAATACGCCTAGTTGATGTGAGACCATCTTCCTCTTTTGTCTTCTCCACAACCACCACTCTATTCCACCTAAAGTGATATATCCATGGCTCACGCTCATGTATTGCATGAAAGTTCAAAAGGTTTGAAAGAATTGAAGTATGAAACAATTGCTTGGCTGAAACCGGGGTTGTGCATGATTTGAGTATTTTGTGTGAAGAAGATGGAACATAGCCAAACTATATGATTTTGTAGTGATGAACTTTCTTTGGCCATGTTATTTTGAGAAGACATAATTGCTTTGTTAGTATGCTTGAAGAGTTATTATTCTTATGTCAATATTAAACTTTTGTCTTGAATCTTTCAGATCTGAACATTCATGCCACAATAAATAAAATTACATTGAGAATTATGTTGGGTAGCATTCCACATCAAAAATTCTATTTTTATCATTTACCTACTCGAGGACGAGCTTGGGGATGCTTGATACGTCTCCAACGTATCTATAATTTTTTAATTGTTCCATGCTATTATATTATCTATTTTGGATGTTTAATGGGCTTTATTATACACATTTATATTATTTTTGGGACTAACCTACTAACCCAAGGCCCTGTGCAAATTAATGTTTTTTTTGCATATTTTATAGTTTCGCGGAAAAGGAATATCAAACGGAGTCCAAAGGGAACGAAACCTTTGGGAGGATCGTTTTTGGAACAAACGCAACCCAGAAGACTTGGAGTACATGCCAGGAAAGCCACGAGGTGGCCACGAGGCAGGGGGCACGCCCAGGGGGGTAGGCGCGCCCCGCACCCTCGTGGGACCCTCGTAGCTCCACCGACATGCCTCTTCGTCCTATATATACCCATGTACCCTGAAAACATCCGAGAACACCACGAAACCCTCATTCCACCGCCGCAACCTTCTGTACCCATGACATCCCATCTTGAGGCCTGTTTCGGAGCTCCACCGGAGGGGGAATCGATCAAGGAGGGCTTCTAAATCAACACCATAGCCTCTCCGATGAGTTGTGAGTAGTTTACCACAGACCTTCGGGTCCATAGTTATTATCTAGATGGCTTCTTCTCTCTCTGTTTGGATCTCAAAACAAAGTTCTCCTCGATCTTCTTGGAGATCTATTTGATATAATTATTTTTGTGTTGTGTTTGTCAAGATCCAATTAATTGTTGGTTTATGATCAAGATCTATTTGATACTTCTCTGAAATCTTTTATGCATGATTTAAATATCTCAGCAAGGCACGTATTGTATTTTTGCCATCGAGGATAAAAATATGGGGTTTATATCATATTGCATGAGTTTATACCACTACATCATGTCATGTTGCTTAAAGCGTTACTCTGTTCTTATGAACTTAATACTATAGATGCATGCTGGATAGCGGTCGATGTGTGGAGTAATATTAGTAGATGCAGAATCGTTTTAGTCTACTTGTCACAGATGTGATGCCTATATACAATGATCGAGCCTAGATATTATCATAACTATGCGCTTTTATATCAACTGCTCGATAGTAATTTGTTCACCTACCATAGAAATCTGCTATCTTGAGAGAAGCCACTAGTAAAACCTATGGCCCCCGGGTCTATCTTCCATCATATCAATCTTCCATCAACTATTTACCTTTACTTTACTTTTATTTTGCAATCTTTCCTTTCAGTCTATATAAAAAAATACCAAAAATATTTATCTTATTATCTCGATCAGATCTCACTTTTGCAAGTGGCCGAGAAGGGATTGACAACCCCTTTATCTCGTTGGTTGCAAGGTTCTTATTTGTTTGTGTAGGTACGAGGGACTCGCGCGTAGTCTCCTACTGGATTGATACCTTGGTTCTCAAAAACTAAGGGAAATACTTACGCTGCCTTGCTACATCACCCTTTCCTCTTCAAGGGAAAAACAATGCAAGCTCGAGAGGTAGCAATGCACATCACCATAAGGTTCCCCAAGTCCAACACTGTAAGGGTTTAAGACGACCTGGTGCATTGGAATATTGCCAAGTACCTCATCATGCCAGAATCCACCATGAACATCTGGCAAGGGGTGTGGATTACCACCATCTCGTGGGAGAAGATCTTCATCTCCACCTTGCCGCCCGATGAGTTCACGTGACAGAATGTAGGTAGGGCATGTCCATGAATCACCAAAACCCACATCATCTAAATTACGAAGCATAACTACGCTGATTGGTATAGTGTCAACATTCATTGCTCTAAGCTTAACAATAACTCTGGTTTTGTCTCTAGGGTCCTTATTCCAAATCAGAAACCTACCATATGGAGCAACAGTGCGACTAATCACAACAACATACCAGCATTCCAATGGGTAGTTTATGAGCATGATCCAAACATCGCGAGTAAAAGTAATGCTACGGTAATTCAGACTTCGATCTTGCCTAATAAGCCTACATCATGAATAAAAGTAATGATACGGTAGTTCAGACCTAGATCTTGCCTACTAAGCCTCAAAATAGAGTCACCAATCTGAAAAGGACAGTTACTAACAGCAGTATCTCTAAAACATGAAGTGGTAAACTGGAGCAATGCAGTACCCATACCCCATCACGATGTGTAGTTGATGCGCCAACCCTTGCCTTCAAGGTAGTTGGAGATGAGGGCGATGGCACCATGGAATTCCTCTATAGAGACCTCGGGGATGAGCGTAGCGATGGCCCATTCGTCGCAGACCATGGGGAGTTCACCGTCGACGATGACATAGCCTCGGCGAGCACGAAGTAGACCAGGTGGGATGATGGTGGTGCCATGAGGGAGGTGCGGGAGAGGGTTGCAAGGGTAGTAGGCCATCTTGGGAGGAGGTTAGGTTGCAGGCGTAGCAGTGGGCGGTCGATGAGATGGAGATGTCGAGGAGACTACTCGGGTTTGGTAAATATCGGGTGGGGGTGGCTGGGTTTGTTTGATCTGATAAGCATAGCTCTGGATTTTCTTGTTAAAACATAATCTCGCAATGTGGTTATAACCATAACATGATCTGCACCTTATTTAATTGTAGCATTGGTACCGTAGATGACCATATATGAGGCATTTAAAATAGAACAGATATTGTGTCGATGTGTGACCAGTGTTGGGCCCAGACGTTCTGTCTTCCATATTATTGGGCTGAATAGTAGACTCAGGTACTTGCAGCCCAGTGGATCTCGCCAGAGGGGTACTATCATTTGAAATTAAGATCGTCCTGTGACCGGCCGATCTGTTATGCATGGATTCAGTTAGAGACATACAAGCCACGCGTGAAACACGATCATGCGATTGAAAGTGAGATCTAGGAATAGTAATATTGGCACTAGAGGTAGGAGGATCACTTGATGGTGGCAGTTCATTAGCAGATATATGTGGAGATAAATGTTGAGCAATCATGCGATATACTTGCTTAACTGAAATATTGCGGTTGTGCGTACCTTTACGTCGAGGTGAAACAATAGCCCATTCCACATCTTGTTCAATATACCATTTCTTCTCCTCGTATATCCAATTTGTTCCACCACCACTCCATAGGTGGAAATAGCATTTGAATTGATCACATGAGAAATAGATCTACCGGACAAGGTAAAAACCCACTGCCTTAGAGCAAACTTTGAACCGATAAACGTTACTAGAGATGTGATAGACCTCAAAAGAGTTGTGATCTCCACCCATGATTGCCGATAACATGAGACTGACATTGATGGTATTAAGATGGAAAGCAAATCTTGCAAAGGAGATCACCATGGTGAAACAATGTGATGAATATATAGGGCTCACCGTAGATTGGAACAACTTATGAATTTCACCTTTGAAATGAAGGCCAACCGAGAAATCCAGTTGGTGGGCTATGGAATTGGGGTCTAGGAGTGGATCCATTGGAGAGAGAAAAGGTTTTGCTGGATGGATTCGGCCGGATCATGATCGGAGTCATGGTTGACGGGAAGGTGGTGGGAGGGCGGGTGGGAGGGAGATCCATTTGTTGAGAAGAAGGTTTAAAATGATAGTTATGACTTTATCACTTAATCGAAACACGACACGTACATTGTTGGTCTAATGCCCACATTTCATATAAATAATCTGTTTGCGATATAGGTAGCCAATTATTATTAATCTCCCTTTCTAAGAAGATTATATCAGAACTTGTAGAAAATTTGACAAAAAAATACAATATCACAATCTATTGGTGTCCATATGACACCAAGATAAGTTTCATGAATTTCAACTAAGTTTTTGGATTAAATGGATTTTAAAACCAACATTCTATATGTTTGATATTTCTTGCATGGGGATTAAACATACACCCAGGGACACGAACACATATAATTTTCCAATCCATTTTGGTGCATTATCAGGTGTCTTATTTAGCTCAAATTTGATTTTTGCACATTAAATTCTGAGGAAATCAATTGATGTATAAAAAATCCAGAATGATCTATTGTTTTTTATTCAAATTTTGACACTACACTCCTTTGGTCACATGTTCTCTAATAAAATGTTTGGGATGCCTCTTTGGTCCACATGCACGCAGTGGTCATAGGATACTCACTCGCCTGTGACGCACTCTGTGGTCCCGCGAGATCATCATCCTTCCCTATGACCTACAGTGAGAGAGGTTAATTTGACCAATGAGGATGATCTATTTGTTTTGTGTTGCGTGCGGTATATATATAATATGCATCAAACAAGGTGGGGGCAACATGTACTACACATGTTAGGACAATCACTCGCGGGTGACACTTCCATCCGTGGGCACGAGAGGCTGTCCTCCATCACTTTGACCCAATGAGGGGGGTTAATTTGACCAACAAGGAGGATTCTTTTTGGTTTGTGTTACGGTAGGAGTATATATAGTATGCGTCAAAGAGGGGGGGACAGCACATACTATGCGTCATGAACCTCGCTCCGTGTGGGGACTTTTCGGATCCACATCGAAGTTGTGCATATTGGGTATTCAAACATCACACAAATACCTCTTTAGGCCACATGCATGTAAATGGTGGTTGTTCTATAGGACACACACTCTCCTACGACGCTTCCCTCCATGGGCCCTCGAGGTTGTCGTCCATCGCTAATTTGACCCAATGAGAGAGGTTAATTTGATGAACAAGCAGGATTATTTTCCAGTTGTGTTACGATAGGAGTATATATTACATGTCGAAGAGAGGGGAGAGGACTGGCATATACTATGACACGTCATGAACCTTGCTCTGTGTGGGGACCTTATGGTTTCTGAGGCAGGTGCCACATAAAAGTTGTGCATATTAGGTATTGAAACATCACAACCACACACCTCCATACATAGGTTTGGCCCACATGGAAAGTGATGGTGGTTGTCCTTTAGCACTCACTCATGTGGTTATTGGTGAGAAGATTTCCATGTACGGGCCCGTTTGATCCATCACTTTGACTGAAAACGATGGAGGTTAATTTGACTTAGGATGGGATTATTTTTTGGTTCATCTTACAATATAGGTCATGCTGTCAGATTACATAATATACATTGAGCGCATGTGTACGCATGAATCCCTTACACCGGGTCAAAGTTGGGGGGGCGAACACACGACACGTCTTGAACGTCTCCCTATGTGGGGAGCATGCGATTTTCGACGCATGCGCTACATCAATGTTATGCATTGGGTATTCAAACATATGCATGCATCAGGCACCTCCATACACATGCTTGGGACACATGCATGTAGTAGTTTTCTTCAGACGATCTCCCTCGCTTGGTTATCGGGCACGACCTATGTATTCGTGGGCCCGTGTGGACATCCATCACTTTGACCGGTATTGAGAGAGGTTAGCAGGGTGCATTCTTCTTCGGTTGGTTTGTGCTACCTTATAGTACATAGGTCGGTCATGGTGATATTCCAGACCTAAGTTTAAGCGCATGTGTATGCATGAATCCCTCTCACCGGTTTGAAGTGTGGTGACATACTTACATATATACTATGCGTCATGAACGCTCACTCCGTGTGGGTACTTTCAGGTTCCAATGCACGGTGCCACATCAAATTTATGCATTGCGTTTTCACACACCACACAACACTTCCATACATATATTTGGGCCACATGCACGCAATGGTTGCCTTCGGCACACCCTTGCATGGTTATCGGTGAGAGCTAGCCCATTTGTGGGGCCGCGTGGACGTCCATCACTTGGACCAACAATGAGAGAGCTTATACGACCAAGGTGGTGATTCGTTTTGGTCAGTTTTACTATGTGTTGGTAAGATGCCCTCTCCCACCAACTCAAAGTGTGTATGTGGGGAGGCACTACTTCAACTTCCTGAACAACTGTGGGGTCGGGGATATATGTCCGATTAATTTTTTAGGTACATGTGCCACATAAAAATTGTGAATTGGGTATTTAAATATCACACCACACCATTTTCATAATTATAGTTGGGCCACACGCAGTTGGTTTGTATGTGGTCTCAGCCATCTCGTGCCACAAGCACACATTTGTGGGCCCGCACACGGTCCACCTTTAACCAGAAGTGAAAGGGGGGTTTGACCATGATGGACTCTTATAGGCTTTGTGTTATGGTAGGGTGAGATGTCATGCATGCCTATTTGGAGGCATGCATTCATAGCTAGTACCCCGCCTCCCACCAACATGAAGTGTGTGTGTTGTGTGGGGGGAGGGTGGCGGACTAGCAATAATAACATGCGCTTTATGAGACAGATGCCACATCGAAGTTGTGCATTGGGTATTTGAACATCCAACCACCCTTCTCATGTGTATATTTGGTCCACATGCTGGTGTGTTCAAGTTATGACCCTTTCCCGCGTTTTTTTGCCATATTTATAAACAACAGACAAGTCGTATGCAGCAACCGTCTGCGATTGGGGACGCAACAGACACAGTTACCTTAGACAACGTGTGTGCCACGCCTGTGCCCCTGTCACTCAGATTAGCATGGTAGATTGGGATCCACGAGGTTTTCCCTCCCCCTCTCAAAAATATCTACTCCTCGCAATCTCAAAAATATCAACCCGCCTCGATGGTTTTTATATTTGATATCACACGATTATTATGTGTGCATCGTGTGCGATGTCTATTACTCCCGCTCTGATTCAATCCCTTGATCCAAATTTTCAGTAGCCCCGGCAACGACATTTTCTCAAACACCACATTGGACCCATCCCACACACACCCCAAAACCTCCGCGCACACACACACCACCACGACCCCTCCCTCGCTTGAAATTCTAGCTAAGTCGTGATACGTCCACAACGTATCTATAATTTCTGCTTGCTCCATGCCACTTTTGGGTGATATTGCTATGATATTCATACACTTCCATACACTTTTGATCATATTTGGACTAACTTACTAATCCAGTGCACCCCAGTGCCAGTTTTTGTTTTCGGCTGTTTTTGTATTTCAGGTTTTCACATTACGAGAACTGCCTGGAAAAATCCAGAAAAAATATATAAAAAATCAGCGATCCAGAAGCTACCGTGCGGCCAAAGTACAGCCGGGGGGGACCCACAGGGGCTCCAGGCGCCCTGTGGGCGCGCCCCCCCTGGGCCGCGCCGGGGGGGCGCCTGGGCCCCCCGAGGCACCTCCGATGCCCCCTTTGGCATATATTTAAAGCGTGTCGAGGAAACCCTGATTCCGGACCCCTTTTCTCCAGACGCGATTCCGATCTCCGCCGCCATCTCCATCAAGCTTCGGGGGACCAGAATTCCTGCGCCGGCACCCTGCCGAGACGGGGAAGTGCCCCCGGATTCATCTCCATCGACGTTGCTTCCTCCCTCCATGATGCGGTAGTAGTTCCTCCTCGGGGCTGAGGTTCTTACCAGTAGCTATGTGGTCAACTCTCTCTCCCATGATGTGATCTTCGTTGTGTTCATAGGCTATGTTAATCTAGGGTGTTTCCCCTTCCTCTATGTATTGGATTGATGTACTCACTTGTCTTTATCTAGTATAATCCCCGAGACCAGGGTGACAGCGGTCTATTGGACATGGATTAGAACAATATTTTCATGAGTGATTTCCTCTCTTGTGTGTTGATTGAAGATAGAGAGTCTCTTGGTGCTTGTCTTTGACTATCCTTTAGATATGTTATGGTGATTGTGGGACTCTCTTTGGATGGCCGCGGTGACATTGGGAAATCCTTAGATCGAGAACTACGAACTTTGAGGTGTGCTTTTGTAGCCCTACATAATTCTTGTCCTCTCTTGACCACGAAGGAATGATCTCCGAGTGTGTCCCCTTTGCATGTTTTATGGGAAATATCATGTGATTCGATTATGTTAATGTTGTTGGGAGTTGCCACTAGTGAAAGTATGAACCTTAGGCCTTGTTTCCACCATTGCAATATCGTTTGTGCTCATGTTTACTACTTGTTTGCTTGCTGCACTTTTTATTACATATTTGTATTACCTTGTTTTGCCATCCATATCACTTGCCATATAACATCTCTTCGCCGAACTAGTGCACCTATACATCTGACAAGTGTATTAGGTGTGTTGGGGACACAAGAGACTTCTTGTATCTTAGTTGCAGGGTTGCTTGAGAGAGACCATCTTCAACCTCTACTTCCCTAAGTTCGATAAACCTTAGGTCATCCACTTGAGGGAAATTGCTACTGTCCTACAAACCTCTGCGCTTGGAGGCCCAACATAGTCTACAAGAGTAGAAGCGTGCGTAGACATCAAGCTATTTCTGGCGCCGTTGCCGGGGAGGTGAGCGCTTGAAGGTATATCTTTAGATCTTGCAATTAAATCTTTTTGTTTCTTGTTTTATTTTTATTATTTCACTAGTTATGCTTATGGAAAACCTTGTTATTGGATCGTTGCTTGCGGGAGGACACCCCACACCTGTGGTGGTTGCTCCTCCTCCTACTGAAATTGTGCCCTATAAAATACCGGCTGGAATTATCAATTATGTTTTGGCTAATCGTTATGCAGGAGACAGACGTCCCGGTGAACACTTGCTATATCTGTCACAACTATGTTCATTATTTAAGCTTGCAGGTGTATCGAGGGAGTTTGTCATGAGGAAATTATTTGCCTTGTCACTAAAAGGAAAAGCATTGGAATGGTATAGGCTACTAAATGACTCTCACCTGCTGGAGTGGGAAGAGATCCAGTCTCTCTTTCACTCCAAGTTTTATCCTCTTCATGAAGTCCATGAGAATAGGAATTATGTTTATAATTTTTATCCTCATGACGGAGAGAGCATAGCTCAAGCTTGGGGGAGACTGAAAACGTTAACACTAAAATGTCCTAACCATGGGCTCCCCAAAAATATTATTATTACTAACTTCTATGCGAGGCTCTCTCGACAGGATAAACATTTACTCGATGCTTCCTCTATGGGTTCTTTCACAAACAAAAAGATTGATGCTAAATGGGAACTCCTTGAAAGAATTCAACGCAACACTGAAGATTGGGAGATCGACAAAGGTAAAGAGTCAGGTATAATTTATGAGTATGATTGCATTAAGTCCTTTGTTGAAACTACAAGTTTTAATAAGTTTAGTGCTAAGTTTGGGCTTGATTCTCAACTCCTTGTTGATTTCCTCAAATCTTTTGCTTCACATCTTAATATGCCTAAGGAGGATTGGATCAAGTATCATAAACCTTTTAAAGAGACTTGCAAAGAAAATGAAATTGTTCATGATGATTGCAACATGCATGATCCAATTCCTAAAAATGAAGTTTTATATAAGCATGTTAATTTTTGTGGAGTGGATAGACCTTCTGAAAGGCCTATGATTGAAGAAGAGAAGTATTGTAAGCAACATAAACATGAAAGAACAATCACTTGGGTCAAAGATTTAAATGAAATTGCTAGAGAATTGTGTGACCTTTATCCTTTTACTTGTGAACTTTTCCGTACAGAGGGTCACTTTAATTCTCAATGCATGAACTTTCAAAACATAATTGTTAACCGGTTGTGTGATGACATGATCACCTCTGATCTTTATGATGAGCTTATGTTATTTTTGATGTGTGAAGATTTATCAGAAAAGACTTCTTGGCTGGATGATAATGCCATAGGAATAAAAAACACTTTGCAAAATTGCCATCTCTATTGTGTTGTTAATTGCCATGAAAATGATTACATAAGTAAGATTAGAAAGGAGGGAACTTTACCAAAGTATAAAAATGTCTCTTATATTTCTGCTAATAAAAAGGAGAGTTTCTCCCAAGTTTCCCCTATTGTCTCTAATGATAAACCAGGATATGTGGAGAAGCTTCATCTCCAACCACCCCCTCCTAAGGTGAAGAAGAAGAAAAAGAAGAGGAGGAGGAGGAGGAGCAAGAAGGAAGAAGAATGGGCATCAACCTGGCCTGAGCATATTCCTCCTATCAACTTTTATCCTAACAGTTGTAAGTTTAAAGAAGAAGGTGAAGTTTATTGCCTTAATTATCATCTTGATGATACGTCCGTAGGTACTATTGAAGATGATTTAGATTATGATATGCATGTTACTTATTGTGATTGGGAAAATGATGATAATGCTACTTATGATCTTGAAAATCTTTTTGTTACCAACTCTGAAAATGAAGATATGGGAAGCTCTAAGCTTGGGGATGATAGGATTGCAAATCCTATCCCCACTAGTGATGTGATAATTGATAATTCTCTTGCTAGTAAGAATAAAGATAACATGTTCACAAATATAGTTGCTAGCAATGATAATGCTCTTCTCTACCATGATGATGTTATAACTCCAATCTATAGCGATTATAAAGGTACCTATGACATAAGGAGAAATTATCCTTATGAAACTTGTCATAATCATGAAGGGAATTACTCCCTTGTTGGACACCACCCTCCTGATATACAACTAATCTATAGTGTTCAAGTTGTTTATGATAGTCCTACTCCCACTATTACCAATGAGAAAAATTATGCTTATGTGGGGAGTGAGAGTACCTTTTTGCATGTGGATCATGGTAACAATGCTTTATGTGATGCTTATATTGTTGAGTTCATCCATGATGCCACTGAAATTTATAATGAGAGAGGGAGGCTTGGTTCTAAATATCTTAATAATAAGAAGTTCCCTCTCTTTATGTTGAAGGTTTTGAAGCTGCACTTGTTTTGTCTTCCTATGCTTATTGCTTTGTGCTTCAATGAATTATTCTATTTCAATATTCCTATGCATAGGAAGCATGTTAGGCTTAAATGTGTTTAGTATTTGCTTCTTGATGCTCTCTTTTGTTCTTCAATTCTTATTCCTACAAGAGAATCATTAAAGTCCTATGCCTAGCTTAAAGGCATAAAAGAAAGCGCTTTTGGGAGGCAGCCCACATGAATAATTTTTTTTGCTTTTGTTGTGTCTTGATGTTGTTTACTGCTGTAGCATAATCATTGTATCTTTGCTTTTCATATTTGTGCCAAGTATAGCCTCCGATTGCTAGAAAGTTCAAAAGTTGTGAGGTGCTGTCCAGGAAACAGATTATGTCCTGGTATAGAAAAATTCGTATAAAATCACCAGATCATCTTTTTGGTCTGAATTTTTTCGACAGCTATCTCTATATAATTGTCTTTCGTGCGTCAGTTCTGAGTTTTTTTATTTGAGTTGCAGAAGTATCCTGAACAGATCAATTACTGCCTGTTGTTCTGTTTTTCACAGATTCTGTCCTGTTTTGCCTTACCTTCACTTTGCAAATTAAGAACTTGCTTTTTCTTTGCAAAAACCTTTTGGCAATCTTGAGAAACAGTAGAAATTCAAGAATATCCTTATTTCCAGCAAGGTATAATTATTTTATTAAGGGTACTAACCTCGCTAATCAGATTATGATGAGTTATGTATGAAGGGAGTTTTCAAGTGTGCGAGGGAAGATGATAAAAAGATTCAGGAGTGTCAAGCGCTCAAGCTTGGGGATGCCCCCGTGCACCCCCAAGAAATATTCAAGGAGACTCAAGCGTCTAAGCTTGGGGATGCCCCCGTGCATCCCCTTCTCCATCAACACTATCTGTTCGTCTTTCGTTTCGCTATATTTTTATCACTTCATGTGTTATGTGCTATGCTTGGAGCGTCTTGCTTTTAGTTTTCTTTTTAGTTTTTCATAACGAGTCGGAACTCAGCATTCCTTTATGTGGGAGAGAAACACGCTTCACCTCTACCTAGAACATAACATAGAATTTTCATGCCTATCTATGTTGTGTGTGTTCTTTGTCTTTTAATAGCTACTATCGTGCTCTGCTCTTAGTATTCATGCTTATTTTTTAAAAGAGCTTTTGTTTAGTTGGTTGCTTAAACTCTCTTTAGTTATCATGTTTATCTTATTAAGAGAGTTTGCTTCCGTTGCATTGGTTGATATGTCTATGATAAAGATGCTACATGCATAATGGCGCTTAGTAGTTCATGTTTTCTTATGGTTAGTCTCAAATAGCTGGGGGGTTCCCAATGTGTTATTGGAGTACCAACATGATTTGTTTGCCTATGATGTGGTATGGTTTAGTAATATCTTCCTTCAAAGAATTTATTTTGATTGACTTGGCGTATGCTCACGCATATTTAAGACTGTAAAGAAAGTCTGTCAAGCCTTGATGATCTTTTGTTTCTAAGTAGCGATATAACTACCATGCCTGATTCAATATTGCTTTGTCGCTCTGCATGATTATGACCGTCATTGCTCTCTTAGTTGGTCGCTCCCAGTCTTTTGCTAACCTCCACCTGCACTAAGCAAACTAACCATGCAATACATAGCTCATGGGAAAGTAGCCTAAAAACTATTGTGGTAAAGAATATGTTGCTTATGTATCTTATTTCTTATAAGTTGCTTGCTGAGCGGTAACCATGTTTCTGGGGACGCCATCAACTGTCACACTTTTGTTGAATATCATGTGAGTTGCTATGCATGTTCGTCTTGTCTGAAGTAAGGGTGATTTACCGTGGGTTGAATAACTATGCATATTGTTAGAGAAGAACATTGGGCCGCCAACCAAAGCCATGCATCATGGTGGAAGTTTTAGCTTGGACCTTAATCCTCAATCTCTTATGAGAATATGCTTATGCATTAAAGAGTTGTCCATCATCTATTTTCTATGTTGTCCCGGTATGGATGTCCTCAAGTTGAGATCTATCAAAAACGAGAAATCAAATGCGATCTATCTCCTTGGACCTTTGTGCAGGTGGCATAGAGGTACCCCTTTGTGACACTTGGTTAAAACATATGTAATGCAATGATAACCCATGGGGATCCGAGCTAATTAGGACAATGAGCGAGCACTATTAGTATTCGATGCATGAGGCTTGCAACTTATAGGATGTTTTATGCATGACACATATGAAGTACTACTACCGTTGACACAATTGCTTCCATGTTTTCAAAATAAAAAGCTTTAGCACTTAACCTTTCTTTTACCTTTATGATGAAGCACCAACTACTGAGAGCATGATTGTCATTCTGAGTGAAATGTGCATTGTCCCAAAGTAGCATTGTCTTTTGCATGATTGTGATGTCTTTTATTCTGAAATGATTGTATCTAGTCATCACTTAAACCTTGAAGGTGCCCCTGCATTTATGTTTTGCATCACTAAAGGGGGCAAGCTAGATATCACTTTATCATATTTGCACATCATGTTCATTGCAAATCTTTTTGACGTTTCAGTTTCATGTTGTAAAACTTTCAGTCATTTGTGATTTTCTCATGAGGCAACTTAATTACTTTAGAATCATTGTCTCAGTAAGCTTTTGTCATATGACTATGAAAAAGTCCTATATGGTTAATAGCATGTCACCACAGAAATTATTCTTGTTATCATTTACCTACTCGAGGACGAGCAGGAATTAAGCTTGGGGATGTTGATACGTCCAAAATGTATCTATAATTTCTGCTTGCTCCATGCCACTTTTGGGTGATATTGGTATGATATTCATACACTTCCATACACTTTTGATCATATTTGGACTAACTTACTAATCCAGTGCACCCCAGTGCCAGTTTCTGTTTTCGGCTGTTTTTGTATTTCAGGTTTTCACATTACGAGAACTGCCAGGAAAAATCCAGAAAAAATATATAAAAAATCAGCGATCCAGAAGCTACCGTGCGGCCAAAGTACAGCCGGGGGGGACCCACAGGGGCTCCAGGCGCCCTGTGGGCGCGCCCCCCCTGGGCCGCGCCGGGGGGGCGCCTGGGCCTCCCGAGGCACCTCCGATGCCCCCTTTGGCATATATTTAAAGCGTGTCGAGGAAACCCTGATTCCGGACCCCTTTTCTCCACACACGATTCCGATCTCCGCTGCCATCTCCATCAAGCTTCGGGGGACCAGAATTCCTGCGCCGGCACCCTGCCGGGACGGGGAAGTGCCCCCGGATTCATCTCCATCGACGTTGCTTCCTCCCTCCATGATGCGGGAGTAGTTCCTCCTCGGGGCTGAGGTTCTTACCAGTAGCTATGTGGTCAACTCTCTCTCTCCCATGATGTGATCTTCGTTGTGATCATAGGCTATGTTAATCTAGGGTGTTTCCCCTTCCTCTATGTATTGGATTGATGTACTCACTTGTCTTTATCTAGTATAATCCCCGAGACCAAGGTGACAGCGGTCTATTGGACATGGATTAGAACAATATTTTCATGAGTGATTTCCTTTCTTGTGTGTTGATTGAAGATTGAGAGTCTCTTGGTGCTTGTCTTTGACTATCCTTTAGATATGTTATGGTGATTGTGGGACTCTCTTTGGATGGCCACGGTGACATTGGGAAATCCTTAG
This sequence comes from Secale cereale, assembly GCA_902687465.1. Lineage (NCBI taxonomy): Eukaryota > Viridiplantae > Streptophyta > Magnoliopsida > Poales > Poaceae > Secale > Secale cereale. The sequence continues at coordinate 487,792,349 of LR738715.1, read as the reverse complement.
ATCGAGAACTACGAACTTTGAGGTGTGCTTTTGTAGCCCTACATAATTCTCGTCCTCTCTTGACCACGAAGGAATGATCTCCGAGTGTGTCCCCTTTGCACGTTTTATGGGAAATATCATGTGATTCGATTATGTTAATGTTGTTGGGAGTTGCCACTAGTGAAAGTATGAACCTTAGGCCTTGTTTCCACCATTGCAATACCGTTTGTGCTCATGTTTACTACTTGTTTGCTTGCTGCACTTTTTATTACATATTTGTATTACCTTGTTTTGCCATCCATATCACTTGCCATTTAACATCTCTTCGCCGAACTAGTGCACCTATACATCTGACAAGTGTATTAGGTGGGTTGGGGACACAAGAGACTTCTTGTATCTTAGTTGCAGGGTTGCTTGAGAGAGACCATCTTCAACCTCTACTTCCCTGAGTTCGATAAACCTTAGGTCATCCACTTGAGGGAAATTACTACTGTCCTACAAACCTCTGCGCTTGGAGGCCCAACATAGTCTACAAGAGTAGAAGCGTGCGTAGACATCAGGTCGCCACTACCCTCGTGCCACCGCCATCGACAACCTCTGCCAGTCTTCCCCTATAGGTTACCCACCGATATTCATACCCTAGCCACCCTGAGTTTCTTAGATGATGCATGTGAAACACACCCTTTTCGACAGATCCCCATCCCCATCCCCATCCAGCTCCTCCACTCTAGAGTGTCGCAACCTAAGCCTGGATATGCTTCTCGGGGCGCTCAAGGAGCAAATGTCCCAAATGAGGTTTATTGCGGCCTCTTCGACCGATGTCAGGGAGGTGTCCACCGAGGAAGCAAACAATGATGACTAGCCGTGGCATTTCAATCAGTAGGCAAGAGTATCATGGTATGTCGCGAAGATGACTATGACACTGAGATCATCGACAATAAGGGCTTGACGCGGGGAATGTCACAGGTTAAGTTGTCCACCATAATCCCTAAAGTTCGACTGCCGTCAATCTCATCGATGACCGTGCCACAGATCTCCACTGCCTTGTTGTCAACAATATGCCACCCATGATTACAATGGAGCCCCTTTTGTCATTTCTGAATGACACGTTCTGCGACACTGGCTTGGGATGCACAACTGCCAAGTCAGACCTCATCAACAGTGACCATGAGGAGGAGCCCATCTGTGACAAGTGAGGAAACCCATGATTTGTTTTGTCATGGTTATTCATAGGGGGAATCCCATGATTTGTTTTGTCGAACCCCTTTTCTAGTGAGAATATGTCTAGTTTTTTTACTATATTTGTTTGTTTGCATTATGCCTTGTTTATTTCAATGGTTTTTCGTTGTTTGGTTGTTTATAGTTAGCATATGTCCAGTTTCAGTTGCTATCTTTGGTTGTTCGTAGTATGCCTTGTTTATTTCATTTATTCACAATGTGGTGCTCTATATGTGCAAATATGAAGTGTGCAGTTCAATTTCATCAATACGAGTTTCAACGATACCTCTATGAATGACGATATACGGTTGCTGGTAAGCATTTATTAGTTAACACACCTTTCCATTTTTATTTAACAATAACTAGTGTACTTAGACCTGCAGAATGCCAATTTGAATGACTATGTTTGCTTGGTTTTAAATTTTAGGCATGTTGCAGTTTACACACCTTTCCACTTCTTGTTTTGCTTAACTAGTGTCCTTAAACCTGCACACTAAAGCTATCATTTGGAGATTATGTTGTCTACATACCATGGACATATTTTGCTGATGTTTAGCCTGTTGTGCATAACACGCCTTAGATGGACTTCAATAGGACAATATTGGGAACAACTGTTGTTTACTATCGAGGTTAGTTCATCCCATGGCTTATATACACCCACTATTCTTGATATGGGTAGCTAGTACCATATAGGTCGGGGGATAATAAGGGTCTAATCAACGAATCGGACATTTATCTGAATATATTTGTAACCCATTTATCATTAGGTTAACTATGGCCATAACTAATATATCCGAGGCTACATAGCAACATGCATTGTACTGAATGGCTAAATATGCAATCCTAGGCTACATAGCAACAATAAAGATTGTTACCTTATTGTTCTGATGATTTCTAGATGTATTTAGAGGAGTAGCAACAACAACACAACAACAATCAATTCTAGTTAATCGGCAGATATTTGTACAAATGTAGTAAACTCCCTACGGCCCATAATATAAGATGTTTATTCATCCAATATTTGAATATATTGGATTTTATAAGATCTAATCTAATGGGATGGAAGGAGTGTTGTACTACTTCATTGTGCAATTGATGTTTAGCTTATAATATTGACTTGGTACTAATAGCTACATATGTCATTGGTAAAGATCCGCGCTTCGACCTTTTCCGCATATGGGGCAATGAGATAATGATGAACCAGCATCAAGTGATGAAGCTGGTAAAGATTATTAGTAAAATGGGTCAAAAGATGGTGTCAGATTTGGGGCTCCGCAAAACCCTTGGAAGTTCGAACACTAGGGTGTGTGCAAAGAACTCTACTCTCCCTATAAGTCTACTCATCGTTTTTACGAACTAACTCAAGGAACAAGAAAGAACACGACACAAGCGAGTTTACCCAGGTTCAGGCCACCTAGCGATGAGTGGCCATACTCCTGCAATGTGGTGGATTGCCTCAACGTGGGATGAGGAAGACCTACTATAGTGGGTGAACAACCTTGCAAGGTGTGTTCTTAATGGTGTGTGTATAGAGGGGGGTCTTAATGATCTGTTGGATCTTGGATCCGATCTATGGTGGTGGCTATCCTATATTTATGGTGGCCTTGGTCCTCTTCCCCCCAAATATAGGTGGGAAGGGATCCCACAACGACCAAATTTGAAGGGAGCAACTAGTAGATCTTATCCTGACGAAATGTGGTCTTCGCCTGCAAAGCTTCTGATCTTGACTACACGGTGGGCTCGATGACAACCTCCGTCCTGGCGATCCTGGTCTTGTTGCATAGAAATGGAGACCTTTGCTTGATTCCTCGGGACTCCGTGTCTGTGCTTGCCTCTTTAGAACCAAAGAGGAAACTAGCCGGCCTGTGCCCGCTAGTGTCACGCCCTGATTTTCATGTCACATTGCTTAAGCTAATTTCCATGTTAAAAATGAGGATTTGCAAAAAACTTTTGAGTGTTTTTGACTTTGCTTGATTTGACTTTTGTCTGCTATTTGCTAGTGCTCTAAAAATCAAATAAATCCTCCAACTCTTATACTTCATATCCTTGACCCAAAACCTTTTCCCAATGATCATGCCATGTGTGTAGACCAGTATAGAATTTTCTTATGAAAATATATTTGGCCAAATGGTATTTTCAAAAATTAGTTTTCCAAAAACCCCTGAATTGAGGTTTGCACTGCAAGTACCTTATTTAGGGTGTGAAAAATCTTTTAAAAAGTTTATTTGAATCCTATTAGGTATAGGACTCCCAGAAACCACAAAAGTATAATTTTAAAAGTTATTTTTATATTTTATTTAAAAGCTTTTTCTTAAGGCCAGAAATGGTCTTTAATAGGGAAAAATTATTTAATAATTTCAAAAATATTTGCCAAAATTCAGGGAGACTCATAGGACATATATTGTCCATATATAAGAGTTTCAGCACATGGTCCTGTTCAAAATATTGGGCAAATCCTTCCAAAACCCTTTATAGATATTTCAAACTTTTGAAATATTTACAAAGGAAATATTCTCCAAAAATTCCAGGGAAATTCTATCATGTCATAAATGACATATTTGATGGTCTTGCAAAACCTCATGCCTTGAAGATCAAGGAAACATCCTCTAATCCCCTCAAAACCATTCTGTCCATATTTGAAGTTTGAGCAACTTTACATTGCCAAACTTGTCCAAATGCTCTCAAATTTGGTGCACATGCTAGAATGGCCTAATAAGGCATCTAGACCAAATGGCACAAGATTTGGAATAGAGCAACTTGATCAGATCACCCCAAAACCAATTCTGTTCAAATGCAAATTTGAACAACTTTACATTGTCAACTTTTTATCTGGAGCCTCAAACTTTGTGGGCATGTTCATAACCCCAAATGATGATGCTACACCAAGTGGTGCATCAAGGGGAGATGAATTGCTTGAATCGAACATGGTGAAACCATTTCTGTTGATTTCTAGGGTTCACCAAAGTTACATTGGCCACTTTGCCCAAATGAGCTCAAATTTGGTGTAGGGGCCTAATTATATGTGACATTTGATCCTGTTAAGTCCCATGTCAAGTGGAGGTCATTTGCCTCCCCAAAACCTGATCAAACACCTTCTGTCCATTTACCAAAACCAGTGTTTGAACCTCTTTCACCATTTCCCTTTACCCCAAATTTCTACCACACCTTCCCCTGATCATCCTCTACCCCCAGTAAATTCCCCATGTCCTCAGCTAAATGATTGGGGGGGGGGTAAAAACCCCATTTTTACTCTTGTGGACAGCCACACTCTTCTCCTCTTTCACCTCTCTCCTCACTCGAGTGGCCTCCAGGGCATCCCAGGCCGTCAGGCCAATTCTTTACTACTCCCTCTACCCTCTGGACACCGTTGGACACGCCCTGGGCGCCAGGCCACGCCAATGGCAGCCAAAAGCCCGCTCTGGAGCGTGCTACAGTGCTCTAGAGCACTGCAGCCGCCCTCCAATCACCAGGCCCGACCACCTAGGGCCTCCCCCTCGTGTCCCCCGAGACCGCCTCGGCGTCCGGGACATGCTAGATGGTCGGCCCCCTCCTCCTTCTCTCTCCGGCGACCTGTGTCACGCGTGCCCGAGCGCCGCCCATGTCCACCAGTCGTCGCCCGTGTCCCTGCCATCCCTCGTGCTCGTTCCTCTCTCCCTCTCTCTTTCCCTGGTCGTAGACCACGCCCAGCAGGACCCCCGACTCGAAGGCAAGCCCCCCCGTGGCCTACAGGGACGGCTACGGCCTCGCCGGCGCACGACCCGCTGTGCACCACGCCCCTTCCTATTTAAGGCCACCCGGGCCCTCCCCTTCATCTCATTTTGCTTCTCCTAGCCCCCGTGCGCTCCCAGGACGTCCCATTCTTCCTCCCGTGCCCTCCAGCCATCACCCTGACCGGAGCAGAGCCGCCGGCCACCGTTTAAATCCGTGGGCCTCGCCCCTTCTTTCTTCCCTCTGATCACTCCCACACCCTTTCCTCGCCACCACCAACTCATCCCAGGCTCCAGCTCCTCCTTCCCCCGCCTCTTCCTCGCTGTGCCAAGACCGCCGACGGTCGCCTCCGCGGTCATCCGAGCCGTCGCCGCTTCAGCCCTCCCCGGCATGCGTGCGATACATGGATGGGTGCGGCGTGCCCTCCTGAGCACGCCGGTGGGCGGAGCGTCGCCGGAGACGCGCTGTGGCCCCGGCAATCACCGGCGGGAGCAGCTCACCCCACGGCGAGAACGCGCGGCGGGAGGTTGAAGATGGCCGGAGCGCCGGGTCCCACGCGTCAGCGACCTGGAAGCTGGGCCCCTCCGTTTAAGTGGAGGCGGGTCTGGCCCCGGCCGCTTCCCCCGCGCGGAAGCGCCTTTCCTAGCGGGCGCCTTCGACGTGGCCGGGTCCCTGCGCGCTGCTGAGCAGATGGGCCGGCCCGGTGCACAGAAGCACTAAGCTTCGCCCTGCGCGCAAGGGTATAACCCCCTTTTCTTTTTATTTTCTATTTCCAGTAAACTTCCAAAATCACCCAAATATTCAAATGAACTCCAAACTTGATGATTCAAATTTCCTATGACTCCATAAATCATGCTCTATCTGTTGGTGCTACATGCACATTATTCCAGAGACTTTTCCTTCACACATATTTATCAAATACCCATATTTCATTTTTTGTGATGAACTTTAGAAAATCACAGAGAGCTCATTTTTGACCCAAATGCAATTATTCAAATTCCTAGATGCTTGTCATGTCCAAACTTAGTTTTGGAACATTTTTATTAATACTTTCTGTACCCCACCAAATAATGAGCCATTTCTTCCTATTTATCAGCTTTGGAAAATCCTAGGAAATTCATTTGAATTCCAAATCCATTGAAACCAACTCCTAGATGCTTCTAAAATCACGACTTGTTGATGGGTGCCTTGGCTCATCATTCAAGAAAATATTTCTGTATACTTCTTCCAAATCCATAAACCCTTTGGTTCCATCATATTGTTATTTTCCAAACTACCTATTGATCCAACACATATGAAACCACCTTGGTTATTTTTCATATGACCAGAGGTATCCTAGAAAAGTCCAACTCCTATTTTTAGAGCACTTTTATTTTTGCTTTGATTGTGTTGCTTATTATGATTGTTTCCATCGTTAGTTGACGAAATAAATGGAGTATTCGGAGATGGACCATAAGGTTTGAAGACTCGGAAGAATAAGGCAAGCAGCCCTTTGACCATGTTCAAGAAACCTTTTTATGCATGTCTCATAGCACCTTATTATTCAATGCATCGGAATCATGTTGAGGTGGAGACCACTTTGGTTGCTACCTTTGTTGTTTACTATTGATACTTGCATCAAGCATGACCCTACCTTCCTATGAGGGTTATGTGGGTGGGAGTAGATAGATGTATGCTATAATAGTTGGCTACGCAAAATGGGTCGGGGTTATGCATTGAGTGAAACAAGTGTGGTCTGACATACTTGCAAATGACCCAGTGGGTGCCACTAATGCCCCTGGGAGTTGATGAGGAGCTAGGGCACTACTTGGTGAAGAAGTAGTGTGCCGAGGCTTGACGAAAGTGTTGTTTACAGAGATGGATTAGATTTATGTGGGACTATCGTCCCAACCAAACATGCGCAACCACTCTACCCTTATATGGTAAAGGGCATTATTGATTACCTAGGTCGATACTAGCATGGTGCCCGCATTACTAGTGACGGGGGTGACATGAGGTCACTCTCGGGACGGGGTCGTGCTTGGATAGGCGACCATGACTGTTTTCACAGGGCATCGGACACACCGTTGGTACCCCGTGCTTGTGATATGTGATGCATACGGAGCGAGTCTCCACAAACCTTGAGATATGAAATGTTTGGCACGGGGCTGCTACCAATCAAGTGGACTCTATGTTAGTGTCGTCTAGGGAAAGATAGTGATCGGGTGCTTACCCCGGGTACTTGAGGTACCGCGGGTCGTGGATGACACGGAAGTTCCTCGGATCTTGTGGGTAAAGTGTGCAACCTCTGCAGAGTGTCAAACTATTCGAATAGCCGTGTCCGCGGTCAAGGACAGTTGGGTGGTGCTACTTAGACTATGTCCATAAGTTTCTGGGAAACAACACGATTCAGAGATATTGATGATGTGATTGTGAGGAAGTCACAATGAGCTTGTGCATGTGTTGATCACAACTCTTTCTCGATATTGATGTCTGTGACCTCCTGATACTTGTTACAGACACATGCATGCCCTTGTTATATGTTGATCATAATTGCATATGAAAAACTAGCTTTCCGCAAAACTGCCAACCTAGCAGTAGAGCCTTGCATAATTATTCTGTTATCACACTTGGGTTGCTTGCGAGTACATTCAATGTACTCATTGGCTTGCCACTGGTTATTTTATTGGCCAGGCTTGAGAGAGCAGGTTATGATGAAGATTTCTTGGTGACGAGCATGCGAGCTAGGACGCTTCCCAGTCAGAATGCCTGTAGGGTTAAGGCAGATGGCATGGGTCCAAGTTGTCATTGAAGATTTCCGCTGCGATGATATACTCAAGACTTGACCATTATGGTCCTAATTCTGTAATACGGTATGTATGGATGTAAGACTCTTGTTATTCAGCTTCTGTGTGTTCAGTGAGCATTGATCTCTGGTATCACTGTACAGGTGCATTCGGTGATCACGACTTATGAGTCGGGGTCCCCACAGAGCTGGTATCAGAGCCATCCTGACTGTAGGAAGCCTTAGTTAGCATGGTCATTAGTTAGGGTAAAACTATTTTCAAAACTATTAGTAGTTTTCAAAACTATCTATACTTCTCTTCCCTTCTCAGTTTTCGAAAAACTAGGCTATACTTGATCTCTTCCCCTTCAAAACCTTGGTCGCTAGAACCCTTATGCCCCTGACCACTGGATTTTCTGTAATCCTCGTGGAGTGCACCTTGCCAAACACTCACCGACCACTTTTGCACGCAAGATTGGTGACACCACGACAAGATGATACCAACAGAAACTACACCCTCGATGAGTGAGGACATGAAGACCCAGAAGATGGGGGACACCCTTGACAAGAACCCCCGAGATGGTGCAACTTTGGCCTATAAATGACCAGGGTATAGGTTATGCAAAAGTCATGATATGCATCGCTAATAGAGTAATCCTGTCACTACCGTTGTTGTATCGACAACCACCGGTGGATGAGAACCTTGCCATTTGGCCCGCCTCACTATAGTGAGCAGGAAAACGGTTCTCTTCATCCCCCGCTCTTGGTGTCGATGTTTTCATCAACGAACCCGACATGTTGGACCTCTATTATGCCTTGTTAATTGTCATTGCATATGGATTGCCTACCTGGTACCCTCGACGCCCCAGAAGGCACAAGGGATCGTCATGATTAAAGAGACAAGAGAAGACCAAGTCAACGCCAGCTACAAGGAGGCACCTTCACCACCTCACCTCATCAGGCGAGAAGTTGTTGAAGATTCTTCAGGCTCAACCTGGATCGTTCATCAAGCAACTACAAGGGGCATAGCAACACCTGAGGAAGCTCAGAAGACTGCACGAGGCACAAGTCACGACACTAAGTCCGAGAACCCCTAGGGTAGGATGAGTCTTGTACCCCCTATGCGCAGTCGAGTCCGTATGATGGTTCGAATAGAGCCATGATTGTGTGTTGTTTGCTTTTATTTGCTTGTGTTTTGATATGAGTCGCACTTTTGCCCAGGCTACAAGTGCATGGCTATATCACCTTCCTTGCCTTGTTTCTTTTGTTTTGGCCTTTTTGCACCTGTTTGTTGCACCTGCACTATAGAACCCCCTTTAGGCATTTCCCTCCTCTACGTTGCTTCTTCCCTCTATTCTCTCTCTCTCCCCAATTGAAGACCCGCAAGACAAGATGCACCAAGGTTTCTACCTCGGAAGCCAACTGGCACTGAAGACTTCTGCTACAACCTCCGCGATCTAGTGCAACTCGTAGAGTTAAGTTTAACCCTCCAGACCAGCAACCCAACTCCTAGACCCTTTGAGACTTCACGAGACACTCCAGCACGAATCCTTAACCATGTGCCTAACCCATGGTAAAGCGAGAGAACCTGTTAAGCCTTTGCAACCTTGCACAACACTGGGTCCGTAAAGGAGCTAGTGGACACGATGAGTGGGCATATTTTCATCCTGATATAGCACGAGGTCTAACGATGCCATAGATAGACCAGTTCGAGGATATTGGACAGACGACTTGGTGGTTTATATCAGTGACTTCGAGGAATTATCTGAGACCTTGATGGATTGTGAGGTCTTCATATTGGTGGGATCATGACTTTGGGAAAGCATGTAGGAGTGCCCGTTGGGCATGAGATTTGGATTTATGTAGGTGATTCTGGTCGGTATAATGCTGGATATGTCTGCATGATTCGGAGTAAGATTGGATTTAGACCGATAATCTTGATCATGATACCATGCTTCTCGGTGGACAATAACCTAGGAGATTGGATTATTTGTCGGAGTTGATTTAGGGGTCTATATAATCATGATCATGGAGATTACTTGACCCGGATGATGGGAATTTGGTGGACATACTATCATTATGCGTAGTGTCGGGGATATTACCCCGCGGTATGAACCGGCCGGAATTATAACCCGGCCGGACTTGGCATTCTACTTGGCGGTTTACACTTGGTAAAATATTGGTGACCCGGCAGGCGGATCATGGATGACAAGGCCCAAGGCCCAGAAGGCCGGTTCATATTAATAGTGGGCCGGTTTAATAATAAAGCGCAAGGAATATTCTCCATAAAGGAAGCAAGACTAGGACTCCTTGTAATAGATCAATCCTAGTCCTACTAGGACTAGTCATGTAAACCCGCCCCTTCAACATATATAAGGAGGGGCAGGGCTCCCCAAAGAGGACAAGCTTTTAGACAAACCACAAGTAGACAAGTTTCTAGGGTTAGACACCAAGAGCCGGTTTATCGGCGACACCGTCATAATGAGATCTAGCCTCAAACAGCACGTAGGGTTATTACCGGATGATGTTTCCCGGGGCCCGAAGCTGTCTAAATCCGTGTTTTGCATCGCGTCTCTCGATTCCGCTCAACCCCTTCAAGCTACCACATAGATGCGCGCCTCAACACTAAGTCCGTTGATCCGGACATCTGCCGTGTTAATTCCACGACACGTAGTCTTTCCGAGTATTTGGATATCATAGGGACTTGAGATCTTGTGGAGCACCGTAGACATCGGATTTGTAGAATTGTTGGATCATGTGGTGATTGATGGAATTACCGGGCTATTGGAGGTGATCTATAGGAAGGAAACAAAATCTTGGAGTGGCATATGACGTGTTTCCTTAGATTGGTGATGCATTATCGTGAGCCTTGCAAGAATAGGTTGAGTGCTTGGATTATGGAGTTTAATTTCAGCTCAGCAGCATGTATGATCTACCTTTGGATTTAAGAGGTAGGCATACATATAGATTTGGGGATCATAGACAGTATAGTTTTGTTAGACCGTCTCTTGAGAGTCATGAGGATATGTATGGCAATGAGTGGTGATTGAAGTTGGTCTCTGGGAGAAGATGCTTTTTCGTTTGGAGTACTAGATAGAGCTATTGGCATCTCAGAAACTGTGCTTAAGGATAAGATGATATAAGTTCACTCACTCACTAGAATCCTTGAAACCCTTAAGCCCCACCAAGCCACCACCTGGTCAGATTCTGACCACGGGCCTTGACTCAGAGTCAGGAAGGCCTCTGCAAATACTCAACCGAGACCACCGCCAATACCTCAGCTTACCTTGCGTACCCCTTAGACCTCATGGAGTAATTGGAAAAGTTGGGTAACATCATTATATGATGGCCTACTTGTCTGCCCGAAGACAAAGAAGAGACGGACAGCTGGATAGAAGACATTTGAAGACCGCCCTGTCAAGAAGGAAGATCTACACCGACCACCGTCATCAAGAAGTAAACTTCCGCGTCAAAGACCGGGCGTATCTGTAAACCACTCCTCTCAAAGGAACGCTCACACCAAGATGTATCAAGACTTGAAGGCACGATTCTAGTGGCACATAATGAAAAGAGAGATTTGCAACCTATGTTGCAAAGTGTGATGTGTGCCAAAGGGTCAAGGCTGAACATCAGCAACCCGCTGGATTGCTTCAACCACTCAAGGTTCCTGAGTGGAAGTGGGATAAAGTCGGGGTGGACTTCTTCACTGGATTACCAAGGTCGGATAGAGGACATGGCTCTATCTGGGTCATAGTCGATCATTTGACCAAGGTGGTCCATTTCATTCCTGTCAAGACCCCTTATAATGGCAACCGGCTGGCAGCTCTCTACATCGACCGAATTGTAAGTCTTCACGGCATTTCCCAAGGAGATTGTGTCAGGTCAAGGAACCCAGTTCACCTCAAGGTTCTGGAAGAAGTTCCGAGAAGCCTTGGGAACCAAGTATCTTTCAGCACGGCTTTCCACCCATAGACCGGAGGTCAGACTGAGCGAGTCAATCAGATTCTCGAAGTCATGACTCCGAGCCTGTGTCTTGGCATATGGAGCCAAGTGGGAGGATTGTCTCCCTTTTGCCGAGTTCTCCTATAACAACAGTTACCAGTCGAGCCTTCAGATGGCACCATTTGAGGTGTTGAACGGACACAGATGTCGCACACCCCTCAACTGGTCAGAGACTGGAGCAGGACTAGTCTTTGGACTGGATATTCTCCGCGCAGCGGAAGAGCAGGTCCAACTAGTCAGAGAGCGTTTGAAGGCAGCCAAGTCAAGGCAAAAGTGCTATGCTGACACTCACCGTCGGGACACGAGTTTCCATGTCAGGGACCACGTGTACCTGCGGGTAACCCCTCTGAAGGGAACCAAGCGTTTCCCCGTCAAGGGGAAGCTCGCACCAAGGTTCATTGGACCCTTTGAGATCACTGCAAGTCATGTAGTAGACGGCTCCCCAGCTAGATCTACCACCTGAGATACTCTCCGTGCACCAGTTCTTCCACGAGCCCCCACTCTGGAAGTACTTCTTACCTCCTAGCTAGCCCGATGCCCGCAAGGACATCGATCACCGAGCCTTTGACAGCTAACCCAACCTAACCTATGCAAGAGACCCCTCAACAACCTCCATCAAGGAAGGCATCAAGCAAGAGCCACACCACCAAGCACTTCAGGATTCCAAGGAGCACCGCTCAGAAGCAGAACCAACAAGGAGAAGTGAAGACTACCCCGTATCCAAGACTCCGCTTTTCTTTCCACGCCTAGTCTGGGAATCTCGGGGACGAGATTCTTGTAAGGGGGGTAGGTCTGTCACACCCTGATTTTCATGTCACATTGCTTAAGCTAATTTCCATGTTAAAAATGAGGATTTGCAAAAAACTTTTGAGTGTTTTTGACTTTGCTTGATTTGACTTTTGTTTGCTGTTTGCTAGTGCTCTAAAAATCAAATAAATCCTCCAACTCTTATACTTCATCTCCTTGACCCAAAACCTTTTCCCAATGATCATGCCATCTGTGTAGACCAGTATAGAATTTTCTTATAAAAATATTTTTGGCCAAATGGTATTTTCAAAAATTAGTTTTCCCAAAACCCCTGAATTGAGGTTTGCACTGCAAGTACCTTATTTAGGGTGTGAAAAATCTTTTAGAAAGTTTATCTGAATCCTATTAGGTATAGGACTCCCAGAAACCACAAAAGTATAATTTTAAAAGTTATTTTTATATTTTATTTAAAAGCTTTTTCTTAAGGCCAGAAATGGTCTTTAATAGGGAAAAATTATTTAATCATTTCAAAAATATTTGCCAAAATTCAGGGAGACTCATAGGACATATATTGTCCATATATAAGAGTTTCAGCACATGGTCCTGTTCAAAATATTGGGCAAATCCTTCCAAAACCCTTTCTGGATATTTCAAGCTTTTGAAATATTTACAAAGGAAATATTCTCCAAAACTTCCAGGGAAATTCTTTCATGTCATAAATGACATATTTGATGGTCTTGCAAAACCTCATGCCTTGAAGATCAAGGAAACATCCTCTAATCCCCTCAAAACCATTCTGTCCATATTTGAAGTTTGAGCAACTTTACATTGCCAAACTTGTCCAAATGCTCTCAAATTTGGTGCACATGCTAGAATGGCCTAATAAGGCATCTAGACCGAATGGCACAAGATTTGGAATAGAGCAACTTGATCAGATCACCCCAAAACCAATTCTGTTCAAATGCAAATTTGAACAACTTTACATTGTCAACTTTTTATCTGGAGCCTCAAACTTTGTGGGCATGTTCATAACCCCAAATGATGATGCTACACCAAGTGGTGCATCAAGGGGAGATGAATTGCTTGACTCAAACATGGTGAAACCATTTCTGTTGATTTCTAGGGTTCACCAAAGTTACATTGGCCACTTTGCCCAAATGAGCTCAAATTTGGTATAGGGGCCTAATTATATGTGACATTTGATCCTGTTAAGTCCCATGTCAAGTGGAGGTCATTTGCCTCCCCAAAACCTGATCAAACACCTTCTGTCCATTTACCAAAACCAGTGTTTGAACCTCTTTCACCATTTCCCTTTACCCCAAATTTCTACCACACCTTCCCCTGATCATCCTCTACCCCCAGTAAATTCCCCATGTCCTCAGCTAAATGATTGGGGGGGTAAAAACCCCATTTTTACTCTTGTGGACAGCCACACTCTTCTCCTCTTTCACCTCTCTCCTCACTCCGGTGGCCTCCAGGGCATCCTAGGCCGTCAGGCCAATTCTTTACTACTCCCTCTACCCTCTGGATACCGTTGGACACGCCCTGGGCGCCAGGGCACGCCAATGGCAGCCAAAAGCCCGCTCTGGAGCGCGTTACAGTGCTCCGGAGCACTGCAGCCGCCCTCCAATCACCAGCCCCGACCACCTAGGGCCTCCCCCTCGTGTCCCCCGAGGCCGCCTCGGCGTCCGGGACACGCTAGATGGTCGGCCCCCTCCTCCTTCTCTCTCCGGCGACCTGTGTCACACGTGCCCGAGCGCCGCCCGTGTCCACTAGTCGTCGCCCGTGTCCCTGCCATCCCTCGTGCTCGTTCCTCTCTCCCTCTCTCTTTCCCTGGTCGTAGACCACGCCCAGCAGGACCTCCAGAATATAACCTAGATCAAGAGTTTCGCCGCCGAAAGACTCTGTTGCCACCGAAAACCAATCTAGACCCTGTTCCGGCACCCTGCCGGAGGGGGCATCCCTCTCCGGTGGCCATCTTCATCATCCCGGCGCTCTCCATGACGAGGGGGGGTAGTTCACCCTCGGGGCTGAGGGTATGTATCAGTAGCTATGTGTTTGATCTCTCTCTCGTGTTCTAGAGATGGCACGATCTTGATGTATCGCGAGCTTTGCTACTATTGTTGGATCTTATGGTGTTTCTCCCCCTCTACTCTCTTGTAATGGATTGAGTTTTCCCGTTGAAGTTATCTTATCGGATTGAGTCTTTAAGGATTTGAGAACACTTGATGTATGTCTTGCATGTGCTTATCTGTGGCGACAATGGGATATCACGTGACCTACTTGATGTATGTTTTGGTGATCAACTAGCGGGTTTCGTGACCTTGGGAATCTATGCATAGGGGTTGGCACACGTTTTCGTCTTGACTCTCCGGTAGAAATTTTGGGGCACTCTTTGAAGTTCTTTGTGTTGGTTTGAATAGATGAATCAGAGATTGTGTGATGCATATCGTATAACCATGCCCACGGATACTTGAGGTGACAATGGAGTATCTAGGTGACATTAGGGTCTTGGTTGATTTGTATCTTAAGGTGTTATTCTAGTACGAACTCTAAGATAGATCGAACGGAAATAATAGCTTCGTGCTATTTTACTACAGACTCTTGAATAGATCGATCAGAAAAAATAACTTTGAGGTGGTTTCGTATCCTACAATAATATCTCGCTTGTTCGCCGCTATTAGTGACTTTGGAGTGACTCTTTGTTGCATGTTGAGGGCTAGTAATATGATCCAATTATGTTATCCTTGTTGAGAGAAATTTCACTAGTGAAAGTATGAACCATATGCCTTGTTTACTAGAATTGCAATACCGTTTACGCTCACTTTTATCTTTAGTTACCTTGATGTTTTTTTATTTTCAGATTACAAAAACCTATATCTACCATCCATATTGCACTTGTATCACCATCTCTTCGCCGAACTAGTGCACCTATACAATTTACCATTGTATTGGGTGTGTTGGGGACACAAGAGACTTTTTGTTATTTGGTTGCAGGGTTGTTTGAGAGATACCATCTTTCACATCATAATTTTGAACTTAGCTTGCTTTTTGGTTATGAAGAAATTAAACATAGAACTAAGAATCTTCTAGGATTTGCCCTTGATAAACTTCTTGATTTTGATCTAGAGGAAATTTATATGTATTGTGCGGTGAATTGCATTGCAAATCCTTATATTGCCAATTACACAAAGACAAGAAAACAAATAGGAGATGAACAAAATACTAATGAAAGGGAATAGACTTCCCAATATCCTTCTATTATTTCTTATGATGAATCAGGTAATGTGGAGGAGCCTTCTATTCAACCAATATCATTAATAAGGAGCTCCAAAAAGAGGATTAAACCCATATATGATGTGAAGAAGAAAAAGAAAAGACGGGGAAGCAAAGATAAAAAGGTATCCCTTCCAAATGATGTTGCTTCCATTACCCATTGTGATGATGATAATCGCTTTACTATCGGTGCTATCCATACTATTAATGATGAGAGTGATTATTCTTATGATATGAAAAGGCCCAAGCTTCGGGATGCTATGTTTGATGAGAATGACATGTTTGAGAATTTATTTGCTACAATTAATGTTTGTCCCAAGCTTGGGGATGCGACGTTTGATGAAGAGGATATTTTTAGTCCCCCATGTTTTGGTGAGCAAGTTTATTATGATGAAAGCATGCCTCCTACTTATGATGATTATTGTGATGACACTTATGCTATAAAAAGTAGTGATGATTATATTTATAAAACTTGTCATGATTATGATTACTCTTTTTCTGAATATTACTCTTTTAATGTGGAAACAATCTATAGTATTCAAGTTTCTTATGATACTCCCACTATTCCGAATAAGAAGAATGTTGCTTATGTGGAGAGTAATAAAATTTCTATGCAAATAGATCATGAAAAGAATGCTTTATGTGCTGGTTATATGGTTGAATTCATTCATGATGCTACTGAAAATTATTATAAGAGAGGATCATATGCTTCTACATATTGCAATAATATCACTTTTCCTCTCTATCTGCTTAAAATCTTGAAGCTATGCTTGTTTTGTTTTCCTATGCTAGTTGATTATTGTTCCGATAAGTTGTTTACTCACAAAGACCCTATGCATAGGAAGTGGGTCAGACTTAAATGTGCTAGTCATATTCTTCATGATGCTCCCTTTGTTTCAATCCTTATCTTTTATGCGAGCATCATTGAAATCATTGTGCCTAGCTAGGGTCGTTAAACGATACCACTTGTTGGGAGGCAACCCGATTTTATTTTCTTTGCTCTTGCTTCTGTTAGGGAATAAATATTGCATCTAGCTTCTTTTTAGATGTGGTATTTTGTTTCTGTTAGTGTTCGTGCCAAGTAGAAACTTTGGGAAGACTTGTGTGAAGTTTATGCTATCATGCTGTAAAAACAGAAACTTTAGTGCTCACAAGATTGGCTACCATTTTTTTCTGGGGAGTGATTTTTAGTTGATTCTTCTTACAGATGATTATTCGACAAATTCCTCATGTCCACCAATTTATTTAATAACTTTTAGGGTTACAGAAGTATTCGAAAGTTACAGATTGCTACAGACTGTTCTGTTTTTGACAGATTCTGTTTTCTGTGTGTTGTTTGCTTATTTTGATGAATCTATGAGTAGTATCGGAGGGTATGAACCATGGATAAGTTGGAATACAGTAGATAATACACCAATATGAATTTAGAATGAGTTCACAACACTACCTAAGTGGTGGTCTTACTTTCTTATACTAACGGAGCTCACGAGTCTTCTATTGAGTTTTGTGTTGTGAAGTTTTCAAGTTTTGGGTAAAGATTCGATGGACTATGGAATAAGGAGTGGCAAGAGCATAATCTTGGGGATGCCAAAGGCACGCCAAGGTAAAATTCAAGGACAACCAAGAGCGTAAGCTTGGGGATGCCCCGGGAAGGCATCCCCTCTATCGTCTTCGTCTATCTGTAACTTTAATCGATGCTATATTTTTATTCACCACATGATATGTGTTTTGCTTGGAGCATCATTTTGTTTTATTTTGTTTTGCTTGCTGTTTGAAAAATATCCCAAGATATGAAATTCTTAAATGTTAGAGAGTCTTCACATAGTTACATAATTATTCAACTAGTCATTGATCTTCACTTATATCTTTCGGAGTAGTTTGTCGTTTGCTCTAGTGCTTCACTTATATATTTTTAGAGAACGACGGTGGTTTTATTTTGAAGAAATAGATGAACTCTCATGCTTCACTTACATTATTTTGACAGTCTTTTAGAACAACATAGTAATTGCCTTTGGTTATGAATTTAGTCCTAAATATGATGGGCATCCAAGAGGGATATAATAAAAACTTTCATATAAAGTGCGTTGAATACTATGAGAAGTTTGATATTTGATGATTGTTTTGAGATATGAAGATGGTGATATTAGAGTCATGCTATAGGCGCAACTATGAATTTGAGGAACACTTGTGTTAAAGTTTGTGATTCTCGTAGCATGCACGTATGGTGAACCGCTATGTGACGAAGTTAGAGCACGAGATATTTATTGATTCTCATCCTTTGTGTGGAGGTCGGGATCGCGTGATGGTTAACTCCTACCAAACCTTCCCCTAGGAGCATGTGTTAAATATTTTGTTTTGATGACTCTTTTATTTTTGCAATAAGTATATGAGTTCTTTATGACTAAAGTTGAGTCCATGGATTATACGCTCTCTCACCCTTCCACCATTGCTACGCTCTCTTGTACCACACAACTTTCGCAGGTATCATACACCCACCATATACCTTCCTCAAAACAGCCACCATACCTACCTATCATGGCATTTTCATAGCCATTCCAAGATATATTGCCATGCAACTTTCCACAGTTCTGTTACTATGACACGCTTCATATTGCCATATTGCCATGCATGATCATGTAGTTGATGTCGTATTCGTGGCAAAGCCACCATTCACACTTCATTCATACATGTCACTCTTGATTCATTGCACATCCCGGTACATCGCCGTAGGCATTCACATAGAGTCATATTTTGTTCTAGTTTCGAGTTGTAATCTTTGAGTTGTAAGTAAATCAAAGTGTGATTATCTTCATTATTAGAGCATTCTCCCGTGTGAGGAAACAAAAAAAGAGAGAGAAAGGCCAAAAAAAGAGAAGGCCCAAAAAAGAGAGGGGGGCTAAAAAAAGCCCCTCCAAAAAAATGAGAGAAAAAGAGAGAAGGGACAATGCTACTATCCTTTTCCACACTTGTGCTTCAAAGTAGCACCATAATCTTCATGATAGAGAGTCTCTTGTTTTATGACTTTCATATACTAATGGGAATTTTCATTATAGAACTTGGCTTGTATATTCCAATGATGGGCTTCCTGAAAACACCCTAGGTCTTCATGAGCAAGCAAGTTGGATGCACACCCACTTAGTTTCTTCTGTTGAGCTTTCATACATTTATAGCTCTAGTGCATCCGTTGCATGGCAATCCCTACTCACTCACATTGATATCTATTGATGGGCATCTCCATAGCCCATTGATACGCCTAGTTGATGTGAGACTATCTTTCTCTTTTATCTTCTCCACACCCACCACTCCATTCCACCTATAGTGCTATATTCATGGCTCACGCTCATATATTGTATGAAAGTTGAGAAGTATGAAAAAAAATTGAGTTTGAGATAATTGCTTGCCTGAAACCGGGGTTGTGCATGATATGAATATTTTGTGTGATGAAGAGGGAGCATAGCCAGACTATATGATTTTGTAGGGATAACTTTCTTTGGCCATGTTATTTTGAGAAGACATGATTGCTTTGTTAGTATGCTTGTAGTATTATTACTCTTATGTCAATATACACTTTTGCCTTGAATCTTTCGGATCTGAACATTCATGCCACAATAAATAAAATTACATTGAGAATTATGTTGGGTAGCATTCCACAATAAAAAATTTGTTTTTATCATTTCCCTACTCGAGGACGAGAAGGAATTAAGCTTGGGGATGCTTGATACGTCTCCAATGTATCTATAATTTTTGATTGTTCCATGCTATAATATTATCCTTCTAGGATGTATTATGGGCTTTTATATACACTTTTATATGATTTTTGGGAGTAACCTATTAACCCAGAGCCAGGGCCAGTTTCTCTTTTTCCCTTGCTTTAGAGTATCACAGAACAGGAATATCAAACGGAGCCCAATTGACCTGAAACTCAACGGGGGACGTTTTTGGACCAGAAGAAGACCTGAGAATACCGGAGGAGGACCAATGTCACACCCTGCATTCTATAACATGTTATTTGCATCAATGAAGCATGAAAATTTGGACCAGCAATTTTTTTAGCATCATTTGGCTTTTATTTGGAGTTGAGTTTTTCTTCATGTGCTTTTTCATGTGCTCATTAAAGTCAACTATTACCTCTTGTAGAATTCATCTCCATACCCAAAACTTCTGCCCAATGATCATGCCAAGTGTTATATAACAGTATAGTATTTTCTTACAAAATTAATTTGGCCAAAATGTATTTTTATAAATTTAGTTTACCAAAAACCCCTGAATTGAGATTTGCACTTCAAGTGCTTGATTTAGGGTGAGAAAATTATTTCAAAAGGTACATTTAAGACCTAGTAGTCATAGGACTCCCAGAAACCACTAAAGTATAATTTTAAAAGTTATTTTCCTATTTTATTTAAAAGCTTTTTCTTAAGGCCAGAAATGGTCTTTAATAGGGAAAAATTATTTAAGCATTTCAAAAATATTTGCCAAAATTCAGGGAGACTCAGAGGACATATATTGTCCATATATAAGAGTCTCAACACTTGGTCATGTTCAAAATAATGGGCTAATCCCTCTAAAACCCTTCCTGGATATTTCAAGCTTTTGAAATATTTACAAAGGAAATATTCTCCAAAAATTCCAGGGAAATTCTATCATGTCATATATGACATATTTGATGATCTTGCCAAGTTCCATGCCCTGGGAAGCAAGAAAACATCCTCAAAACCCACCATAACCATTATGTCCATATTTGAAGTTTGAGCAACTTTACATTGCCAAACTTGTCCAAATGCTCTCAAACTTGGTGCACATGCTAGAAATGCCTAATAAGGCATCTACACCAAATGGCACAAGATTTGGAATAGAGCAACTTGATCAGAACACCCCAAAACCCTTTCTGTTCAAATGAAAATTTGAACAACTTTACATTACCAACTTTTTACCTGGAGCTTCAAACTTTGTGGGCATGATCAATACCCCAAATAATGAAGCTACACCAAGTGGTGCATCAAGGGGAGATGATTAGCTTGACTCAAACAAGATGAAGCCATTTCTGTTGATTTATAGGGTTCACCAAAGTTACATTGGCTAGTTTCTTCAAATGAGCCCAAATTTGGTGAAACACCCTATTTTCACATGTCATTCAATCCTGTTATGTGTCATGGCAAGTGGAGATCATTTGCTTGACCAAACACTGATCAAACACCATCTGGATTTCTACTACAACCCTCTTCTTGATCACTTTTACCTTTTACCTTGGCCTCAACTTTCTACCACGCATTCATCTGGTTACTAGCTACCTCCAGTAACTTCCCCAAGTCCCCAGCTCCATGATTGAGGGGTAAAAACCCTAGTTCACCCTGCTGGACATCCATTTTCTACCAAGTCACCAGCCTCTCTTCTCTCTCACAGCATCTCCAGAGCATCCAAAGCTTCAGCCGTAGTGCTTGCATCACCCTGGACCCCCTAGACACGATGGACGCATCCAGAGGGCCAATGGCATGCCGTGGCATGCGATAAGGGCGCTCCAGAGCGTGCTACAGTGCGCCCACGCACTGTAGCTTCAGCCAATCGTCTGCCCCCGACAGCCTCGGGCTCTCCCCTCGCGCCAGTCGATGCCCCTCGACATCCGCAACCACCCCGGCGCTGTCCCCCTCCTCCTGCGCCCTCCAGTGGCCGTCGCCACACGCGCACCGGCCACCCGCGACGCCCACTCCTCGGGCTCGCACGCGCGCACGGTCTGGAAGCCTCCCCGCTCCTCCTCTCTCCTCAAATGGACGTCGGGCTCGTCCAGCAACGCCGTAGACTCGCTCCCGTCGCCTCCCGTGCACTGTAGCATCGAGCAGGAGCTCGCCGGCGCACCGGTTCACGGGAACCCGCCGTTCCCCTATAAATAGGACCCCCCCCCCCCCGAGCCCTCCTCTCTGCACCAGCAGCTTCTCCTCATCCCCAGCATCACTCCAGCACCACCCGTTCTTCCCCAGAGAGCCCTAGTGCTCGGGATCGACCGAAGCTCCGCCGCGTCGGGCCGCCGGTGATCTCGCAGTACGGGCCTCCTCGGCCCTTCCTTTTGCCCGATCTAGAACCACCATGCGTCACTGATGCTTTCCCCTCGCTTTCCCCTCTCTGTCGCAGTCGGAATCGGCCGGAGCGACGACTTCCCGACGACCCTCCGCCGTCCCACCTCGCCGCCGGCGAACCCGACCTCCCCGGCGTGTCGCACCACCACCACTGCCTCTGCAACTCGACGCTGAAACCGTCCCTGCCCTCCGTTGCCGTCGCCGTGGCCGGAATCAACGCCGGTGAGCTCGCCGTCGCCGTGGCCGTGAGGTTGGAGATGACAGGCAGGCCCCGCCTGTCATCCTCACCCCTCTCTCCCCCTCCTCACAGCCGCTGACTGCCGGGCCCCGCCCGTCAGGTTTGAAAACCTGACGTGCGCGCGCTGGCGCCCGTACGGCTGGGCTGGATGCCCTGGGCCGTGCACTGTGGCCCCTCTGGCCCAGTTGCACAGGGCATTTTCTTCTTTTCTTTTCTGTAATTATTTCAAACATTTTTACAGAAATGAATATTGGTCCAAATGAAATAATTCCAACTCCTAAATTCTTGTAATATTCCAACCTATTTAATGGTGTCACTTTCACACACATCCATGCAACTTTTCTGTTCTGTTCAAATTTAAATTTAAATTTGAGCAATAAAACTCCTGTTCTAAAATCATTAGATTCCATTCTGTTACTCCAAAACTCCAACTAAGAATTTTCTCCATCTTAGAAATCCCTCTAGTATTTAACAAAAATAAGTTGACATTTTTCTGAGCACTTTGATTTTTCTGTTTTGTTTGTGGTCTTATTTTTCCGTTGTTATTATGCGACGTATAGATACCGTATTTGACGAAGTTGCTGAAGAAGGAGAAGGAGAAGGATTTGAAGACTTTGAAGACCAAGCCAATCCAGGCAAGCAGCCCTTTGACCATGATACACTTGTTCTTCGGAACCCGTTTGTTTCCGATGCATGATGATAGGGTTACGATGGTGACCTAGTTGAAACCACCACATGATGCATGCTTTACTCTTGATCTTGCCATGTGCTAGATGCAATGCATATGGTTAGTAGTAATGAATAGTGATGCATGTGTGACATGAACCTTCGTGGTTGAAATCTTTGCATAAAACCCCGTCGGGTGCCATTCATGCCCGAGGGAGATGATGAGTTGGGTAACCACTTGATGACGAAGTGGTGTACCGAGACAAGTATGTGTTTTTCAAACGGATTGGGTAACCATTCTGTTATTCCAACCATACATGTGCAACCACTCTACCCCTTATGGGACGGGGCGTTATTGATTACTTAGGCCGATACTAGCATGGTGCCCGCATTACTAGTGACAGGAAGACTTGAGGTCTTTCCCGGGACGGGGTCGTGCTTGGATAGACGACCATGACTGTTTTCACAGGGCACCGGACACACCGTTGGTCCCTTCGGGTACGCGTGACATTGAAATTAGGGCAAGTCCCGTAATCTATTGTTTGTACTCGAGGGTCGTGTACCAACGAATGGACTCTATGTTAGTGTCGTCTAAGGAAAGATAATGACCGTGTGCTTCCCCCGAGTACTTGAGGTACTGCCGGATCGTGGATGACACGAAAGCTTCCCGGATCTTGTGGGTAAAGTGTACAACCTCTGCAGAGTGTAAAACTATTCGAATAGTCGTGTCCACGGTCAAGGACAGTTGGGTAACCGCTCTTGGGCTACGTCCAATGTTTGCAAAACCATGTGTGTGTATGAGAGTCAAGGTGGTGACTTGACTCGAGGAGTTGAATCATATTCATGTTGATATCGGTAACCTGCCTTCGAGGTTACGCGAGTTTTTTATTCTAGCCCTTGCTAGAATGTTCATTATTGTTCAATTGCACTGTTACTTTGTACCACATCATGGGTTGCTTGCGAGTACATTCAAAGTACTCATTGGCTTGCCACTGGTTATTTAATTGGCCAGGCATGGAGGAACAGGAATTTTAGGAAGAGTTCTTTGGAGACGAACATGCGAACTAGGGTTAAGGCAGATGGCATGGGTTCTACCTATTATCGAAGACTTCCGCTATTTGAGTTATTTGCTATTCAGCCCTTGAGGCTTTATCTATATAAGACTTGGCCATAATGGCCTTAATTTGTGTAAGACGATATGTATGGATGTAAGCCTCTTGTTATTCAGCTTATGTGTGTTCAGTGAGCATTGATCTCTGGGATCACTGTACACGTGCATTCGGTGATCTCGACTTCTAAGTCGGGGTCCCCACAGAGTTGGTATCAGAGCCATCCTGACTGTAGGAAGCCTTAGTTAGCATGGGCGTTAGTTAGATGAGACCCCCTTTTCAAAAACCTTCTGAACCTCTCTTCTTTTCTAAACCTGAGATTTCATCAGCTTATTAACCCCTCCTATTCCACCTTTGTAGATGGCCGCTGTACCCGAAGAGCACCTGACCACTGGGTTTCCCTTGCTTCTCGAGGATAGCCTCCAGGAGTGTCAGTTCCACCGAGCGCCCATCCTCACCTACCTTGAGCATTGGGTTAGCGACACAGAGGTGGAGTACCATGTGGAAGTGATCGTGAAGGCAAACGATCCTCCCACAAGTTGGTTCTTCGAGGGACACCAGATGGCAACACTACATCTCGCTGTCGAGGCTGCTGCACTCAAGGCACTAACCCGTCTCCGCGAGCTTCTTCCGGAGATGGCAGCCAAGATGACAACTCGCTTCCTACCTTATCGGAAGGAAGGTGAAGAAGAAAGCAGCGCACTAGCCCCTCCACAGAAGGAAGGACTCTCGCTTCGGTTCCAGACCTACTTCAGTCTATGTGCCGACAGCTTGGCACAAGACTTGGCCTCGGAATCAATGAAGCTTCGAGAAGAACTTCACAAGACCAAGGCAATTCTTCGTCGAGCTCAAGAGAAGACAAATAGGATCAAGAAGGAAGGAGCACCTTCTGGACAGTCCGCTATCGCATACCAAGGCGGAAGGCCCTCCGAGGATGTATCTTCCAAGAATGAAGAACCACCTCGGCAACGCCGGATGACGGCAAGGGAATATCGCAAGCTTTTCCCTGCACCACCGACGAAGCACCGTTGTATCCAACTCCTCCACTCCCCCACACCCTCAAGTGACAAGGAGGCCCAGACAGATGAAGACAAGGAGGAAGATCCAGAAGAGCCGGAATACGCGACCGAGCATTCCGCCGCTTAGGCATTATTCGCTACTCGGATATGCCAGTTGTGACCCCTACGGTAGGATAGGTCGTGTAACCCCTATGCGCAGTCGAGTCCTTGCATGGTTCATATGAAACCATCTAGTATTTGCTTTTGTTGTGTCTGGATGTATGTCGTATTCTTCCTTCGGGAATGTGTAAACGACTACATCACCCATTTGGATTTTAATGAATGTGTTTGGCCTTTCGGCCCTTGCATGATTTGATTAGTGTCACACCCACGCCCTTACTAGGCACCCATCTATCTTGCTTTCCCTCTTCCAAGTCATGAGACCTTTTACCGCTCCAACAGGATGCCTGTTGTAACTCATACTGGTACCTCTACCCAGCAGCCTGAAGCCGAAGCATCCGCTCAGCCAGAGGCAGGCCACGACCCAACCAACGACCAAGCTCCACCACCTCCTCTGAACATGGACATGGCTCAGCTTCTCCAAGCCTTACGAGAGGAACGCCAAGCCAACACTGCAGCCCTTCAGCTGATTGCTCAAGCTGTCACCAACAACCGCCAGCCGGCGGGGAATGGCAATGGACGTTCCACGTTGGCAGAGTTCAAGAAGCATGCACCGCCAACCTTTATCGAGACTGCTGAACCCCTGGATGCAGACGACTGGATCCGCTCCATTGAGGAAATACTGGAACTAGTCGGATGCACCGAAGACCGCGAGAAGGTGGCTTATGCAGCCCACTGCCACGGGGGGACTGCTAGAGCTTGGTGGGATGGATTCAAGGTCATGCATGCTGAACAAGACATCACTTGGGTCAACTTCAAGGCAGAATTCCGCAAGGCCCACATTCCTTCAGGAATCATGGCTATCAAAAAGCGTGAGTTCCGAGCCCTGAAGCAAGGAAGTGGCACTGTCAAGGAGTACATGTAGAAGTTCAGTGTTCTGTCAAGGTATGCCCCTGAAGATGTCAGCACTGATGCTGCAAAAAGGGAGCGCTTCATGGAAGGCCTCAATCAGACTCTGCAATACTCCCTTGTCGTGTGCGACTGCCCATCCTTCCCTGACCTGGTGAACAAAGCACTTATGCTTGAAGACAAGCGGTGTGCTTTGGAAGACACTCGCAAGCGCAAGATGGTCAGTAAGGGAAGTTCCAGCAACCAGAAGCCTCGTCCGTGGCAGACAGCCCCGGCCAAGCCAACGTATCAGCAACCTAGAGCTCCTGCACCTCGCACCAACCCTCAGCCTCAGCAGTATGCCAAACCAAGGCCAGCTTTCAACCCCAATACCAGTGGTGGCAACAAGATCAATCCAAACCAAGTCACTTGCTTTGGATGTGGTCAGTCCGGACACATCTAAAGGGTGTGCCCCAACAAGAAGCCAGATGCCCCGCGCCCCAATGCGCAGAACCAGGGACAAGGCCGCGGGATGCCACCAAGGAACCCAGCTCCTCGCAATCCACCTAACCATGGGAAGGGGCGTGTGAATCACGTCACTGCTTTAGAAGCCCAAGAAGACCCAGACGTCGTGCTGGGTACGTTCCTTGTCAACTCAGCACATGCAACTGTCTTGTTTGATTCTGGAGCAACGCATTCATTTGTCACTCAAAGATTTGCATTAAAAAGTGGCATGACCACTACACCCCTGAATAACTCTATGGTGGTACAAACCCCCAGAGCAGAGATGAGAGCCAAGATAGGTTGTAAGGGAGTCAGTATTACCATTAACGGTGTAGATTTCCTAGCAGACCTCATCATCCTAAGATCTCAAGGCTTGGATGTGATCTTAGGGATGGATTGGCTCAGCAAGCATCAAGGCTTGTTAGACTGTGCCAATCGGACCGTCACTGTGAACAATGACCAGGGAGTCGGAGTCAAGTTTGCTCCCAACTCCTCTTCCGCTCAAGCCGCTCAAGTCAACTGTCTGTCTGAAGTTGGGCTAGAGCAAGTACCGGTGGTATGTGAGTATCCTGATGTCTTTCCGGATGAACTACCGGGAATGCCCCCTGACCGTGACATTGAGTTCATCATCGAGCTCGTGCCCGGGGCAGGACCCATCTATAAGAAGCCTTATAGAATGGGGACGGAAGAATTAGCCGAGTTGAAGAAGCAGCTGGAAGAGCAGCTGAGGAAGGGATTTATCCGCCCAAGTGCCTCCCCTTGGGGATCTCCTGTTCTGTTTGTGGCAAAGAGGGACGGTACCATCCGCTTATGCATTGACTATTGTTCCCTCAATGATGTTACAATCAAGAACAAATATCCACTTCCCAAGATCGTAGATCTGTTTGATCAGCTCAGCGGAGCCAAGGTGTTCTCCAAGATCGACCTCAGATCTGGGTACTACCAGCTGAAGATCAGACCCCAAGATATTCTGAAGACGGCATTCGTAACCAGATATGGCCTGTACGAGTGCACGGTCATGTCCTTTGGGTTAACCAATGCTCCAGCTTACTTCATGTATCTCATGAATAAAGTCTTCATGGAATATTTGGACAAGTTCGTTGTTGTCTTTATCGACGACATTCTTGTCTTCTCGAAGTCGAAGGAAGAACACGTGGAGCATCTGAGGATGGTCCTAGACAAGCTTCGAGAGCACCAACTGTATGCCAAATTCAGCAAGTGTGAGTTCTGGCTGCATAAAGTTGGATTCTTAGGTCACGTCTTGACCGAAGAAGGATTATCAGTTGATCCCGCAAAGATCGAAGCCGTGACCCAATGGCAATCTCCAACGACCATCAAGGAAGTCAGAAGCTTCCTCGGACTTGCGGGCTATTACCGCAAATTCATGGAAGGATTCTCTAGCATTGCACGGCCAATGTCTCAGCTCCTCAAGAAGGACAAGAAGTTCGAGTGGACGCCAAAATGCGAAGAAAGCTTCCAAGAACTCAAGAAGAGATTGACCACCGCCCCAGTTTTGGCAACACCTGATATTCACAAGGAGTTCGTGATATATTGTGATGCCTCTCGAACCGGACTGGGAAGCGCTCTGATGCAAGAAGGCCGAGTCATAGCATACCTTTCCAGGCAGCTACGACCTCATGAGGAGAACTATGCTACTCACGATCTTGAGTTAGCGGCAGTAGTTCATGCCTTGAAGACATGGCGGCATTACCTCCTAGGGAAACGGTGTGAGATATACACAGACCACAAAAGTCTGAAGTACATTTTCACCCAAAAGGAATTGAACATGAGGCAGCGAAGATGGTTGGAACTCATCAAAGACTATGACCTCAATGTTCAATATCACCCCGGGAAGGCTAACGTGGTGGCCGATGCCTTAAGCAGTAAGGCTTGCTCCTTGAATGCTGTTATTCAAGATAGGCAGCCAGCCTTGTTTAAGGAACTCGAGCAATTCAGTTTGGAATTGGTCACCCCTGGATTTCTGGATCATTTGGAAGTCAGACCGACCCTGATGGACGAAGTCAAGAAGGCACAAGATGGACACG
Organism: Secale cereale; assembly: GCA_902687465.1. NCBI lineage: Eukaryota > Viridiplantae > Streptophyta > Magnoliopsida > Poales > Poaceae > Secale > Secale cereale. The sequence continues at coordinate 487,764,019 of LR738715.1, read as the reverse complement.
CAAGCATTGAAGGCATCAAGATGAAGATGAAGCTAGGCAAGGCCCCAGGATTCTCCGAAGACGAGCACGGGATTGTTTGGTACAAAGGCCGCATCTGCGTACCAAACAACACAGAGCTGAAGAACCTAATTTTGCAAGAAGCCCACGACACTCCGTATTCCATCCACCCCGGAGGAACCAAGATGTATCAAGACTTGAAGGCACGATTCTTGTGGCACGGGATGAAAAGAGAGATTGCAACCTATGTTGCAAAGTGTGATGTGTGCCAAAGGGTTAAGGCTGAATATCAGCGACCTGCTGGATTGCTCCAACCACTCAAGGTTCCTGAGTGGAAGTGGGATAAAGTCGGAATGGACTTCATCACTGGTTTACCAAGGTCGAATAGGGGACATGACTCCATCTGGGTCATAGTCGACCATTTGACCAAGGTGGCCGATTTTATTCCTGTCAAGACTACCTACTCAGGCAACCAGCTGGCAACTCTCTATATCAACCGGGTCGTAAGTCTTCACGGCGTTCCCAAGGAGATTGTGTCAGATCGAGGCACCCAGTTTACTTCAAGGTTCTGGAAAAGATTCCCAGAAGCCTTGGGAACCAAGTTATCTTTCAGCACAACTTTCCACCCACAGACCGGAGGTCAGACAGAATGAGTAAATCAAATTCTCGAAGACATGCTCCGAGCCTGTCTCTTGGCATATGGAGCCAAGTGGGAAGATTGTCTCCCTTTTGCCGAGTTCTCCTATAACAACAGTTACCAGTCGAGCCTTCAGATGGCACCATTTGAGGTGTTGTACGGACGCAGATGCCGCACACCCCTCAACTGGTCAGAGACCGGAGAAGGGCTAGTTTTTGGACCAGATATCCTCCCCGAAGCAGAAGAGCAAGTCCAACTAGTCAGAGAACGTTTGAAGGTAGCCAAGTCAAGGCAGAAGAGTTATGCTGACACTCGACACCGAGACATGAGTTTCCGTGTCGGAGATCATGTGTACCTGCGGGTAACCCCTCTAAAGGGAACCAAGCGTTTCCATGTCAAGGGGAAGCTTGCGCCAAGATTCATTGGCCCTTTCAAGATCACCGACCGACGAGGAGAAGTGGCTTACCAGTTGGAACTACCACATGAGCTATCCGATGTGCACAATGTGTTCCATGTGTCACAACTCCGGAAATGTCTCCAAGTTCCAGACAAGCCTAATCTCTATAAGGATGTTGATCACCAAGCCATTGATCTGCAGCCTGATTTGACCTACCGCGAGAATCCCATCCGTATTCTGGACGAAGCAGAACGACGGACGCGAAGCCGTACCGTCCAATACTTCAACGTCCAGTGGAGCAACCACACCGAAGCAGAAGCAACCTGGGAACGTGAAGACTATCTTAGATCAGAGTTTCCCGATCTCTTTTAAGACCTAGTTTAGGAATCTCGGGGACGAGATTCTTGTAAGGGGGGTAGGTCTGTCACACCCTGCATTCTGTAACATGTTATTTGCATCAATGAAGCATGAAAATTTGGACCAGCAAATTTTTTTAGCATCATTTGGCTTTTATTTGGAGTTGAGTTTTTCTTCATGTGCTTTTTCATGTGCTCATTAAAGTCAACTATTACCTCTTGTAGAATTCATCTCCATACCCAAAACTTCTGCCCAATGATCATGCCAAGTGTTATATAACAGTATAGTATTTTCTTACAAAATTAATTTGGCCAAAATGTATTTTTATAAATTTAGTTTTCCAAAAACCCCTGAATTGAGATTTGCAATGCAAGTGCTTGATTTAGGGTGAGAAAATTATTCCAAAAGGTACATTTAAGACCTAGTAGTCATAGGACTCCCAGAAACCACAAAGTATAATTTTAAAATTTATTTTCCTATTTTATTTAAAATCTTTTTCTTAAGGCCAGAAATGGTCTTTAATAGGGAAAAATTATTTAAGTATTTCAAAAATATTTGCCAAAATTCAGGGAGACTCAGAGGACATATATTGTCCATGTATAAGAGTTTCAACACTTGGTCATGTTCAAAATAATGGGCTAATCCCTCTAAAACCCTTCCTGGATATTTCAAGCTTTTGAAATATTTACAAAGTAAATATTCTCCAAAAATTCCAGGGAAATTCTATCATGTCATATATGACATATTTGATGAACTTGCCAAGTCCCATGCCCTGGGAAGCAAGAAAACATCCTCAAAACCCTCCATAACCATTATGTCCATATTTGAAGTTTGAGCAACTTTACATTGCCAAACTTGTCCAAATGCTCCCAAACTTGGTGCACATGCTAGAAATGCCTAATAAGGCATCTAGACCAAATGGCACAAGATTTGGAATAGAGAAACTTGATCAGAACACCCCAAAACCCTTTCTGTTCAAATGCAAATTTGAACAACTTTACATTACCAACTTTTTACCTGGAGCTTCAAACTTTGAGGGCATGATCAATACCCAAAATAATGAAGCTACACCAAGTGGTGCATCAAGGGGAGATGATTAGCTTGACTCAAACAAGATGAAGCCATTTCTGTTGATTTCTAGGGTTCACCAAAGTTACATTGGCTAGTTTCTTCAAATGAGCCCAAATTTGGTGAAACACACTATTTTCACATGTCATTCAATCATGTTAAGTGTCATGGCAAGTGGAGATCATTTGCTTGACCAAACACTGATCAAACACCTTCTGGCTTTTTACTAAAACCCTCTTCTTGATCACTTTTACCTTTTACCTTGGCCTCAACTTTCTACCACACGTTCATCTGGCTACTAGCTACCTCCAGTAACTTCCCCAAGTCCCCAGCTCCATGATTGAGGGGTAAAAACCCTAGTTCACCCTGCTGGACATCCATTTTCTACCAAGTCACCAGCCTCTCTTCTCTCTCACAGCATCTCCAGAGCATCCAAAGATTCAACCGTAGTGCTTGCATCACCCTGGACCCCCCAGACACGGTGGACGCGTCCAGAGGGCCAATGGCATGCCGTGGCATGCGATAAGGGCGCTCCAGAGCACGCTACAGTGCGCCCACGCACAGTAGCTTCGGCCAATCGTCTGCCCCCGACAGCCTCGTGCTCTCCCCTCGCGCCAGTCGATGCCCCTCGACGTCCGCAACCACCCCGGCGCTGTCCCCCTCCTCCTGCGCCCTCCAGTGGCCATCGCCACACGCGTACCGGCCGCCCGCGACGCCCACTCCTCGGGCTCGCACGCGTGCACGGTCTGGAAGCCTCCCCGCTCCTCCTCTCTCCTCAAATGGACGTAGGGCTCGTCCAGCAACGCCGTAGACTCGCTCCCGTCGCCTCCCGTGCGCTGTAGCATCGAGCAGGAGCTCGCCGGCGCACCGGTCCACGGGACCCCGCCGTTCCCCTATAAATAGGACCCCCCCCCCCCCCCCCCCCCCCCCCCCCCCCCCCCCCCCCCCCCCCGAGCCCTCCTCTCAGCACCAGCAGCTTCTCATCATCCCCAGCATCACTCCAGCACCACCCGTTCTTCCCCAGAGAGCCCCAGTGCTCGGGATCGACCGGAGCTCCGCCGCGTTGGGCCGCCGGTGATCTCGCAGTACGGGCCTCCTCCGCCCTTCCTTTTGCCCGATCTAGAACCACCATGCGTCACTGATGCTTTCCCCTCGCTTTCCCGTCTCTGTCGCAGTCGGAATCGGCCAGAGCGACAACTTCCCGATGACCCTCCGCCGTCCCACCTCGCCGCCGGCGAACCCGACCTCCCCGGCGTGCCGCACCACCACCACTGCCTTCGCAACTCGACGCTGAACACGTCCCTGCCGTCCGTTGCCGTCGCCGTGGCCGGAATCAACGCCGGTGAGCTCGCCGTCGCCGTGGCCGTGAGGTTGGAGATGACAGGCGGGCCCCGCCTGTCATCCTCACCCCTCTCTCCCCCTCCTCACAGCCGCTGACCGCCGGGCCCCGCCCGTCAGGTTTGAAAACCTGACGTGCGCGCGCTGGCGCCCGTGCGGCTGGGCTCGATGCCCTGGGCCGTGCACTGAGGCCCCTCTGGCCCTGTTGCACAGGGCATTTTCTTCTTTTCTTTTCTGTAATTATTTCAAACATTTTACAGAAATGAATATTGGTCCAAATGAAATAATTCCAACTCCTAAATTCTTTTAATATTCCAACCTATTTAATGGTGTCACTTTCACACACATCCATGAAACTTTTCTGTTCTGATCAAATTTTAATTCAAATTTGAGCAATAAAACCCCTGTTCTAAAATCATTAGATTCCATTCTGTTACTCCAAAACTCCAACTAAGAATTTTCTCCATCTTAGAAATCCCTCTAGTATTTAACAAAAATAAGTTGACATTTTTCTGAGCACTTTGATTTTTCTGTTTTATTTGTGGTCTTATTTTTCCGTTGTTATTATGCGACGTATAGATACCGTATTTGACGAAGTTGCTGAAGAAGGAGAAGGAGAAGGATTTGAAGACATTGAAGACCAAGCCAATCCAGGCAGGCAGCCCTTTGACCATGATACACTTGTTCTTTGGAACCCGTTTGTTTCCGATGCATGATGATAGGGTTACAGTGGTGACCTAGTTGAAACCACCACATGATGAATGCTTTACTCTTGATCTTGCCATGTGCTAGATGCAATGCATATGGTTAGTAGTAATGAATAGTGATGCATGTGTGACATTAACCTTCGTGGTTGAAATCTTTGCATAAAACCCCGTCGGGTGCCATTCATGCCCGAGGGAGATGATGAGTTGGGTAACCACTTGATGACGAAGTGGTGTACCGAGACAAGTGTGTGTTTTTCAAACGGATTGGTTTAAGTTGCGACCGTTATTCCAACTATACATGTGCAACCACTCTAACACTTATGGGACGGGGCGTTATTGATTACTTAGGCCGATACTAGCATGGTGCCCGCATTACTAGTGACGGGAAGACTTGAGGTCTTTCCCGGGACGGGGTCGTGCTTGGATAGACGACCATGACTGTTTTCACAGGGCGCCGGACACACCGTTGGTCCCTTCGGGTACGCGTGACATTGAAATTAGGGCAAGTCCCGTGATCTATTGTTTGTACTCGAGGGCCGTGTACCAACGAGTGGACTCTATGTTAGTGTCGTCTAAGGAAAGATAATGACCGGGTGCTTCCCCCGAGTACTTGAGGTACTGCGGGATCGTGGATGACACGAAAGCTTCCCGTATCTTGTGGGTAAAGTGTACAACCTCTGCAGAGTGTAAAACTATTCGAATAGCCGTGTCCACGGTCAAGGACAGTTGGGTAACCGCTCTTGGGCTACGTCCAATGTTTGCAAAACCATGTGTGTGTATGAGAGTCAAGGTGGTGACTTGACTCGAGGAGTTGAATCATATTCATGTTGATATCGGTAACCTGCCTTCGAGGTTACGCGAGTTTATTGATGCATAAACCTGATGGTAGAATATTTATTCTAGCCCTTGCTAGAATGTTCATTATTGTTCAATTGCACTGTTACTTTGTACCACATCATGGGTTGCTTGCGAGTACATTCAAAGTACTCATTGGCTTGCCACTGGTTATTTAATTGGCCAGGCATGGAGGAACAGGAATTTGAGGAAGAGTTCTTTGGAGACGAACATGCGAACTAGGACGCTATCCCAGTCAGAATGCATGTAGGGTTAAGGCAGATGGCATGGGTTCTACCTATTATCGAAGACTTCCGCTATTTGAGTTATTTGCTATTCAGCCCTTGAGGCTTTATCTATGTAAGACTTGGCCATAATGGCCTTAATTTGTGTAAGACAATATGTATGGATGTAAGACTCTTGTTATTCAGCTTCTGTGTGTTCACTGAGCATTGATCTATGTGATCACTGTACACGTGCATTCGGTGATCTCGACTTCTAAGTCGGGGTCCCCACAACCAAAAGGTCCACGGGCTGCCCAAGAAGGTAGGGGGCGCGCCCCTGCCTCGTGGACAGCCCGAAGACCCCCTTTACTTGTCCCCGACTCCAACACCTCCTATATATACAGAAACCTCCAGAATATAACCTAGATCAAGAGTTCCGCCGCCGAAAGCCTTTGTTGCAACCGAAAACCAATCTAGACCCTGTTCCGGCACCCTGCCGGAGGGGGAATCCCTCTCCGGTGGCCATCTTCATCATCCCGGCGCTCTCCATGACGAGGGGGAGTAGTTCACCCTCGGGTGCTGAGGGTATGTATCACTAGCTATGTGTTTGATCTCTCCCTCGTGTTCTTGAGATGGCACGATCTTGATGTATCGCGAGCTTTGCTACTATAGTTGGACCTTATGGTGTTTCTCGCCCTCTACTCTCTTGTAATTGATTGATTTTTCCCTTTGAAGTTTTCCCTCCCACGCCCTAGTGGTAGCACTTAGCTCCGCGCTGGTGGAAGACCTGAAGACTAGATAGGTGCCGGACGCGGCTATTTGCTTTCCTCTCCCTTTGTTTGTAACAGGATTCACCGCTTTTTCAAATCGAATTTGAATTCTTGCTCGGTGCCAAAAATGGGGGGAATTTTCTGTTGTATTATGCTGGATTTTGCCGCCTGTTGGGCATTTTTGAAGATCGTACCTCGAGCTCTCCGGCTCGGGGACCAAAAGGCCGATCCCACCTGGCGGACCTATGTTACCTCGGCAGGACACCCCCCGAGGAAAGAGCCTACGTGCCGCAAAATTGCCGCGTAAGTGTGGGGACCCCGACTTAGAAGTCGAGATCACCGAATGCACGTGTACAGTGATCCCAGAGATCAATGCTCACTGAACACACAGAAGCTGAATAACAAGAGTCTTACATCCATACAAATAGTCTTACACAAATTAAGGCCATTATGGCCAAGTCTTACATAGATAGAGCCTCACGGGCTGAATAGGAAATAACTCAAATAGCGGAAGTCTTCGATAACGGGTAGAACCCATGCCATCTGCCTTAACCCTACAGGCATTCTGACTGGGATAGCGTCCTAGTTCGCATGTTCGTCTCCAAAGAACTCGTCCTCATACTCCTGTTCTTCCATGCCTGGCCAATTAAATAACCAGTGGCAAGCCAATGAGTACTTTGAATGTACTCGCAAGCAACCCATGATGTGGTTCAAAGTAACAGTGCATTTGAATAATAATGACCAATCTAGCAAGGCTAGAACAAATATTCTACCATCAAGTTAATGCTTCAATAAACTCGCGTAACCTCGAAGACAGGTTACCGATATCAACATGAATATGATTCAACTCATCGAGTCAAGTCACCACCTTGACTCACATACACACGCATGGTTTCACAAACATTGGACGTAGCCCAAGAGCGGTTACCCAACTATCCATGACCGTGGACACGGCTATTCGAATTGTTTGACACTCTGCAGAGGTTGTACACTTTACCCACAAGATCCGGGGAACTTCCGTGTCATCCACGACCCGCGGTACCTCAAGTACCCGGGGTAAGCACCCGGTCATTATCTTTCCTTAGACGACATTAACATAGAGTCCACTCGTTGGTACACGGCCCTCGGGTACAAACAATAGATCGCGGGACTTGCCCTAATTTCAATGTCACGCGTATCCGAAGGGACCAACGGTGTGTCCGGTGCCCTGTAAAAACAGTCATGGCCGTCTATCCAAGCACGACCCCGTCCCGGGAAAGACCTCAAGTCTTCCCGTCACTTGTAATGCGGGCACCATGCTAGTATCGACCTAAGTAATCAATAAAGCCTCGTCCCATAAGGGGTAGTGTGGTTGCACATGTATGGTTGGAATAACGGTCGCAACTTAAACCAATCCGTTTGAAAAACACACATACTTGCCTCGGTACACCACTTCGTCATCATGTGGTCACCCAACTCATCATCATCTCCCTCGGGCATGAATGGCACCCGACGGGGTTTTATGTAAAGACTACAACCACGAAGGTTCATGTCACACATGCATCACTAATCATAACCACTAACCATATGCATGTCATCTAGCACATAGCAAGATCAAGATCATGGCATGCACCATATGGTGGAATCAACTAGGTCACTATTGTACCCTAACATCATGCATCGGAAACATACGGGTTCCGAAGAACAAGTGTATCATGGTCAAAGGGCTGCTTGCCTGGATTGGCTTGGTCTTCAAAGTCTTCAAATCCTTCTCCTCCTTCTTCCACAGCAACTTCGTCAAATACGGGATCTATACGTCGCGTAATAATAACGGAAAAATAAGACCACAAATAAAACAGAAAAATCAAAGTGCTTAGAAAAATGTCAACTTATTTTTGTTAAATACTAGAGGAATTTCTAAGATGGGGAAAAATCTTAGTTGGAGTTTTGGAGCAACAGAATGGATTCTATTGATTTTTGAACAGGAGTATTACTGCCCAAATTTGAATTTGAATTTGAACAGTACAGAAAAGTTTCATGGATTTGAGTGAAAGTAGTACCATTAAATAGGTTGGAATATTACAAGATTTTAGGAGTTGGAATTATTTTATTTGGACCATTATTCTTTTCTGTAGAAATGTTTAAAACAATCACAGAAAAGAAAAAGGAAAATGTGCCCTGTGCACTGGGCCAGAGAAGGCCACAGTGCACGGCCCAGGCGGACCAGCCCCGCTGCGCGGGTGCCTGCGCGCGCACGTCAGGTTTTTGAACCTGACGGGCGGGGCCCGTGGGTCAGTGGCAGAGAGGAGGGGGAGAGAGGTGTGGGGATGACAGGCGGGGCCCGCCTGTCATCTCCAACCTTGCGGCCACGGCCACGGCGAGCTCACCGGCGAGGTTTCCAGCCACGGCGATGGCAACGGAGGGTGGGAATGGGTCCATCGTCGAGTGGCGGTTGCAGTGGTGGTGGTGCGGCACGCCGGGGAGGTCAGGTTCGCTGGCGGCGAGGTGGGACGGCGGAACCTCGTCGGAGGGTCGTTGCTCCGGTCGTTTCCGACTGCAAACGGAGGGGGAGACAGGGGGGAAATGGTCAGTGGAGCATGGAGGTTTCAGATCGGGCGAGAGGAAGGGCAGGGGAGGCTCGTACTGCGGGATCACCGGCGGCCCGACGCGGCGGAGTTCCGGTCGATCCCGAGCACTGGGACGACCTGGGGAGGAGTGGATGGTGCTAGGGGACTCAGTGGAGTGAGGTGAGGCTGTTGGTGCTGCTGGAGAGGCTTGGGAGGGGCTATTTATAGGAGGTCGACGGAGGCCCGAGGTCCAGTGCGCCGGCGAGCTCCGGCTCGGGGCTACAGCGCACGGGAGACCAAGGGGATGAGTCCATGGTGTTCCTGGACGAGCTCTACGTCCAGTAGAAGTGAGAGGAGGAGAGGGGGACCTTCCAGTCGACGCGCGCGTGCGAGGCAGAGGAGTGGCCGTTGCGGGCGGCCAGCGCGCGTGTGACGACGGCCACTGGAGGGCGCAGGAGGAGGGGGAACAGCGCCGGGGAGGTTGCGGACGTCGAGATGCCTCGACTGGCGCGAAGGAGGAGCCCGAGGTTGTCGGGGGAGGCTGATTGGCTGGAGCCACCGTGCGGAGGTGCACTATAGCATGCTCCAGAGCGTGCGTATTGCTGGCATCATCGCGCTCTCGCCGTTCTGGTCAAAACCAGCGTGTCCAAGAGTGTCTAGAAGGTTGAGGGAGGAGTAAAGAAATGGCCTGAGGCCTTGGATGCTCTGGAGATGCTGAGAGAGAGAGAGGGTGCTGGTGACTTGGTGAAAACCTGCTGTCCAGCAAGGTAAAACAGGGTTCTTACCCCTCAATCATGGAGCTGGGGTGCTGGGGAAGTTACTGGGGGTAGCTAGTAACTCAATGATCATGTGGTAAAAAGTATAGGCCATGGAGAAGAGTAAAAGTGATCAAGTTGGAGGTTTTAGTAAAAAGCCAGATGGTGTTTGATCAGTGTTTGGTCAAGTAAATGACCTCCACTTGACATGGCACTTAACAGGGTTGAAAGACATGAGAAAATAGGGTGCTTCACCAAGTTTGGGCTCATTTGAAGAAACTAGCCAATGTAACTTTGGTGAACCCTAGAAATCAACAGAAACAGTTTCATCTTGTTTGAGTCAAGCTAATCATCTCCCCTTGATGCACCACTTGGTGTAGCATCATCATTTGGGGTATTGATTATGCCCACAAAGTTTGAAGCTCCAGATAAAAAGTTGGTAATGTAAAGTTGTTCAAATTTGCATTTGAACAGAAAGGGTTTTGAGGGGATCTGATCAAGTTGCTCTATTCCAAATCTTGTGCCATTTGGTCTAGATGCCTTATTAGGCCATTCTAGTATGTGCACCAAATTTGAGAGCAATTGGACAAGTTTGGCAATGTAAAGTTGCTCAAACTTCAATATGGACAGAATGGTTATGAAGGGGTTTGAGGATGTTTTCTTGCTTTCCAAGGCATGGGACTTGGCAAGATCATCAAATATGTCATATATGACATGATAGAATTTCCCTGGAATTTTTGGAGAATATTTCCTTTGTAAATATTTCAAAAGCTTGAAATATCCAGAAAGGGTTTTAGAGGGTTTAGCCCATTATTTTGAACATGACCAAGTGTTGAAACTCTTATATATGGACAATATATGTCCTCTGAGTCTCTCTGAATTTTGGCAAATATTTTTGAAGCAGTTAAGTAATTTTTCCTTATTAAAGACCATTTCTGGCCTTAAGAAAAAGCTTTTAAATAAAATAGGAAAATAACTTTTAAAATTATACCTTTGTGGTTTCTGGAAGTCCTATGACTACTAGGTCTCAAATATACTTTTTGAAATAATTTTCTCACCCTAAATCAAGTACTTGCAGTGCAAATCTCAATTCAGGGGTTTTTGGAAAACTTAATTTATAAAATACCTTTTGGCCAAATTAATTTTGTAAGAAAATACTATACTGTTATATAACACTTGGCATGATCATTGGGCAGAAGTTTTGGGTATGGAGATGAATTCTACAAGAGGTCATAGTTGACTTTAATGAGCACAAGAAAAAGCACATGAAGAAAACTCAATTCCAAATAAAAGCCAAATGATGCTAAAAAATTTGCTGGTCCAAATTTTCATGCTTCAAAGGTACAAATAACATGTTACAAAATGCAGGGTGTGACAGTAGGCATCCTGCCGCGGCTAGCAGGAAATCCCTGGCTCCGCTCCCCACGTGTTGCTCAGGAAGCTCAGGGTCATGGATCTCTAGCAACCTACCCCTGAAAAGACCTCTAGTGACAACAGCCTCGTAACCCGCACGGGACCAGGTAAGACCTAGGTGAGTTACAATGACAACCCAGCTAAGGAAACTCGAGGACACACGTCCCAGATTTGGATTTAAGCAGCAAAAAAGAGACTAGAACATCAGTTTACACACCTATGGGGCTTCCCCATAAAAATGCTCGCATGCCCTATGGGGCCTTGTCCAAGTCCCTGCATGCAGGATCGATGTGAAGGAGTACATGCTCAACCGGACATATCGCTCGCTGCATCGTCCAAGCCACTCTCATGCACACTACCGGCGCTGTCGCTGGCCCTGTCTTCACCCTCGTCAACCACGCCGCCTCCATCTGCCGCGACCACTGCCTCGTCATCCTCAGTAGAAAAGGCCCTGACCAGAGCATCAACGTTGTCATCCACCCAGTGCGCCAGGTTGTCTTGGATGGCCCCGGGCAATGGGGCAATGGCGGCGTCGAAATCAATGTGCAGGTCAATGTTCTGGAGGTTACTAAAGACCCGAGAGAACGCGCGCCCAAGGAGGCTTTGCCTCTTTTCTTGAACAAGATAGCGGGCCCTCGTGGCCCAGCTCTCCAGGTGTGTCACAACCTCGGTGAAGAAGACGAGATGGCCCGCATAATCCTCCACATGGGGATGAGGGACGTTCCCCTTGTAGATGGCCCCTAGCGCGCGGTTGGCCTTCACCCAAAGAGGCTGGAGCATGGGGGCGTGCTCATGCTGCAGCACCAGTCGACGGCCAGCCTCATCCTCGCTCCGGTGCATGAGAGCCGCAGCACCATCAACCTGTCGCTGGAGCAAGGCCAGGTCGGCCTGCGCGGAGTCCAGCTTGGCCTAAGTAGAAGACCAGGCTGTAGTGGTGACCCTCTCATGCTACTCTACTTCCTCCAGCTTCATCCTGACGGCAACAGTTCTCCCATCAGCTTCCACCCGCTGGAGCTCCAACTTCAGGCCGTACTCCTTGGCAAGGTCTGCGCTGGCCTTCGCCACCCTCTGGTCGATTTCCTCCTGAATTATGGCCTCATGAGCGGAGACTGCATCCTCGACCAGGTTCACGTGGCGCTCCCTCGCTTCCAACAGCTCGAGGTCAAGGCTGTGCTCCGTGGCCTCCAACATCAACGTTTCTTCGCGCATGTAGATATCCACCTCTTCGGAAGGTGCCCCCTCATCGATGCCAAGGCGGCCCTGCGCACCTCAGCTAGCTGTTCCAGGTGGGCATTCAAGGCCTGAAGCTCCTACATGCACTTCTCAGCAACCTCGCAGTGGCGGTCACCCTCCCTAGCCTCCTCCAGGGCTCGGGCGCAGGCTCACGCGAGGCTGCGAGGAATACCTCGGCCTCTGCATTGGAACGCTAGTGCTGGAGACGCCCGAGGTTGATGGCCACCTTCAGTCAATGTCACTCGTCCATCAGCCGGAGGCCCTCAACCTCAACATAGGCATCCACCTCCACAAGCTCTCCCCCTAGTCGATTCAGCGCACTCATCGCCTCCTGAAGAAGCTCATGGCGGGCGGCACCCCGCCTGCGCGCAAACTCAAACGCGTGACCGGGGACCTCCTCAGCACCAGAAGCGAAGCACGAGGAGGCTCGTCCCCTCCCGGTGGCAGGCCCGGGGTGTCCTTCGTCCCAGTCGTCTTTCGGGCTTCGGCTGGGACCCGGATGGGCCGGGACTCGCTGCTCAAAGAAGACACCAGTGCCAAGGTGACACAACTGCAGTCAACGACCATGGGGGGAGCCCTAGGCACGCCTCCCTCGCCCCAGGTAGGACCACAAAGGAACGGCAAGAATGCATGATCAAGGTGCTAGGCCGGCGTATCCGCCCCCTTGGATGGCCTCGTGCTAGAGGCGGCACATCAGATGAGGGCGCCCAGGGTCGGCGGAGAGCTCGAGGCAGCACGGGGCTGCTTCTCATGAGATTTCGTCACCTTGGCAGGAGGGGCCCTGAGGAATCACAGTCAGGAGGGAAGGCAGCACTCAAGGAATTACAATGATAAGTTACTCACTCGTCTATGGGAATGTACTTCCTCTACTTCAATGGCCGGAAGGCATCACCACTACAGCTTGGAGATCCCTTCCTCTTGTGGAGAGCTTCGATGTTCAGCTGAAGCCGGCTGAAGCCGTCGATGTGGTCAGGAGCGCCTGGCGCGACTGGGGCGGCTCCAGGTGAAGTGCCCCGAGAAGCGCTAGGCCGCGCGGGGCCCCTGCCCCCACCTCAGAGCGACGCTAGAGGGCCTCGGGGGCTTTGGCCCCAGGAGCACCAGGTAGAACATGCCCCTCAGCCATCCCCTCTGGGCAGATCTCTAGAGCCCCAGGGGACAGTGCCTTAGGACCTCCAGGAGACGTCTACGTCGAAGCAGCTGCGCCACAATTTCTCAGCAGTGATCGCTCCCCCGCGCCCCCTTCTGCGGCGATCGCTGCGATAGCGGAATACGAGGGAGCCGCGCACACGGGGTTCTCTCGAGACCCGACAAGGCCGGATAGACAAAACCCCCATTCCTCAAAGGAGGCCATCTGCTTCACGAACTCCACCTCGTTTGAGTACCAGTACAAGAGGCAGCCTTCCTCCGGCAAGCAGGCCGGTGCTGGGTCGCCTGTCAGGAGCTCAAACACCATGCGCTGTACCTCGCGAGGAACTCGGGGCAGCCGGAATCCATGAAAGAAGCAGCAGGGGGCTGTCTACACTGACATCGACAAATACCCACCGCTTCCTGAAGCCACCGATGTGATACCCCGAGACCGATGCGCCAGGTGTCAGCCAGTTATTCATCGTCATTGGCATGTCATCTGCTTGCGTGTTGCATCTTTGCCTTGTCATCTTCTGCATTGCATCATCATGTTTACAAAACTTGCATCCATCCAAGTCCGTCTGTCCTTTCCGTTGTCCGTTCTGAGCCCAGACTCACTTGCATGCACCCGTGGCGCCTCCGAATATTTATTTTATGAGTGGCCGGAAAACGTTCTCAGAATGAGGTGAAGCTTGGCGTGTGGTCTTATTATAGCATAGGTAGACCGCCTGTCAAGTTTTGTCGCATTCGGAGCTTGTTTGATGACCCAACGGTTAACCGTGTTAACCGCCGGAAGCCTTTTACCTTTTGGCCCAGCACCCCTTCACCACAGCTCGCAATCCCATCCTAACCGCCTCCATGCTCTCGGTCATCGGATCAGGATCGCGTGGCCGAAAACCACTCCTCATTTGGACACTCCTAGCTCCCTATACCTATAAATATGTGCCTCCCCTTCCAAATCTCGGTTCCAAACCCTAAAAATCTTCCCTCTCGCCCGCCGGACATGTCTGTCAGCCGCCGGACAAGTCTCCGCCACCGCCCGAGCCAACCAGCACGCGCCACCTGTCCTCGCCGCCACCTCCCACCGCCGCGACCCGCGGAGCCCATCCACGGCTCGCGAGAGCCCGCAGCCGCCGCCGCCATACACCGCGTCCCGCGCCTCCCGCAGCCGACGGCCGCCGCCCCGATCGCCGCCGGTCGCCTCCATCACCGCCGCCTTGCTCCTCTCCAGCTCCCGTCGGCGACCAACCTCCACCGCGCCGCCGACCACCACAGAGCTCACTGCCGGCCACCATGGAGACGCCTCCCTCTACACGCTCCGACCGAATCTCGCCCCGCCGGCCTCAGATCCGGCACGCACGCCCTCCTCCGCCCGATTTCCGTGCCTCGCCGGTCCTCCTCGTGCCGCCCGTCGCCGGTCCTCCTCGTGCCGCCCCTCGCCGGCGTTCGTCGCGGCCGCCGCCGGGCACGGGATCCAGCTAGGAGGCTCGTCCCGCTCGACCATCATCGTCGTGGGCCGGCCCCTAGCGCCTTCCTGGGCCTCCTCCCTGCGCCGCCCCGCACCGCACCGCCCCGGCCTCCTTCGGCCCAGCCTCCGGTGCCAAGGCCCGGCCGAGCCAGTGCTCCCTCCGGCCGTCTTCCCCCGTCCGGCCCAATTCACCGAGGCCCAGCCGGCCTGCTCCGTCGTTTTGGGCCGAAGCCCACTCTGGTGAGCAACCGTCCTATCCATCGCCCTGTGCGCTACTTAGTTATCCGCCGCTCGGTTTTCGTTGCAAAATTTGACTAAGTCGTTGAATAGTGTAAATATATGTGCATGTTCTTTTTGTGTGGATGTCCGAATTGAGCATATAATATGTCAAAATGTTCGTTGTGATATGCTCTTCATATTGTTCCATTGTGGCATGCTTGTTTGAGTTCATCTTGATGCTCTAATCATCGTTGCAAGAGTGCTATATGTTTAAAACTGTTGTTATCTATAATTTTGTTAGCATGTTTGTGAGGTGATAACTTTGTGCATGTTGGTCCAAATGGAGTGTGTGATATGTCAAAATGTTCATCGTGAAATGCTCTAAATGATGGTTCATGTAGCATTCATATTTGGTGCCATCTTGCCATGTTAATCTCTGTTGCAAAAGTGCATGTGGCTGATAAGTGCTGAAACTTGTTGTGAGATGCTGATTTGTCTTGTTGATTGCTATTGGTGTGTTTGTCCTCATGCCACATGTCAATATGTTTTAGAAGCAAAATCATATGGTCTTTGGTGTGGTGCAATCCATTTTCCATGATATGCCCTGAGGTGACTTAAAAAATGTTGTAAACATGCCATGCCAATGTTGCTGTTTTATACTTAGTGAAAAAACTGCTAAGTCTGGAATCTGTTAAACCTGATGCCATTTTTGCTTGTTGCCTCACTCAAATCCATGCTTGTTTTGGGTTGGATAATAATAATGTCTTGTTGTCCATGTTATGCTCTATCCATCCATGATCTTGTTTGCATATATAGCCTGCTATAGCTTATTTATTTCTTGCTCTCAAGTTGCTATATATTTACCTGTCAGCATTGTTATCAGCATGATCAATTTGGTGAAGCCTGTTGTTATTGATCCATGCCTCCTATGGAGTTGCTCCAATGGAGTTGTTTAATGTATGCTATGTATACTACATGTACATGATATTTATATACTTAGTGGAATTGATATGCTTGTTGTTTTGTGCCTCCAAAGGCAGCATCATGATGATGTTTTTGCCTTCCCAGATTTTGACCAAGTCTAGATAAATTTATTGCAACTTGCCATGCTTGCTTAATTGTGTTCCATCAAGTTTTTCGGTGTGCTCTAAGTTCATGCTTGTTAAGTATCATGTCTATTTAACATTCATGCCTCTTGTTATCATGTTTGGGTGCTGTAGCATATATATACCTTGCGCCAAAGTTGTTATGTTGCTGTTTTTGACACCTTGTTGTTATATCTTGTTTCATGTGTATGTGTTGAACCGTTGCTCCGTTTTGAGCGTGCCTTATATGAAACTTGTGTGATTTTGCATGTAGAAGCATATTATCATGTTGTTTTCATGTTTGGAGTGTGTTTTCTTGATGTTTGGGTGCATCTTGCACCGATGACATGCTTGTCCTGTTTTCCTCATATCTTCTAGGCCGTAGCTCCGAATTAAACAAACCTTATATGAAACTGGACTAGAATTTCGAGTAGATCATCATGGTGCATGTTAACTTGCTGTGTAACAACTTTAACGTAAGGTTTGTTCAGATCTGGACCAATTGCAAAATGTGCATATGAGGACTTACCGGATTTGTTATATGTTGGTTCCGGCCTCATTTAAACTTGTTGGTTTGTGTTGCTCTTGTGTGCTTCATCCCTTGTCATGTTTTGCATCATATAGACTTGTCTTGCATCATACTTGGTTGAGCATCTTGTCATGTTATTGAGTGGTGTGTTTACCGTGTTGTGTGCTTTCTTCTCGCTAGTTCTATTCCATGCGATCGTGAGGATTCATTCGTCTACTCGTGGTTCGACTCCGTGGATTCTTCTTCGTCTTCTTCATGGATTCGTTCTCCTTCCTTGCGGGATCTCAGGCAAGATGACCATCACCTTGGATACCTTTACAATATTTGCTATGCTAGATGTCTCGATGCTATCGTTATATGCTATGCTAGACCGTGTGTAAAGTTTCGTCGCATTCGGAGCTCATTTGATAGCCCAATGGTTAACCGTATTAACCGCCGGAAGCCTTTTCCCTTTTGGCCCAGCACCCCTTCACCACAGACCGCAAGCCCATCCTAACCCCCTCCATGCTCTCGGTCATCGGATCAGGATCGCGTGGCCGAAAACTGCTCCTCATTTGGACACTCCTAGCTCCCTCTACCTATAAATATGTGCCTCCCCTTCCAAATCTCGGGTCCAAACCCTATAAATCTTCCCTCTCGCCCACTGGACATGTCCGCCCGCCGCCGGACAAGTCTCCTCCGCCGCCCGAGACAATCAGCACGCGCCACCTGTCCTCACCGCCACCTCCCACCATCGCGGCCCGTGGAGCCCATGCGGGGCCCGCGCGAGCCCGCAGCCGCCACCGCCTGACCCCGCGTCCCGCGCCTCCCACAGGCGCCGGCCGCCGCCCCTATCGCCGCCGGCCGCCTCCATCCTCGCCGCCTTGCTCCTCCCCAGCTCCCGCCGGCGACCAACCTCCGCCATGTCGCGGGCCACCATGGAGCTCGCCACCGGCCACCATGGAGACGCCTCCCTCTGCATGCTCCAACCGGATCTCGCCCCGCCGGCTTCATATCTGGCACGCACGCCCTCCTCCGCCAAATTTCTGTGCCTCGCCGGTCCTCCTCGTGCTGCCCCTCGCCAATGTTCGTCTCGGCCGCCGCCTGGCACGGGATCGAGCAGGGAGGCTCGTCCCGCTCGACCGCCGTCGTCGTGGGCCGGCCGCCAGCGCCTTCCTGGGTCGCCTCCCTGCGTCGCCCCGCACCGGCCAAGCGCGCCGCCCCGGCCTCCTTCGGCCCAACCTCCGGCGCCAAGGCCCGGCCCAGCCAGCGCTCCCTCCGGCGGTCTTCCCCCGTCTGGCCCAATTCACCGAGGCCCAGCCGCCCTGCTCCGTCGTTTTGGGCCGAAGCCAACTCTGGTTAGCAACCGCCCTATCCATCGCCCTGTGTGCTACTTAGTTATCCGCCGCTCGGTTTTCGTTGCATTATTTGATCAAGTCCCTGAATAGTGTAAATTTATGAGCATGTTTGCATGGTTGTAACTTTTTGTGTGTATGTCCGAATTGTGCATATAATATGTCAAAATGTTCGTTGTGATATGCTCTTCATTTTGTTCCATTGTGGCATGTTTGTTTGAGTTCTTCTTGATGCTCTAATCATCGTTGCAAGAGTGCTATATGTTTAAAACTGATGTTATCTGTAATTTTGTTAGCATGTTTGTGAGGTGATAACTTTGTGCATTTTGGTCCAAATGGAGTGTGTGATATGTCAAAATGTTCATTGTGAAGTGCTCTACACGATGGTTGCTGTAGCATTCATATTAGGTGCCATCTTGCCATGTTAATCTCTGTTGCAAAAGTGCATGTGGCTGATAAGTGTTGAAACTTGTTGTGAGATGCTGATTTGACCTGTTGATAGCTATTGGTGTGTTTGTCTTCATGCCACATGTCAATATGTTTTAGAAGAAAAATCATATGGTCTTTGTTGTGGTGCAATCCATTTTCCATGATATGCCTTGAGGTGACTTAAACAAGCTTGTAAACATGCCATGCCATTGTTGCTGTTTTATAATTAGTGAAAAAACTGCTAAGTCTGGAATCTGTTAAACCTGATGCCATGTTTGCTTGTTGCCTCACTCAAATCCATGCTTGTTTTGGGTTGGCTAATGATCATGTCTTGTAGTACATGTTATGCTCTATCCATCCATGCCCTTGTTTGCATATATAGCCTGTTGTAGCTTATTTATTTCTTGCTCTCAAGTTGCTATAAATTTACCTGTTAGCATTGTTATCAGCATGATCAATTTGGTGAAGCTAGTTGTTATTGATCCATGCCTCCTATGGAGTTGATCCAATGGAGTTGTTTGATGTATGTTATGTCTACTACATGTCAATGATCTTTATATACTTAGTGGAGTTGATATGCTTGTTGTTTTGTGCCTCTGAAGGAAGCATCGTGATGATGTTTTTGCAACTTGCCATGCTTGCTTAATTGTGTTCCAGCAAGTTTTTGGGTGTGCTCTCAGTTCATGCTTGTTAAGTATCATGTCTATTTCACATTCATGCCTCTTGTTATCATGTTTGGTTGCTGTAGCATATATATACCTTGCTCCAAAGTTGCAATGTTGCTGTTTTTGACAGCTTGTTGCTATATCTTGTTTCGTGTGTCTATGTTGAACCGTTGCTCCGCTTTGAGCGTGCCCTATATGAAACTTGTGTGATTTTGCATGTAGAAACATATTATCATGTTGTTTTCATGTTTGGAGTGTGTTTGCTTGATGTTTGGGTGCATCTTGCACCGATGACATGCTTATCTTGTTTTGCTCATATCTTTTAGGCCGTAGCTCCGAATTAAACAAACCTTATATGAAACTTGAGTAGAATTTTGAGTAGATCATCATGGTGCATGTTAACTTGCTGTTTAACAACTTTAACTTAAGGTTTGTTCAGATCTGGACCAATTTCAAAATGTGCATATGAGGACTTACCGGATTTGTAATATGTTGGTTCCGGCCTCATTTGAACTTGTTAGTTTGTGTTGCTCTTGTGTGCTTCATCCCTTGCCATGTTTTGCGTCATATAGACTTGTCTTGCATCATACTTGGTTGAGAATCTTGTCATGTCCTTGAGTGGTGTGTTTACCGTGTTGTGTGCTTTCTTCTCGCTAGTTCTTTTCCGTGCGATCGTCAGGATTCGTTCGTCTATTCGTGGTTTGACTCCATGGATTCTTCTTCATCTTCTTCATGGATTCGTTCTTCTTCCTTGCGGGATCTCAGGCAAGATGACCATCACCTTCGATACCTTTACTATCTTTGCTATATTAGATGTCTCGACGCTATCGTTATATGTCGCGCTACCCATCTTTATTGTCAGCCCCTCTCCTTGTTGCCATGAAACCTCTAATCTTTGACACCTTCCCAGCAATACCGTTGTTTGGCTATGTTACCCGCTTGCTCAGCCCCTCTTATAGCTTTGTTAGTTGCAGGTGAATTTGAAGATTGTTCCTTGTTGGAACTTCTTGTTGGTATGTCACAATATGTCTTATAAATATAAACACGCCTATATACTTGGCAATGGGTGGAAGGCTTGGCCTTTTGCTTGCTGTTTTGTTCCACTCATGCCACCTTAGGAGCCGATAAACCGGCGTTACGTTCCTTGATTTTGCGTTCCTTAATCGGTTGGGTATATGGGGACCCCTTGACAGTTCGTCTTTGAATAAAAATCCTCCAGCAAGGCCCAACATTGGTTTTAATTTGCCTCATAATAACCTTGAGGATTCTTCTACATAGCAGGGGGGCAGTGCTGATGGTGTTGGTCCCAAACGGGGGTGCTGCGGGGCCACCTGGGGGAAGCCCGAGGGTTGGTTTTACTCGTAGCTTCTCCCATCTGGTTGTGGCCTGAGACGAGAGATGCACGGCTACTATCAGGGTGTCGGCAAGCCGGGAGGTCTTGCTGGACATGTTTTACCATTGTCAAAATGTCTTGTGCACCGGGATTCCGAGCCTGATCGGATTGTCCCTAAGATAAGGGGTAATATTATTATTATCTCTGTTAATCGTGAGAGCTTGCGATGGGCTAAGTTGGGACACCCCTGCAGGGTTATGATCTTTCGAAAGCCGTGCCCGCGGTTATGTGGCAGATTGGAATTTGTTAATGTCCGGTTGTAAATAACTTGACAGAGGATCCGAAGTAAAATACACGAACCGCGTGAGTAACCGTGACTGTCTCTTTTCACTTTGAGAAGAGAACACGGTGGGCTTATGTTTGACTCGTAGGTAGTTCAGGATCTTTAGCGATCATTACTAGTCTGCGACAGTTTGCGTAGATGCTCATCTTTTTCTTGTACTCGCAAGTTAGCCACCATACTTTTGCTTAGCCGCTGCTGCAACCTCACCACTTTACCTCTTCCTACCCAATTAAGCTTTGCTAGTCTTGTTAACCATGGTTATGGGATTGCTGAGTCCTCGTGGCTCACAGATACTACAACAACAGTTGCAGGTGCAGGTTTCCGATGACTTGACGTGAGAGCGATGTTCTTTTGTTGCATTTCTTTCTTCTTCTTCTTCGTCAGTCTCAGGTTATGTTCCTGGTCGACAGCCTGGGATAGCAGATGGATGTTGTTGTGCTTTTCATGTTTGCATCCGTAGTCGGATGCCTTGTATTGCTGATGTTGTATTCATGTGACTTGTATGAATTGTTGTATCCCCATGTATGTATGTAATGGTACGATGTAATGATATCCATCTTGGTAACAGCCCGAAATGCGGTTGTGCCCCAATCACGTATGTGTCACGCAATCGGGATAGAATCGCATATTCGGCTTGACCACCGACGACCGTCAAAAGGTCGAAATCGATCCTCGAGCCGGCCGTTACCGCAATGGCCTGGAAGGATACACACTCAGAGCACTGGAGTGCATCCGTCAGATGCATCGAGAAGAAGTGGCGGAGCAAGGCCACAGAGGGGGTGATACCCACCATGGTTTCGTAGATGAAGGCGAAAACAACAAGGAGAACGATAGATTGAGGATCAAGGTGCAGCGCGCTGATCGGGTAATGCGAGAGCACCTTGTTGACGAAATCGGAAAAGGGAGGAATCAAGCCCGCCCAGAGGGCATGAAGGTAGAGGGGGACCTCGGTGGCCGTCCTGTCGATTTCGGCGCGGGAAGCAGGCCAAGCCACCGTCGCTCCCCACTCATTGGAATCGGCGGCGAGCGCCGGGCGCACCTTGTCCATCATCTCTTCGTTCATCACCACCGACCGTTCGTGTCGGTGTATTTGGATCGACACCTATGGGATCACAAGAATCCCTACTACGGTTGCGGGGCGCAGGGTTGAGAGAAGAGCAGGTCTAACAGTCAGGAAAAAGGGGTTGCCACTGTGGCACACAGGAGGTGGAAAGGGTACAGTGATGCGAGGTTATCCCTTGCATTACAGGACAAGGCGCATTTAATGCGCTTAGCTTAGGTGTCCTTGATTTATCGGGGACGAGGGGAGACATCCGTCTTGTCCGTCGCCGCTCCTCCTCGTGGTGACACGCGCCCTGGCCAGCGGTGCCTGGGGTGCCATGTAGGCAGACAGGCAGCTGAGGTGGCGCAATGGTGGGTCTCCACGAAGATCTGTGAGTTCCCACGCAGGAGCCTGCCTAGCTGGTCGGGTCGGCAGCTGCGTGCGTCGGTGGAAACCCAGTTTGTGCAGGCCTGATGGTGGCCCCGCGGGTGTCCTCGACAAGGGCCTTGCCGGGGCCCCGGCAAGGGTCTTGCCGCGGCGCCTGCTGTCATCCCCGGCAAGATGCTTGTCGGAGGCCTTGTGGTTCTCCTTGGCTGGAATCCCGCCAAGGGTCGTCGTCTTCTTAACTTGTATCTGATCTTGGGTGTCTTCACAAAGATATGCATGCCACCACGGGGATATCTCCTAAATCCTCGCCCCATGGGGGTGGTGGACTCAAGGGTGATCTGCTCCGTAGGCGTGGGGCGAGCTGCCGCGGCAAGGGTCTTGCCGGGGCTGCCAGAGCCGGCCCCGGCAACGGTCTTGCCAGGGCTGCTGAAACTGGCTCCCGGCAAGGATCTTGCCGGGGAAAGCCGCTTCGTCCCTTTGCCCTTTGTGGTCTTGTTCTTGGCGTTGTTCCAGTCTCCATCTTCGGTCTTGCCCCGGCTCACCTCCCTTGCCATGCTTGGTGTGGTGGTGCCCGTGGCTCAGACTGCCCATGCACAGTCATAGAGGTACAAAAAGTGTACCCCTCTTTTTGTACACCTACAGGAGCCCCCGGGCCTGGGCCACACATAAGCGCGACACGTTGTTGGGCCAGGCCCAGAACGGTACGCGGGCAGGCGGGTCGGTTTTCACCACGGTATTATTTTCCGCGCGCTGTGCCTCCCACGACCCGCGCGCACCGCGCGGGGTGGAGGGGCGTGCGTGACGTGGGTGGCATGCGTTGGTCGGTTCCCGCACGCATGCATCACGTCGCAGTAAATGCGAAAGGAGGCGGCTTCGTGCCTTCCCCGTAAACGGGGGGAGGCGTGGAGGCGCGGCCCATTTACTGAATGGGGCCAAGGCGCGGTCGTCTAGGCATCCACTCCCCACGATCACGGGGTGGGGAGAGGTTGCCTCACCCGTCCCCTCAGCCTTGCACGTCTGCCACGTGCCTTCCATGCACTCAAGGTGGCGAGCGGTGGAGGCGGGAAACCGAGCCGTCGCTGGTTGGGGCGGCGGGTCGGTCCCGGCTCCCTCACCTTCTGCGTCTTGATTAGCTGAGCGGGGCGGTCGAGCCCCAGCCCCACCCCTTTATAAAGAGCAGGAAGGAAGGGATAGCGCCCCGCTCTCCTCCATCTTCTTTCTCCTTCTTCTTCTGGTCCTCTCTTTTGTTCGCCATGAAGAGAGGAAATCTCGGCACTTCAACGGTGGCAGCGAGAGTCGCTGCTCGACAACGCCTCCCTCCTTCTCCTGCACCTGCAATGGTCGAACCAACCACGAGGGGAAGTAGGGATGGCAATGGGTAGGGTATGGGCGGGTACGACACTTTTCTACCCAAACCCATACCCAAATCTTTTTTCTATACCCACCCACTTCACTACCCATGGGCGCAAATTGGTACCCATGCCCATACCCATCGGGTATCCTATACCCAATGGGTATCCAGTGGGTACAATATATAGCATTTACATGACAAAAGTAAAATGAGAAAAGTTCTAAATTCAGGTATCCATCCGATGGGTACAATATATAGGCTTGGTTGGGGATGTATCGACGGGGATTCAATAATCCGGCTCTTGATTGCTTCATCTTCCAAGGTCAAGGAAAATTAGCGAAGATAACTACCGTAGGTATACGAGGGGTCTGGGGCGATGGCCAGCTATGGGCATGTGGTCCGTGGGCTAGTTAAGAACTCAAGATAATTATTTATCCACATATTATAGGGTTTAATTTATTTATTAATTTTCTGTGTATCCATTGGGTTACCCAATGGTATAATTTCATACCCATACCCTACCCATGCATTTTGCGGGTATGGATACCCATACCCATGGGTATGAAGTGGTAGAAAGTCTCACCTATGCCCACTATTTTCGGGTAGGGTACCCGCGGGTACCCATACCCATGGGCAAAACTGCCATCCCTAAGGGGAAGAGGGAGGGGGCGAGGCCGGGGCGCTCGGGGAAAAGGAGGACAGGGCGGCCCACCGGCCTCACCCCCACTAGCAGCTCCTCCTCCAATGGAAGGTCATATTGGGGATGACCCATGTGAGTTCTTCGTTAGGATGCGGGGGGAACCGCGCCGTCGTCTTCGTCTCCCGACTCCATTTGCGCGGGAGATGGAGGTGGATCCGCCGGAGTCGCTGCGGCTACACATGAGGGGCTGCAGGATCAGTGGCACACGGGTCCGCGTCGACTTCCCTGCCCCTCATGTGATGTATCTTCGTCAAGGATGGAAGATGTTCGCTCGCATCCACAGCCTGACGGATAGGCTCACCCTCCACTTCAAGTTGATGGAGGATGACCATCTTTCCATCAAGGTCTTTGGGCACCTCGGGACTCGTGCGAGGTGCTGCGTGGAGAGCTCCTCCGATGACGAAGACTCCTCCTCGAACGAGGGTGATGAGGAGGACAGCGGCAGCGACAACAAGGGCGGTGGACGGCAGGATGACGGGTCCGACTAGGTGTCGGGCGCGGCTCCTGGTGGCACCGGCGACCCCATCATCCGCATCGCCGTCTCCTTGAACTTCTCGGGGCCGTCTCCTTGGCGGCTGGCATAGGGAGGTTGTGGAAGAGGAAGAGGAAGAAGGCGGGCGGCTAGGTCGTCATGTCGGAGTACGCGGGCACCGACGCCTTCGATGTGTAGTGACGTCCTGCCGCCTCGTCTTTGAGCTCTTCCTCCGGCGCCGTCATCACCATCCAACCCTTAGGCAGCCACCGAGATGTCCTCTTGGTGTCTTCTGGCACCCGTAGCTCGCCTAGGGGCCCCTTTTGCCCTTCTCGCCTCCTTGACCTACCGCCTGAGGAGAGGTACAAGAAAGGCATTACGCGCATCTTATCTCTTTTTAGTCTGTAAGCCTTCGGGCATTTGTTAAGTTTAAAACTTGTAATCTCCTTGTTCATGTTTTTCATTCCCTATGGACTGTATCTGAACGGAATGTTTTTAATGAAAAAGGAATGTTTGCCGGGTCATTTGTTCGCCGGTAAAACCCACAACAGGGAATAAATCCCTGATATCTCCAAGATAAACATTTTCTCGCCCGGCAACAGGTCCTGCCTTTTCCCTACTTCGCTCGACCTTTCTCACGCCTTTGGCGGAGGCAGGGATGAAGTGGGCTCAGGCTCCTCGTTCTATCCTTTTGCTGCCGCGACTACGACCAAACTTAGTCCCAGGAACGAGCCCTAGGGCCTAGAGTTATGGGAGCACGGTAGCTTAAGGAAAAGAACGAGGTTTCGCATACCTCAGTCCATAATGGAATGCATGATAAGGGATAAAGAACTTATCTGAAGCTGCAGCCCCCGGCAACCCTGGTTTGCCGTGGGCGAATCTTCGCCCTTGTAGCCCCCGGCTACACTGGCTCGCCGGGGCCTAGGTGCTGGTCTGTTCTTCTTTCCTTTCCCCAAGTGGCTTCGGCAAGGATGTCTACGCGTCCTGTGAACCAAAGAAGACAGAGGAAAGACAAAGACTCGACCTCTAAGCTAGGGGTTAGCCGCCGCTAAGCACTATCAACCCTAACCAAGGACGAGACTCGACTCAGCATGCATGCTATAACTTAGGGCGCCAGCGCTTCATTTATTTATGCTCAGGGTCTGTGCCTTGCTTTGCACAAAGGGTTACATGCCTTGCCGGCAAGGCTTGTACAAAAGGGTGGCTTGCCGGGGGGCCCGACAAGCCGCGCCTTATGGGTAAAACTTGCGAAGATACTCAATGTTCCAGGAATTGCTCACTGGAACGGCATCCTCGGTCTCCAGGCGGACTGCGCCAGGCCTGGTGACTCGTATTACCCAATAAGGGCCTTCCCACTTCGGTGTCAACTTGTTCGTATTCCTGGCCGATTGAACGCGCCGGAGAACAAGGTTGCCTGCCTCAAAGCTTCGGGCACGGACCTTGCGGTTATGGTAGCGGCACAAGGCTTGCTAGTAGTGTGCTGCTCTCACAGCCGCCCGGAGACGATCTTCCTCAAGGAGCATTGCATCGTCTTGCCTCAGTTGCTCTTGCTCAAGCTCGTCATAAGCGAGCACTCGAGGCGACCCGTATATGAGTTCAATGGGGAGAACTGCTTCTGCCCCGTATATCAGGGCAAAGGGCGTCTGGCCGGTGGCTCGATTTGGCGTTGTTCTGATCGACCAAAGAACGGCCGACAATTCATCAATCTAGCGCCTCCCGCTCTTGTGCAGCCTATCAAAGGTCTTTGTCCATAATCCTCGCAGCACTTCAGCATTTGCCCTCTCAGCTTGACCATTGCTTCGGGGGTGAGCAACGGAAGCGAAACAGACGTTGCTGCCGAGGTCTTGGGTATATTGCATGAAGGTGCGGCTTGTAAACTGTGTGCCATTGTTGGTGAAGATCATGTTGGGTACACCAAAACGGCACACTAGTCCCTTGAAGAACTTGACGGCTGACTGAGCTGTGACCTTCCTGACTACCTCCACCTCTGGCCACTTTGTGAACTTGTCGATTGCAACGTACAAGTACTCAAAGCCCCCGACAGCGCAGGGGAAATGGCCCAGTATGTCGAGCCCCCAGACCGAGAAGGGCCAGGAGAGAGGAATGGTTTGAAGGGCTTGAGCTGGTTGATGAAGTTTCTTTAAATGGAACTGGCACGCTTCACACCTGGTGACCAGTGCCGTCGCATCCTGCAGGGCAGTGGGCCAGAAGAAACCTTGCCGGAATGCCTTGCTGGCAAGGGATCTTGACCCTATGTGGGATCCACATATGCCTCCATGTATCTCTGCCAACAGCTCCAGTCCTTCCTCTCGAGGGATGCACTTCAATTTCATGCCGTTCAGTCTCCTTCTGTACAGGACGTCATCGACGAACTGGTACAAAGCAGACCGACGGGCTACTTTCTCCGCTTCATCCTGCTCCTTAGGAAGTTCCCCAGTCTGGAGGAATCGGACGGTATTTTGCGCCCATGCTGGAGCCTGGGGCTCGACGGCGAGGACCAAAGGCATTTCCTCCGCCAAGGGAGCAGCTATCTCAACGGCAAAAGCTTGACGCTCCGCCGAAGTTAGCCCTCCTGTGGCGGGCTCAGTGTCTCCGGCGATATCCTTGCCGGCGGCTCCGGGGAGCTCGGCGGGAAAGTACTTGCCGGGCGCTGACTTCCTCCTCTTGTTCTGCTTTGTTGATGGATCAACGGATGGCTGAGAAAGCTGAAGCACAAAGGTACCTGGTTCCACGGGTAGCTTGAGGGCAGCGCGCTTTGACAGGTAATCCGCGATGTCGTTCTCCGCTCGGGGAACGTGCTCCGCTTGTATACCATCATAGCGCTCTTCCAACTTTCTCACTTCATCGACGTAGGCCTTCATCAACGGGCTTTGATAATCCTTGTTGACTTGTTTGACGACAAGCTGCGAGTAGCCCCTGACAATGAGCTTCTTGATTCCGAGGTCTGCCGCGATCCTAAGACCAACAAGCCGCCCCTCGTACTCAGCAGTTTCATCGATACCTCCTTGGGGAAGTGCATCTGGACCACGTACTTGAGGTGCTCTCCAGTGGGCGCGACCAGCAGTACACCAGCCCCGGCGCCGTGCAAGGAGAAAGCTCCATCAAAGTACATGATCCAGTTGCAACTCGCCTCTTTGCCGAGGAGAGCAGTTTCCTGGACTTCTTCATCAGGCGTTGCGGTCCATTCTGCGATGAACTCTGCCAGGACTCGGCTCTGAATCGTCGAGGTACTTTCAAACTTGAGGCCAAAGCTGGACAGCTCCAGTGCCCACTCTACAATACTTCCCGTTGCATCTGGATTGTGCAATATCCGTTGTAGAGGGAGGCGAGTGACGACAGTGATCTCGTGCGCCTGGAAGTAGTGACGCAGCTTCCTCGAGGCCATGAGAAGGCCGAAGAGCAATTTTTGCACACCGGAGTACCTTGATCTAGCCCCCTGCAAGAGGGAGCTAACAAACTAGACCGGGCGCTGCATCATTTTCTTCTTTGGCTACACTCCAACCGGCCGTGTCGTCTCTGCACCAGTGGCATCAGGCTCTGTTGCTGCTATCACCTCATCATCAATTTCTCTCTGCGCCACTAGTGCGGCACTGACCACCTGGTTTATTGCCGCTAAGTATAGCAGCAACGGTTCTTGTGGTCTCGGCGCAACTAGTATTGGCGCGGAGGAAAGATACCTCTTCAGATCTTGCAATGCTGCTTCAGCTTTCGGCGTCCACTCCATTGGGCCCGCCTTTTTCAAAATCTTGAAAAAGGGAAGGGCGCACTCGGCAGACTTGGAAATGAATCTGCTCATGGCGGCAACACAGCCAGCAAGCCGACGCACGTCCTTGACCCGTTTGGGTGCTTCAATCTGCTCAATAGCTTTGATCTTGTCCGGATTGGCTTCTATCCCACGCTGTGACACAAAGAACCCGAGGAGCTTGCCGGACGGGACGCCGAAGACGCACTTCTCAGGGTTTAGCTTGAGGTTGATCTTGCGTAGGTTGACAAATGTTTCTTGTAAATCCGGTATAAGGGTTGCCCTGTTCTTGTTTTTGACTACTATATCATCCATATAAGCTTCCATACTTCTATGGAGCTCGGGTTCAAAACCAATCTGGACTGCCCTTGCAAACGTCGAGCTAGCACTCTTCAACCCGAAAGGCATCCGTACGAAACAGTACGTACCACATGGGGTGATGAATGATGTCTTCTCTTCGTCTTCTCTTGCCATGAAGATCTGGTGGTAGCCGGAGTAGGCATCGAGGAATGACAGCAGGTCACACCCAACCGTGGAGTCAACAATCTGGTCGATTCGCGGCAGTGGGAAGGGGTCCTTGGGACAAGCTTTATTGATATCTGTGTAATCAATACACAGCCTCCACTTCCCATTTGCCTTGCGCACTACCACTGGATTGGCCAACCACGTTGGATGGAGCACTCCTCTTACCAAACCCGCAGCTTCCAATTTCCAGATCTCCTTTGTGATGAACTCTTGCCGTTCCAAAGCTTGCTTCCTGACCTTCTGCTTGACGGGCCGCGCATGAGGACAGACAGCAAGGTGGTGCTCAATCACCTCCCTGGGAACGCCGGGGATGTCGGATGGTTGCCATGCAAACACGTCGACATTCGCCAGCAGGAAGGTGACGAGCGCATCTTCGTATTTGTCGTCAAGGGAGGAGCTTATGGTGAAAGCCCCTCCTATGCCGTTCTCCTTGATGGAAATCCTCTTGGTTGCCGGCGGCGTGGCCCAAGAGTTCTTGTTCTTGCCGGTGGAGTTCTCTCGCATGCCCTCGACGGGAGCGCGACACTCCGAAGAGGTGCACTTGCCGGAGTGGGTGCCTGAGGTCTCACCGGTCTTCTTCTTTCCGGTGGAGCTCTCTAGCACGTCCTCGACGGGAGCACGGCACTCCGACGAGGTGCGCTTGCCGGAGTGGGCGCCCGAGGTCTCGCCGGTCTTCTTCTTTCCGGTGGAGCTCTCTGGCACGTCCTCGACGGGAGCACAGCACTCCGAGGAGGTGCGCTTGCCAGAGTGGGCGCCCGAGGTCTCGCCGGTCTTCTTATTCTTCCCTCCTGGGGCTCCAGTGGCAGGAGCAAGTGCCCTCGTAGCGGCAGCTACTACGACCGCTTGCTGGTACAGTTGGTCAGAGCAACCTTCTTATCAGAGTGGATGGTGATGATTGTCACAGGCCCTGGCATATTCAGGGTGTTGTAGGCGTAGTGTGACACTGCCATGAACTTGGCCAGCGCTGGGCGGCCAAGGATCCCATTGTAGGGTAAGGGGATCTTGGCAACATCGAACGCAATCCTCTCCGTCCTATAGTTCAGATCACTTCCAAAAGTCACGGGTAACGTGACCTTCCACTTTGGTTGGCTTCTCCCTGGGTTGACCCCCTGAAACGTGCCCGTCTCTTCGAGGTCTCCATCAGGAACTTGCAGCTTCTCGATCACGGTGGGCGAGAGTAGGTTCAGACCGGCCCCGCCATCAACCAGCATCTTTGTTACCTTGAGGTTGCGTATTGTTGGTGAAACCAACAATGGCAAGCACCCGACCGCAGTAGTGCGATCGGGGTGGTCCTCAACGTCAAAGATGATGGGTGTGCTGGACCACTTCAGTGGCTTTTGAGCGCCGGACGACAGCTCCGCCGCTGTAATCTCACGCGCCCACTATTTAAGTTGCCGGTGAGAAGTGTGCAACGAGGCGCCACCGTCGACGCACATGGCCTCCGCAGCTTTCTGAAATTCTTGGTCGCCGGACTCGTCATCCTCCTCGCGATCATCGTCTTCGGGCCTTCTGTCACGGCCCCGGGCGGGCATTTCCTGCTGTTTCTCCTTGCCGCGACGGCCTTCTTGGCCGTCACGCTTCTTGCCGAACCCCTCAGCACCATCCTGGACCTTCTCCTTGTCCCGCCTCTCATATTCAGCCCTCTGCTTCTCAGCAAGGAGCTCAACCTGTCCGCAGTCCTGGAGATCATGGCCCTTGGTGCGATGGATCTTGCAGTACCGTTTGCCGGAGTTTCCTGGCTTCTCGACAGCCGCCAAGGCCCGGCAGGCGACACACCCGGCAATTTCCTTGCCATGGTCACCCGCCTTGGTTTTATTGGCGGAGCCGGTGTGATCAGATCCCTCGACGGAAAGCACGGCTTTACCCTTGCGCTTCCTGTTGCGGTTCCGACCCTTCTTTGCCGGGGTGGCAGTATCGTCGTCTAAAGAGTCGGTTTCCGCGCCGGCATCTTCGCCGGGGTACTTCCTTCCCTCTTCGGCCCGAGCACATCTGTCGGCAAGAACATAGAGCTCTGCCACATCTTTCACCTTGGTCATCGCCAGCTCTTCACGCATCTTGCGGTTGCGCACGTTCTGATGGAACACGCTGATGATGGCGGTAGGGTGAACATCGGGGATATTGTACTGTACCCGGCTGAATCTCTATATGTACTTGCGCAGACTCTCGCCTTCCTTCTGGGGTATGACATGCAGGTCACTTGCTTGGCCATGGGCTTGGTGGCCTCCGGTAAAGGCGCCAACAAACTCATGGCACAAGTCGGACCAGGAGGAAATAGAGTCTACTGGCAAGTGCATCAACCATGACATGGCGTTAGGTTTAAGAGCCAATGGAAAGTAATTCGCAAGCACCTTATCGTCGCGGGCCCCGGCAGCTTGCATCGCGATGGTGTAGACACTGAGGAACTCCGATGGGTGGGTCTTGCCGTTGTACTTCTCGCCAACGTCAGGCTTGAAGGTGCGGTGAGAGGGCCACTGGAACTGCCACAGCTCACGGGTGAAAGCTGGACAGCCTACCTCGTAAGGTAGACCTCCAGGTCTCTCCGGTGCTGGGCGGTCTGCAGCAGGCCCTGCTCGCCTGTCCGACTGGTGGCGTGCTCCGCGCCGGCGCTCGATGGTGGTTCGAGCATCTTCATGAGCACGCTCCTGAAGAACTCGACGCTGGTCGCCATGGGTCCGCGGGTTGGACGACGTGATGGAGATGGCATCGCTCGTGACGTCTCGACGAGTCGACACACGCGGTATCGGGCGAGGAGGAGGCGAATGCACCGTAGCCACGGCGCTGCCGGTCCTCCCGCCGCCGGTGCGTGGGACTCCATCGGAGCGTCGACCTGGGAGCTCCGCTGGATTTGGTTCATCCTTGTTGGCGACTTCGACAAGGCTTCGGATGGTGGCTCTCCATTCCTCGAGTTTCCCCGTAACGGGAGGAAAGTCGAGGAGCAACTGCGCGCGCGCCAGGGCTTCAGCTGGGGTCAACGATAGCAAAACCTGCACGGATTGCGATGCGCTTCGACCCCAGAGCGTGTCAGGTGGATCCCCATCACGATCACGCAGTCGCATACCGTCTCCACCAGTGCTTCGGCGGCCAGGCAGGCTTTCTACGTCCCGGGAGTGGCGCTCGGGGCTCTTCCCATGGCGACGTCCGAGATCTTCGGGGTGACGACGCCGTTCGTCGTGCGCTGCTTGAGAAGAGCGCGCTGTTGGCGCCGGCGTGGGAGTTCTGGAGGTCCTTGCGTCGCGTTCGGGTGATGCGGCCGCAACCTTGGAAGGCCCCGCACACCCGCGGAGGGCCGGGCTCCATCTTTGGAATTGGCGGTGTGTGGCCCGTTACCAGGCGCACAAACATCGCCACCTCCCAAACTCCGGCTGCTGGGATGGCGTTGGTGTTCGCGAGCAGCGCCCCGGGTTCTTTCCGCGACCGGTCCACTGCTCGCCCACGTCGGGACGGGCTGTCCGGCTTCCGACTGGCCAACCGCCACCGTCGTCTTCTTCTTGGGCGCCATGACGATGAAGAAGGGTCGAACTGACTGCTAAAGCCGATTCTCACAACTGCGCACCCCCTACCTGGCGCGCCAAAGATGTCGGTGTATTTGGATCGACACCTATGGGATCACAAGAATCCCTACTACGGTTGCGGGTCGCGGGGTTGAGAGAAGAGCGGGTCTAACGGTCAGGACACGGTTCCTTTACCCAGGTTCGAGCCGCAAAGATGCGTAAAACCCTACTCCTGCTTTGGTGGATTATACGTTTGTGTTCTTCAGCTAGTGAGGAACTCCAAAAGAGACGTGAGGAGTTCAAAAGAGTCGAATCCTTCTCCTGGTCGCCTCAGGCCTCCTTTTATAGGAAAAAGGGGTTGGCACAGTGGCACACAGGAGGTGGAAAGGGTACAATGATGCGAGGTTATCCCTTGCATTACAGGACAAGGCGCATTTAATGCGCTTAGCTTAGGTGTCCTTGCTTTATCGGGGACGAGGGGAGACGTTCGTCTTGTCCGTCGCCGCTCCTCCTCGTGCTGACACGCGCCCTGGCCAGCGGTGCCTGGGGTGCCATGTAGGCAGACAGGCAGCTGAGGTGGCGCAACGGCGGGTCTCCATGAAGATCTGCGAGTTGCCACGCAGGAGCCTGCTCAGCTGGTCGGGTCGGCAGCTGCGTGGGTCGGTGGAAACCCAGTTGGTGCGGGCCTGATGGTGGCCCCGCGGGTGTCCTCGGCAAGGGCCTTTCCGGGACCCCGGCAAGGGCCTTGCCGCGGCGCCTGCTGTCATCCTCGGCAAGGTGCTTGCCGGAGGCCTTGTGGTTCTCCTTGGCTGGAATCCCGCCAAGGGTCGTCGTCTTCTTAACTTGTATCTGATCTTGGGTGTCTTCACAAAGATCTGCATGCAACCACGGGGATATCTCCCGAATCCTCGCCCCATGGGGGCGGTGGACTCAGGGGTGATCTGCTCCGTAGGCGTGGGGCGAGCTGCTGCAGCAAGGGTCTTGCCGGGGCTGCCAGAGCCGGCCCCGGCAAGGGTCTTGCCAGGGCTGCTGAAACTGGCTCCCGGCAGCCGCTTCGTCCCTTTGCCCTTTGTGGTCTTGTTCTTGGCTTTGTTCCAGTCTCCATCAAGCTTCGGTCTTGCCCCGCCTCACCTCCCTTGCCATGCTTGGTGTGGTGGGGCCCGTGCCTCAGACTGCCCGTGCAAAGTCATAGGGGTACAAAAAGTGTACCCCTCTTTTTGTACACCGACAGTACGGTGGTGGGACCGAAGGCCGGCGGCGTGGGGGCCGAGGTACGAGACTCCTCCCCCCTTCGATCTTGTGTCTGGAGACCATGGTGGTGAGGGGAGTTGG
This sequence comes from Secale cereale, assembly GCA_902687465.1. Taxonomy (NCBI): domain Eukaryota; kingdom Viridiplantae; phylum Streptophyta; class Magnoliopsida; order Poales; family Poaceae; genus Secale; species Secale cereale. The sequence goes on along the minus strand of LR738715.1, from coordinate 487,730,171 downwards.
TGTCGAATCGGACTATGGGGAAGCATCAAGAAGACGAAGAAGCCGCCGGGCGCGTTACCCACGAAGGAGGTGGAGTTTTGCAAGCAATAGTGGCCGTCAAGACGGGCGAAAGTCGAGGTTGCGTGGGAAAGTGGAGACGCCCACGTCCCATCAATCCCCACGTGTCAATCAAGGTTGCAGGCTTTTGGGGCCCGCGGCACTCCGCACTTGACACTTGGCTTTGCCGCGAAGCCAAGTCTGAGCGTGCCTTGGGCACTGTCGGCGTTCTGGGAATGGGGGTACCCAGACCTGCCTGCCTGCGCCCCAGGGTGTGGCTCGTCCAGCGGCCTGTTACGGCTCAACCTCATCAGCAACCACTCAAGACCCTGACGAGTGGCCGAGCCTCGCGAGGAGGACGGCGCAAGATCTCCCTTGGTGTGTTTTCACTAGGCTAGCTCCCGAAGAGCGGAGATATCAACGCAAGGGGTTCTTCACGAGGTTCCCATGACATGAGCCATGACGACCAAGGCCAGGCGGGCGCCAGCGGGCGTAGGATGTCAGTTTCCTCTTTGGTGCTAAAGGGGCAGGCGCAGGCGATGAGTCCCGAGGCGTCAGGCAAAAGTTTCCAAATCGGTGCAACAAGACCAAGACCAGCAGGACGGCAGGGCGGGGGTTATCGCGGAGCCCACAGCGGCGTCACCACAAGAGCCTTTGGCATGCGAAGACCACCTTTTGTCAGGATAGCTTGTACTAACTGTCCCCCTTCAAACATGGCCGTTGTGGGATCCCTTCCCGCTCAATATTTGGGAAGAGGACCCGGGCCTCTATAAATAGGACTAGCCACCACCATATGGGTGGATCAGATCTTTGAGACCCCGCACACACCCACAAGCTCATCCGAGTGCAAGAACAGCCCTGCTCAGGAGGCTGTTCTTCCCCTGGACTAGTTCTTTCCCAGCCTACAAGGCAATCCACCACACCACACTGGATTAGGGTATTGCACCATAACGGTGGCCCGAACTAGTATAAACCTTTGTGTCCCGTGTTCTTCGGGTTGGATGAACTAGGCCGAAGAATCGGTGCGCGAGCGGACTAGGGTGAAAGGAGAGATCTTCATGCGCACCCCAGTGTTCAAACCTCAAGGGCAATTCCGGAACCCAAGATCCGCCACCCGCCACCTAGGGCGGATGATGCTGAGGCGGTATCTCACATGCCCTCCCCAAACCATGAAGAGGCACGGGGGGCGTTTTAACAGCGCCAGAGGGTAATGCTTCGGCTGCCAGAGGGCCACTGGGTGGAGCCCCTGTGGAGACTGGCGACGGGATAACCGGCCAATCCGGCCCCTAGCCACATACTACTTCAGAGATCCGTGAGGTTCCCGAGTCTAATGAGCGACCCCCTACCGGAGAAGAGGGAGAGGCAACCTCTGCCAATCCGGAAGCGCGACATACCACGGCGGACGCACTCGAAAGTGCCCCCGTCCTAGACGAGCACCGCATCCTGACGAGTACGGTGTTTGAGAATATCTAGTCCGGTAATAGCGGGCTTGACGAAGCCTTCTCCAACCTACTGGCGGGCTTCGAGGTACAGAATGTAATGTTTTTTTGGTCATTTTTACGAGAAACATGCCTATATCTAGATAGTAGCCCCTAAGACTCTGTTCGGTTTTTCGAAAGAAAAGCGAGCAGAGGATCGATAATCAGTTGTCATGTGGTAACTTACTTTCCATTTGCAATAAAACAGGCTTCTCTATTAGCGGAGATTGCTCAATCGGCAGAAGTTTCCAAACTCAAACAGAAACTGGAGCGACCCGATGAGGACCTAGTCCTTGTGAACACGGGGCTCGACCAGGCACAAGGTATAAGATACATCTTGTTGTGTGCTTGTTTTATGTCCATGCCTTGTGGAGTTTCAAGAGATCCAATGTGCGTGTATGTATATATGGTGCCGCCGCGGTGGAGACCCTCAGGGGTGAGCTTGCCCGAGCCAAGGAGAAGGCAAGGGTAAGCCAGGCGGCTGCTGATAAAGCGGCTGCGGATTTGACGGTCGAATAGGCCGCTCGGCACCGTTTTGTGGAACGGGTGACCAAGACGGAGCAACAGCTCAAGGGCATCACTGATGAGTGTGAGTCCTTGGAAAAATAAAATAAAGAGAAGGGGTCCGAACTCGCCAAGTCCCTTCAAGAGACTTCGGAGGCGCGGTCCGAGTCCCACGCAGCGCGCGAAGAAATCCGTCAAGCCGGACAGATAGTGGCTGGTAGCTCTTTCTTTTACAAGCTAAATTTTGGGACCTGAAGTATGCCTTACTTAATTGACTGTGGATTTCTCCAGATGCCTATGTGGATCTGCCGAAAAGTCCTGCGGATGCTACTCAATTCTTCCAGGCCCAGAGGGGTACGCGATGGAGAAGCTCTTCTGGTCGTAGTTTGCGGGGGTGCGAAGCATCCCGGAATGCTAAATGACTAGATGGCTCAATTAGCGGAGCTCCACAAGATGTCCAGCACGACCATGAAGGACGTTATAGTCCGGCTGTGGATGGCCGAAGATATTCCGGACAGCTACTTTGGCCTCGTGCGGCGTCTCGTCGACGCGCTGCCCCGACTCGACAATATCAAGAGGTGGTCTTACATAGAAGGGGTGTGAATGGCCTTTGCCCGTGTCAAGATGCACTGGGCGAAGATGAAGGCCGAAAAGGTGGCAATTGAGGGTCCGCCTGAAAGCAAGGACCACCACACAGCAGAGCGCTATTTTGAGAACGTACTAGCGGGTGCTCGCCTTGTGGAAGGCCAATGGTCCGAGGATGTACTATTCGAATGAACGAGTCCCAACTATTTTCGGGGTTTGTATCATGAATTAAGTCCTCTATAATATATCCTTTTACTTATGAAGAGTTTTATCCTCCTGTGTGACCGTTTTTATACCTAAGAGTTCCCAGTCGTTGGCTTCAATCCCCAAGACACTACCGAGGTGTTCGGAGTTGCACATGAATACACTTAATCCAACATCTTGGTCCATGAAGGAGGTATCAGTGCGGCTAACCAGGCAATCATACTATTCGGTTTTATTACTCTCACTTAGCCATAGGAGTTTTATCAATGGGTCTACGAAGTAGCCCCTAGTATGTACGTGGTTCCCAATGTGGGTGCGTTACATATGTGACCGGGAAATAGTCCTTCGTGTAACACGGGAAAAATCGCTAAAGATTGTAATAAGTCGACAAGCTGCCGACCAGCTCTCGCCTCATCATGACAGTCAGTATTCAGCTTTCTCTACTGAGGTGCTTGACCGGGTGCATCGGAAACACAATCGAAGTAGTTCTCCTCTTTACTACCCTAGCCGATAAGACGGAATGTAAGGTAGAAAACATAGGAGCCCAGCAAACCAGCTATTGACAAAAGACAAGATTCGGAGCTGATGCAGATACTGCTGCGCTCTGGATGCCGAATGGTGCTATTAAGCTATTCAGACTTTTTATTTGGCAACACAAATGTTACCTTATAGAGCCCCTGGCAATTTATGCCAAGGTTTGTTCGTGAGACAACTAAAGAGACGACATTTGAGTAAAGAAAATGCCGAATAAAATTTTGGCTCGCTGTAATCTGATTGACATGTCAAAGCGTAGCCTTACAGAAGATACCACAATCACCAAGGTCATTTTACATGCCGAGGGTCTACGGCTGAGGAAAAAAAGCTTTATACAGGTTCCTTGAGGGGAGTTTGCGGTCTATGAAATCCCTTGCACCTTCCTACCACACATGCGCCGCTTTTGCCTCAGTAAGAAAGATTCCTTGAAGGGAATGGTCTTCGGCTATCTATTCGGAATCGGGCTTGGAGAGAGTCCTTTGTGAGTCCGTAAGATGGATTGGTTTTGATTGTACCTGTGATAAAAAGCAAAAAGATGATTAGATAAAAAGGGGAGGGACATATAAGGTCGACCGTGCTATAGGCCTGTCCTGTGTATTGCCTCCGCCGATGCCCAAGGTATTTTAAATGCATAGTTATGTATGCGCGGTGCGAATTTTGCTGTGGTACATGGCGATCGATGGAGGCCAAACTGCTAATCCAGCCCTAGGTTTGTCGAGCTGGTGGTGTGTGGAATTGTCTGGACTTGCGTGCTTAAGCCCGGCGGTTTAGTAGCCGATAAGGTGTGTGGCTTGATAGGGCCGCTTTGAACGTCGGCCGTGATGGCCGCGGTACTCTCCTCACTACGGAGGGACGCTCTATGCTTCCGTTGATTGTAGTAATGCCGTGTGGACCGGGAATCTTGAGCTTTAGGTAGGCGTAGTGCAGAACCGCATTAAAGCGGGCGAAAGCGGCGTGTCAGAGCAGTGCGTGATAGCCACTGTGGAAAGGGATGATATCGAAAATCAAGTCCTCACTTCAGAAGTTGTTCGACGAACCGAAGACGACTTTCTGTATGATTGAGCCCGTGCAGCGGGTCTCCACCATAGGTATTATTCCATTGAAGGTGGTTTTAGTGGCTTGACTCTTGACAAATCGATCCCCATTTTGCGGCAGTGTCTTGATAAAGTATATTGAGACTGCTGCCGCCGTCCATAATGACTCGCATGAGGTGAAATCCGTTAATGATTGGATCGAGGACCAGTGATGCCGAACCTCTGTGACAGATACTGGTTGGGTGGTCCTTGCGATCGAAGGTAATCGGGCAAGCCGTTCATGGGTTGAATTTTGGGGTGACCGGCTCTATGGCGTGGACGTCCTATAGTACACGTTGGCGTTCCCTTTTAGGGATATGTGTGACATATGCCATATTCACTGTTTTTTACTTCGGGGGGAAATTGCTTCTGTCCCCCTGTGTTCATTTGACGAGGCTCTTGGTCATCATCGTTGCTTGGCGATCCTTTCCCCTTGTGTTCGGCGTTGAATTTGCCAGCCTGCTTAAAAACCCAACAATTTCTGTTGGTATGATTGGCGGGTTATCGGGGGTGCCGTGAATCTGGCAAGGCCGATCAAGGATTCTATCTAGACTAGAGATGCCATCCTTTTTTTTGCCTTGAATGGCTTCTTCAATTGACCGGGTTAGGAGCTGCTGAATCCGGCGTTGACCACCGTGTCTTGGGTTCCATCATTGTTATTCCGACGCTTGTGCTTGTCGCGTCGTGGCTCGCCATTGTCATCCCTGGTTTCAGAGGTGCCAGGGTGGCTGGTGCTATTGCTTCTACGAGCGAGCCAACTATCCTCTCCCGCGCAAAAACGGTCATAAGTGTGGTGAGGGTTGCCATGGACTTCGGCTTCTCTTGGCCGAGGTGTCGGGTGAGCCATTCATCTCGGACGCTGTGCTTGAAAGCCGGAAGGGCTTCGGTGTTCGGACAATCCACAATCGGGTTCTTTTTAATTAAGAACCTTGTCCATAGCTGTCGTGCAGATTCCCCGGGTTGCTGTATTATATGACTAAGGTCATCGGCATCTGGAGGCCGAACATAGGTGCCTTGGAAGTTGTCTCTCAAGGCATCCTTCGGGTCTTCCCATCATCCTATAGAATTTTCATAAATTTGTTTATCCAATGTTGAGCTGGCCCCTTAAGTTTGAGGGGAAGGTATTTGATGGCGTAGATTGTCACCGCGAGCCATGTGAATGTGGAGAAGAAAATCTTCAACCCTTAATGCACGATCTGTTGTGCCATCATATGATTTGATGTTCACGGGTTTAAACCCCTCTGGGAACTGGTGCTCCATTACCTCATCGGTGAATCATAGGGGGTGTGCGGCACCTCTATATCGGGCTATGTCATGGCGCAATTAGGATGAAGTCCATATGCGGTTTTCGGCCCGAGCGTGGTTTTGCTTGTCACGCCAGGTTTGGTAACCGTCCTCTCGTGCAGGGGGACGCCCCTGCGATCCATAGATTGACCTGGTTTGACCTCCTTTATTTTCTAGGTCTTGTCGCAGGTCATGTGTGTATCCCTGAGCTATTATTTCTCTACTTTTACGGCGAGATGGTGCAGGCTGATATTCAGCTTGTGTTGCCATTTTGTCCGGGCCGCGTGGCGATCGATCAGGTTCGTCAACCACATTACGCACGCGTGGTATGGGCTCTGACGCTTCATCATCGAATTGGGGTAGCAGCTTACGCTTTGGGTATCTCTTTGTTGTCACATCCCTAGTCAGTGCTTGCTTTAGGACTAGCTAGAGTGTGCATCATGTTTACTTTTCAAAGAAACTTGAAATGGGAATGACAAAAACCGCAGCACCCCTCCTCTAACAACTAGGGTTTAATAAAATCTTTTTCAATGCACCCAAAATGCCTTTCAAAAATGTTCATCATTTCTGCCTTGGTCTTAAACCTCTGCCAAAAATGGTGCACAATTTTCTAGGACACCCAAGGTCTCTGGATTAATTCATATGGTATTTGCATTTGGGCACTTAAATGCTATAAAATATTTTGAGTGCCCAAATAATCATAAACTAAAATGTTCCATGCTGTTCATATTATATGCTGGGGGCATGACTAGTTTCATGAGCTATAAAAATGTTCTGGTATTTTTATTAATTCAACAAAGTTGCAAAAGAAATGTAACATAAAGAAATAGAAAAGAGAGAAGAGAGAGAGAACTTACCTAGCGCCTAACAGGCCCACCTGCCGGCCCAGCCCAGCCACCGCTCCAGCGAGCTGCTTGGCTTGGCCAGGCAGGCAGGCAGGTGCTCGACGGCGGCCGCAGCGCGCGGCACGCAGCTGCCTGCCGCCCTGCTTCCTCCCCTTGCCGTTCTGGTGGGCGGGATCGACCACCCACTCCCCC
>LR738715.1:487701682-487723351 GCA_902687465.1 Secale cereale | reverse complement strand
AGCTCGCTGGCACGCCCACTCCTCCCCAGCTCCTCTCCCTCGCCTTCCCCGCACCATGGCCGACGCCTCCGCGCTCGCGCCCTCGTGATAGTCGCATCCACCGCCGTCCCTGAGCTCCGTCACCGTGTCTGTCCGCTCCGTCGTCATCGACTACGTCGAGCAGGCAGAGGCCCGAGCGCTCGCCCGCTCTGGAGTCGCCCCCGGCCCCGTCTTCTCCAATTCCGGCCGCAGAGATCCCCATCGCCGCCCCGCTCACCTCCGACCGTCCCCGAGCTCGCCTCGACGTTTATTGCAACCGCCGTCAGCTCAGCTCCGTCCTCCCCCTCTCCGTTAGTTCTCTCCTGCACTGAACGCACCGCACGAGGCTCACCTGCACGCGCCGCCGTGGAGCTCGTCGCCGACGAGGCTCCGGCCATTTAACGGCCCGGCCACCGTGGCCACCAGCTTCACCGTCATGTGTGGGTGCTGTAGGATCACTCCACGGACCTCTACGATCAACGCACCGACGAGTTCGACCTCGCCCGAACTCCGGCAGCCGCTGGACTCGTCGCCGGCGTCGTTTCCGGCGACCCCGAGACCAGCCACCACCACCACTCGACGCGGCTGACTCCCAGCTGCCCGTAGGCGTGCTCCGCCGTCGTTTTGGCAGCCGGAGCACAAATCCCGCACCTCACTGCCGCGTTGGCCTCGCCGGCGGCTAAACGCCAGCGAGTTAGCCCAGTTTGACCAAGGGTTTGACCCCCTTGGGTCAATGACATGTGGGCCCTGCCTGTTAGTCAAACCTAGGTTAGTGTCTAAGCTAGTTTTAATTAGTCAGTTAACTAACTTTGACACTGACCAGTGGGTCCCACTGGTCAGGTTTGACCTGGGCCGCCCTGTTGACTAGCTGGCGTCAGCATGATGTCATGCTGACGCAGTAAACGATTTTCTGGGATTATTTAATTTAAAAACAATTCAGGAAATTCCAGAAAATGCTTTAAACTTCAAAAAATCATATAAATTCAATAGTAGCTCAGATGGAAAAGATTTATATATGAAAATTGATCAGAAAAATCCAATCTTTCCAATGGCACTGGTTTCATGCATGTTTGAGCATGTTAACCTTGCTGTTTACATTAAAACATGATAATGCACTTAAATAATTAATAGTTTGGGTTTCAATTTGAATCCTTGATTCAAATGGGCTCAAACCCTTCAGGTTATAGTTGCATTACCTCAAAACACATGAATCTTGCCATATCATGAGCATGCATCATATAGTTGCATCTGTTTGCTTATTGATTCTATCGCCGGTATTCTCCGTCTTAGGTCCTGCTCCCGAGGATACTTCTGCGTATCCAACTAAAGAGCAGTACCCGACAAACACTCTGTCACGCAAGCAATCATTGATCATTCCGATACAAACCCATCTTCTCGCTCCTGCTCTCTTTTACTGCATTAAGGCAACAACGTGTGAACTGCTACTTGCTGCAGTAGTTGAACCCTATTCCTTTGCATGACCTATCATTGCCACAGTAAATAGTTGAAACCCACTAGCATGTGTAGGAGTTGATTGAGCCATGTGATGTGTGATCCACCATGCTATTTGTTTATGTTGCCTGCTATGCTTAGAGTCGTGTCAGGTCTGGTTCATCTGGGTGATGGACCAGAGTGAAATGATCATACCCGGTAAAGAGAGGGAAGTGTGAAACATGTTTGGTAAAGGTATCGATGAAAGGCCATGTAGGAGTACATGGTGGGTTGTTTCATTGGAATCGTCCATAGGACCCGAGTTCTGTATGTGTGGTTCAAGTTCCAGCTACTACCATGCATTGGGCCCGAAACCAATGGACCCTCTCGGCTTATTAATTGCCCTTGTTCTCTGTCCAGGAGTTGCAACTAGTTTCTGGTGTTTGTAGTTTACTGGTGGTCGTGCACAGCACTGACCCTCGGGGTGGGCTGTGATGCGACAGGTACGTGGCACGGTGTACCGATTGCCCGTTTGGTGACTCGGGAACCCTGTACACATCGTTTGCTGCCGTGAGCGACACCCCGGCCGGATCTCCCCACGGATGGAACCCAAATAGGCGATAAACCTGGACGAGAGACTGTTGTAGTTAGTCAGGTCGTGGCCAACACCCTCGCTAGGCTTCCACTTGAAGGTTGCCGAGTACATGTCGAGTAAACGGCGATATGTGGTGGAAGCGTGTGTGAAGAAGTACACCACTGCAGGGTTATCAATCTATTCGAATAGCCGTTGTTCACGGTACGGACTACTTGATTACTCTTACAGTTCATAGACAAGTTGATGGATACTACTAAAAGCCTCAAGATAAGTGTGAGTGTCGTGGATGGCCCTTCCGTAGGATGACGGAAGAGGATCCTCGGTGGTGTATTGTTGTGGTGAGTAGAGGACTCGTGTATGTAGTAATATCTTGCAATCTGTTGAGAGTTGTAGTATAGGTTAGCCAAGAGTCAAAGCAGGCTTTCTGCTATGAACTCCACTACCCCTGTTGATAATGTTGCATGTATGATAGGTTCTGTTGTAAGACTTGCTGAGTACCTTTGTACTCATGTTTGCTTAATAACGGTTGCAGAGGAGAACCCTTCCCCTTCTGATGGGTTCTACATAGACGTTGACGTCGACGAGTAGCTTGCTACCCAGACGGAGATCTGGAGCTTGTGAAGGGCCTTGTAGATAGTCAGGCTACACCAAGCCTGTTTTATTTTCTAAGTTGTCTGTACTCAGACATGTAGCTTCTGCTTGTGCTTTTATGACTGTATGACTTGAGTGTTGGGTCATGTGACCCCTACCTGTATGGATATGTTATGTATGGCTCTTGGAGCATCTTAAATAAAGTACTTTGAGTCATAGAGTTCTGTTGTGATGCAATGTTGTATTTGCACATATTGAGCATATTGTGTGTATGATTGAAATGCTTGGTATGTGTGGGATCCGACACCTAGTTTTTTTTCCTTTGGTAGCCTATCTTATAGGGAAATGCCTCCTAGTGCTTCCAATGAGCCTTGGTAGCTTGCTACTGCTCGGAACACGTAGGCTGGCCGGCATGTGTCCTTCTTCGTTCCTGTGTCTGTCCCTTAGGGGAAATGTCACGCGTTGTTCCTTTAAGTCCATGTAGCTTGCTACGACTTGGGTTCATACGTTGATGACTGACACGTTCGTTGCTGGGTCATGGATGCCTGTCTCTGTAATTTAGTGCCACTTTTGGTTTATAACTAGCCATGTCGGCCCGGGTTCTCTGTCATATGGATGCTAGCGACACTGTCATATACGTGTGCCAAAATGCGCAAACGGTCCCGGGCCAGGTAAGGTGGCACCCGTGCGGATACCGTGCATGAGGCCGCAAAGTGATATGACGTGTTACAGCTAGATCGGTGTGACTTAGGATCGGGGTCCTGACAGCGTTGGCATCAGAGCTGGACTGCCTGTAGGTTTCTCAAGCCAAACTGGTCGATGTTGAGTCTAGAAAAATTCTTAGTTATATGTAGGGGAATTGATTGTGGAAGGGAACGTAAGGCTCTTTTTACTCCTTTACCTTGTGCCCTCTGATCTGAGTCAGTCTATTCTTTCCACGGGGAATTAGGACTAGGCCACTTATCCTTACTAGGTTCACGTGTTACTAATCCGTAGACTCTTAGGATTGTTGGTTTCAAGCCTCAGTTCAGTTTCTACCCTTTTAGTATGATGATTTGCTGGTCCCGGAACCTTGATATGATATTGTTGAGTGGCTATGCTGTCATTTGTATGATGTCTCAAAATCTTTTTTGAGCATTTACAGTTGTTATGCTGCCCGATTTCTTCCAGAAACACTAATGCCTTTGCATTACTTCGTGTTTCAGATATCTGGCCGCACACCTCACCAAGTGGTTCATTTGACTCGGTGCATTAATGTGCCCGGTCACACGGCCATGCTAGTCTGTGTGTTGACTGAGACCGGTTACCGCTGGTATCTTGAGTACACCGTGGAGGAACAGTACCGGGATTTCAATCAGAGTCAATATTTCTGCACAGTCCGGATATACCACTCATATCCCGGAGCTAACGACCCCATCCATTGGTCTTATGGACTCGGGGTTACTATCGAGATGGCAGTGCAGGATGCCTCTTATTCGATGATGACCATTCTCCGGGCTAGGCATGCCCTGTTGCTGAACACTGAGTTATGTTACATGCAGCCTCACTTCCCGGAGAGGAAGGCTACTATACTGGTCTGTATACTGATGCTGCTCATGAGGAGCCACTGCTTCAGACTACTGTCCAGATGCTGGAGGATAGGGACCGTGAGGTCCGTGCCCTCCGAATGGAGCTGTATAACACTCGAGCCGCCCACTGAACTACTTTGACACGGCTTGCACCTGCTGTGCATGCCGGATATCTGGATATGCGGGATTTGTACCCCGTGCGGACTCGTCTGCCTGATCGTATGGATTGGCGCGACGTTGGGGATATTACACCTCCACGTGGGTGTCGCTTACCACCAGCATCAGGCCCGAGGCCACATCCATTTCCCTATGGTCCACAGCCTTCGAGTGCTCGAGAGTTTCAAGATCCATCTGTTCCACTCCCAGGCTACGGTGGTAATCTTTACGAAGATTACTACGGGAATGTCTGAGCTAGACCGTGGCAGTAGTAGTATCGTAGTTGTTGTATTTACACAGTCCTGCGCGTCTCGTGGAATATGACTTAGCTAGTACTTAGTTCTGGAGGTGTAGTTAAATAATGTACAGGAGCTTGGAATGCCTCTGATGAGATGTATCGTCTTTCACCACAGTTGTACTTTAGCCTTGGCTTGTACTAAACTATGTATGGTGTGTATGACCACTAGTGTATATATGGCAGTTTCTATACTACCATGTCGTACGGATGAACATCTCTGCATTCCGTGTCATCCATTATATTCTACACTCCTATGTCAAGTTTTTGACGTCCTTGTCTAAACCGTTGTTTTGTTTTCCTAGGATGGTCAACACTCGCAGCACTCCTGCTGCTCAGGAGCAGGGTGAGGCTAGTGGGGCTAGAGATGAGAATCTGCCCCAGCCACCCTCCTTGGCTGAAGTTATGCTCGAAGTAGAACGGAACAAGAGAGAGACCAACCGTCTTCTGGGACGCATAGAGCAGAACACTGGGTTCCGTTAGAGGAATGACGTGGTGTCAATCAACGACTTTATCAAGATGTTCCCACCGAAGTTCCATCACTCCACCGAACCTCTGGATGCGGATGACTGGCTTTGTAGTATCACCCACAAGCTACACTCTGCCCGTGTGGCAGAAGCTGACAAGGTTATCTACGCCGCCTACCATCTTGAGGGCCCTGCCAGTCTTTGGTGGGAGAACTTTGAGGCTATGTGTCTTGCTGGCCAAATCACTACTTGGGCTGAATTCAGGAGGCATTGCGTGAACATCACATTCCGGAAGGTCTCATGGATCGCAAGCGAGAGGAATTCTGCAATTTCACCCAGGGCCGGTTAACCGTGGATGGCTACAGTCGCGAGTTTGGCAACCTGGCACGCTATGCACCTGAGGAAGTATCCACCGATGCCAAGAAGCAGGCGAGGTTCCGCAAGGGACTCAGCCCCGAACTCCGCCGAGATCTACGTCTGCACGAGTGTACTTCCTTCCAGAAGCTGGTAAACAAAGCTATCAGTGCTGAGACGGGCCAGACTGATTTCGAAGCCACACGTAAGCATCCTCGTGACTTTGGTTCCTCATCTGGCTCTGGCTCTCATAAGCGCCGTGTGTGGGTTCCTAACACTGCTCTGCCACCCAAGTACACACCGAGGCCATGCTATGAGGCGCCTCGCCCAACTCAACAGTATGCACCTGCCAAGACTTATGGAGGACGACCTACCAACTTTGCTCCACGCACTGGCACTGTGACATGCTTCAGGTGTGGAGAACCGGGGCACTACATGCGTGCGTGTCCCCAGAACCAGCCAGGAAAACCCGTTGTCCGTGGTAAGCCAATCGGCAAGGTGAATTATGTCAAGCCAATCCCCACTGCACGTGGTCATGTCAACTATGTCTCTACTGAGGAAGCTTATGAGGATGCTAACGTCGTCCTTGGTACGCTTCTCGTTAACTACCATCCGGCATCTGTTCTTTTCGATACTGGAGCATCCCATTTTTTCATATCTGAGAGCTATGCTCGAATGCACAACATGACTTTTTGTGACATGCCTACTTCCATGGTTATTCAAACTCCTGGTTCAAAGTGGCAAACCTCTAGGGTAAGCCATGGAAATGAAATCCTTGTCGATAGACTTGTTTTCCTTGCATCTCTAATCTCTCTCAAGTCCTCGGACATAAACATCATCTTGGGTATGGATTGGATGACACCTCATTACGCCAAGATTGATTGCTACACTAGGACCGTTCAACTTACACACCCATCCGGCAAGACAGTCAATGTCCTGACCCGAATGGCTGAGCGTCAGCTCTACTCTCTTAATGCCAGCCCTCTACCAGAACTCGAAGATATCCCGGTAGTCCGTGACTTTCCGGATGTTTTAACAGAAGAACTGCCAGGTGTTCCACCTAACAGAGATGTCGAGTTCGTGATAGATCTTATTCCTGGAACTGTCCCAATCTCTAGGAGACCTTATAAAATGGCACCTCTAGAATTAGCTGAGCTTAAGAAACAACTTGATGAGTCCTTGAAAAAGGGTTTCATCCGTCCTAGTTCTTCCCCTTGGGCTTGTCCCGTACTCTTTGTCAAGAAGAAGGATGGAACGGAACGGATGGTTGTAGATTACCGACCTGTCAATCTGGTCACCATACAGAACAAGTATCCGCTCCCCAGGATCAACGATCTGTATGATCAACCCGCTGGATCCTCAGTCTTTTCCAAAATGGATTTGAGGTTGGGCTACCATCAAATCAAAATCAAGAACGGGGACATACCCAAGACGACTTTTGTTACTCGTTATGGCCAATACGAGTACACCGTCATGTCCTTCGGGTTAACCAATGCCCCAGCCACCTTCTCCCCGCTAATTAATTCTATATTCACTGAGTATTTGGATAAATTTGTTGTGGTATACCTCGATGATATACTCATCTACTCCAAGAACAAGGAAGATCATGCCGAGCATCTAAGGCTGGTATTGACGAAACTTCGAGAGCACCGCCTTTATGCCAAATTCTCTAAATGTGAATTCTGGTTGCCGGAAGTGACCTATCTAGGTCATGTGATCTCTGGCAAGGGTATTGTTGTCAATCCCGAGCGAGTTCAAGCCGTCCTTGATTGGACTCCCCCTGAATCGGTCAAGCAAGTTAGGAGTTTCCTTGGCTTAGCGAGCTATTGCCGATGCTTCGTCGAGAATTTCTCCAAGGTTGCTAAACCTCTAACTGAACTCCTCAAGAAAGATAAAAAGTTTGAATGGACCCCACAATGCGAGTCTAGCTTTCAGGAACTGAAAAGACGCCTGACATCTGCACCGGTACTGGTACCACCAGATTTCTCCAAGGACTTTATTATCTACTGCGATGCCTCGCGACAAGGACTAGGTTGCATACTCATGCAAGATCGTCAAGTGATTGCTTACGCATCCCGAAAGTTGCGTCCACATGAGGATAACTATCCTACACATGATCTAGAGCTTGTAGTTGTAGTCCACGCGCTCAAAACATGGTGACATTACCTTGGTAATCGTTGTGAAATCTTCACTGATCACCAAAGTCTCAAATACATCTTCACCCAACCGGATCTAAATCTCAGGCAAATATGTTGGGTTGAGTTGCTCACATGTTACGACTTAGGAATCACTTACACCCCTGGGAAGGCCAATGTCATGGCTGACGCACTAAGTCGTCAGTCATATTGTAACAACTTGATGTTACAACAAGGGCAACCACTTCTCCACGAGGAATTTCGAAAGCTTGACCTTCACATTGTTCCTCGAGGATTCCTTTCCACCTTGGTGGAGAAACCTACCCTTACGGATCAGGTCATCAAAGAACAGAAGGTTGATCCGGGAATCTCCCGTATCAAGAGGAACATCAAGAAAGGAGTCGTGGGATGTTTCTCAATTGATGATCAAGGAGTCGTGCTCTTTAGCAACCGCTTAGTGGTTCCTAAGGTACGAAACCTGAGACGGTTGATCCTTAAGGAGGCTCATGAATCTCCTCTCACGATTCATCCCGGTAGTACCAAAATGTATCAGGACCTACGCCAGAGGTTCTGGTGGACTAGGATGAAGAGAGAAAACGCTCAATTTATTGCTAATTGCGACGTTTGTTTTCGAGTTAAAGCAGAGCATCAACGGTCTGCTGGCACCCTTCAACGTTTAGCTATTCCTGAATGGAAATGGGACAAGATCGGTATGGACTTCATTACCGGGTTTCCCAGGACCAGGAAAGGGAATAATGCTATCTTCGTCGTTATCGACCGCCTCTCCAAAGTATCCCACTTTCTACCTGTTCGAGAGAGTACAACCGCTAGCCAGCTAGCAGACTTGTATATCTCTTGGATAGTATCACTTCATGGTGTGCCGTTGGAGATCAACTCCGACCGAGGAAGTCTTTTCACATCACGATTTTGGGAAAGTTTCCAGAATGCTATGGGGACTCATCTCTCTTTTAGCACCGCCTTTCATCCTCAGTCAAGTGGTCAAGTGGAACGAGTCAATCAAATTCTGGAAGACATGCTTCGAGCCTCTGTCATGTCTTTCGGTATGGAATGGGAGAAGTGTCTCCCATTTGCCGAATTCGCTTATAACAATAGTTATCAAGCCAGCTTGGGCAAGGCTCCCTTCGAAGTTTTATATGGACGAAGATGTCGAACACCTCTTAACTGGTCAGAAACCGGGGAAAGACAATTCTTTGGTCCGGATATGATCCAGGAAGCAGAAGAGCAGGTTCGCATCGTTCGTGAGAAATTGAAAACAGCCCAGTATCGCCAAAAGAGCCGATATGATAGTCACCATAAGGCTGTGACTTTTGAAGTCGGCGATAAGGCTTACCTTCGGATTACTCCTCTTAAGGGAACCCATTGTTTCGGTATCAAAGGCAAATTGGCCCCTCGTTACATCGGTCCTTTTCGCATTCTTGCCAAACGAGGAGAAGTTGCCTACCAATTGGAACTACCTCCGCACCTTTCCAGAATTCATGTCGTCTTCCACGTATCTCAACTCAGGCGTTGCTTCTCGGATCCTATCCGCGGAGTGGACCACGAAACGCTTGATCTCCAGGACAATCTCACATATCGAGAATACCCCGTTCGTATTCTTGATCAAATCGAGCGTACCACTCGACGTCACAATATCAAGTTTCTCAAGGTTCAATGGTCACATCATTCCGAGAGTGAAGCTACTTGGGAAAGGGAGGATCGTCTTCGACTTGAGTACCCCACCCTCTTTCCGGAGGAACCAGAATCTCGGGACGCGATTCTTTTGAGTGGGGGTGAGTTGTCACATCCCTAGTCAGTGCTTGCTTTAGGACTAGCTAGAGTGTGCATCATGTTTACTTTTCAAAGAAACTTGAAATGGGAATGACAGAAACCCCAGCACCCCTCCTCTAACAACTACGGTTTAATAAAATCTTTTTCAATGTACCCAAAATGCCCTTCAAAAATGTTCATCATTTCTGCCTTAGTCTTAAACCTCTGCCAAAAATGGTGCACAATTTTCTAGGACACCCAAGGTCTCTGGATTAATTCATATGGTATTTGCATTTGGGCATTTAAATGCTATAAAATATTTTGTGTGCCCAAATAATCATAAACTAAAATGTTCCATGCTGTTCATATTATATACAGTGGGCATGACTAGTTTCATGAGCTAAAAAAATGTTCTGGCATTTTTATTAATTCAACAAAGTTGCAAAAGAAATGAAACAGAAAGAAATAGAAAAGAGAGAAGAGAGAGAGAACTTACCTGGCGCCTAACAGGCCCACCTGCTGGCCCAGCCCAGCCACCGCTCCAGCGAGCTGCTTGGCTCGGCCAGGCAGGCAGGCAGGTGCTCGACGGCGGCCGCTGCACGCGCCACGCAGCTGCCCGCCGCCCTGCTTCCTCCCCTCGCCGTTCTGGTTTGCGGGATCGACCACCCACTTCCCCCCCGAGCTCGCTGACACGCCCACTCCTCCCCAGCTCATCTCCCTCGCCTTCCCCGCACCATGGCCGACGCCGCCGCGCTCGCGCCATCGTGATAGCCGCGTCCACCGCCGTCCCTGAGCCCCATCACCGTGTCCGTCCGCTCCGTCATCATCGACTACGTCGAGCAGGCTGAGCCCCGAGCGCTCGCCCGCTCTGGAGTCGCCCTCGACCCCGTCTTCTCCAACTCCGGCCGCAGAGATCCCCATCGCCGCCTCGCTCAGCTCCAACCGTCCCCGAGCCCGCCTCGACGTTTACTGCAACCGCCGTGAGCTCAACTCCGTCCTCCCCCTCTCCGTTAGTTCTCTCCTGCACTGAACGCACCGCACGAGGCTCACCTGCATGCGCCGCCGCGGAGCTCGTCTCCGACGAGGCTCCGGCCATTTAACGGCCCGGCCACCATGCCCACCAGCTTCATCGTCATGTGTGGGTGATGTGGGATCACTCCACGCACCTCTACGAGCACCGCACCGACGAATTCGACCTCGCCCGAACTCCGGCAGCCGCTGGACTCGTTGCCGGCGTCGTTTCCGGCGACCCCGAGGCCAGCCACCACCACCACTCGACGCGGCTCACTCCCAGCTGCCCGTAGGCGTGCTCCGCCGTCGTTTTGGCAGCCGGAGCACAAATCCCGCACCTCACTGTCGCGTTGGCCTCGCCGGCGGCTAAACGCCGGCGAGTTAGCCCCGTTTGACCAAGGGTTTGACCCCCTTGGGTCACTGACATGTGGGCCCTGCCTGTTAGTCAAACCTAGGTTAGTGTCTAATCTAGTTTTAATTAGTCAGTTAACTACTTTGACACTAACCAGTGGGTCCCACTGATCAGGTTTGACTTGGGCCGCCCTGTTGACTAGCTGACGTCAGCATGATGTCATGCTGACGCAATAAAGGATTTTCTGGGATTATTTAATTTAAAAACAATTCAGGAAATTCCAGAAAATGCTTTAAACTTCAAAAAATCATATAAATTCAATAGTAGCTCAGATGGAAAAGATTTATATATGAAAATTGATCAGAAAAATCCAATCTTTCCAATGGCACTTGTTTCATGCATGTTTGAGCAAGGTAACCTTGTTGTTTACATTAAAACATGATAATGCACTTAAGTAATTAATAGTTTGGGTTTCAATTTGAATCCTTGATTCAAATGGGCTCAAACCCTTCTGGTTATAGTTGAATTAGCCCAAAACACATGCATCTTGCCATATCATGAGCATGCATCATATTGTTGCATCTGTTTGCTTATTGATTGTATCGCCGGTATTCTCCGTGTTAGGTCCTGCTCCCGAGGATACTTCTGCGTATCCAACTGAAGAGCAGTACCCGACAACCACTCTATCAGGCAAGCAATCATTGATCATTCCGATACAAATCCATCTTCTCGCTCCTGCTCTCTTTTACTGCATTAAGGCAACAACGTGTGAACTGCTACTTGCTGCGGTAGTTGAACCCTATTCCTTTGCATGACCTGTCATTGCCACAGTAAATAGTTGAAACCCACTAGCATGTGTAGGAGTTGATTGAGCCATGTGATGTGTGATCCACCATGCTATTTGTTTATGTTGCCTGCTATGCTTAGAGTTGTGTCAGGTCTGGTTCATCTGGGTGATGGATCAGAGTGAAATGATCATACCCGGTAAAGAGAGGGAAGTGTGAAACATGTTTGGTAAAGGTATCGATGAAAGGCCATGTAGGAGTACATGGTGGGTTGTTTCATTGGAATCGTCCGTAGGACCCGAGTTCTGTATGAGTGGTTCAAGTTCCAGCTACTACCATGCATTGGGCCCGAAACCAATGGACCCTCTCGGCTTATTAACTGCCCTTGTTCTCTGTCCAGTAGTTGCAACTAGTTTCTCGTGTTTGTTGTTTACTGGTGGTCATGCACAGCGCTGACCCTCGAGGTGTGCTGAGATGCGACAGGTACGTGGCACGGTGTACCGATTGCCCGTTTGGTGACTCGGGAACCCTATACACATCGTTTGGGGCCGTGAGCGACACCCCGGCCGGATCTCCTCACGGATCGAACCCAAATAGGCGATAAACCTGGACGAGAGACTGGTGTAGTTAGTCAGGTCGTGGCCGACACCCTCGCTGGGCTTCCGCTTGAAGGTTGCCGAGTACATGTCGAGTAAACGGCGATAAGTGGTGGAAGCGTGTGTGAAGAAGTACACCCCTGCAGGGTTATCAATCTATTCGAATAGCCGTTGTTCGCGGTACGGACTACTTGATTACTCTTACAGTTCATAGACAAGTTGATGGATACTACTAAAAGCCTCAAGATAAGTGTGAGTGTCGTGGATGGCCCTTCCGTAGGAAGAGGATCCTCGGTGGTGTATTGTTGTGGTGAGTAGAGGACTCGTGTACGTAGTAATATCTTGCAATCTGTTGAGAGTTGTAGTATAGGTTAGCCAAGAGTCAAAGCTGGCTTTCTGCTATGAACTCCACTACCCCTGTTGATAATGTTGCATGTATGATAGGTTCTGTTGTAAGACTTGCTGAGTACCTTTGTACTCATGTTTGCTTAATAACTGTTGCAGAGGAGAACCCTGCCCCTTCTGATGGGTTTTACATAGATGTTGACGTCGACGAGTAGCTTGCTACCCAGACGGAGATCTGGAGCTTGTGAAGGGCCTTGTAGATAGTCAGGCTACACCAAGCCTGTTTTATTTTCTAAGTTGTCTGTACTCAGACATGTAGCTTCCGCTTGTGCTTGTATGATTGTATGACTTGAGTGTTGGGTCATGTGACCCCTACCTGTATGGATATGTTATGTATGGCTCTTAGAGACTCTTAAATAAAGTACTTTGAGTCATAGAGTTCTGTTGTGATGCAATGTTGTTTTTGCACATATTGAGCATATTGTGTGTATGATTGAAATGCTTGGTATGTGTGGGATCCGACACCTAGTTGTTTTCCTTTGGTAGCCTATCTTACAGGGAAATGCCTCCTAGTGATTCCAATGAGCCTTGGTAGCTTGCTACTGCTCGGAACACGTAGGCTGGCCGGCATGTGTCCTTCTTCGTTCCCGTGTCTGTCCCTTAGGGGAAATGTCACGTGTTGTTCCTTTAAGTCCATGTAGCTTGCTACGACTTGGGTTCATACGTTGATGACCGACACGTTCGTTGCTGGGTCATGGATGCATGTCTCTGTAATTTAGTGCCACTTTTGGTTTATAACTAGCCATGTCGGCCCGGGTTCTCTGTCATATGGTTGCTAGCGACACTGTCATATACGTGTGCCAAAATGCGCAAACGGTCCCGGGCCAGGTAAGGTGGCACCCGTGGGGATACCGTGCGTGAGGCCACAAAGTGATATGATGTGTTACAGCTAGATCAGTGTGACTTAGGATCGGGGTCCTGACATTTGTTGGATGTTTAAGGTCGAACTCCTCGGCTGCCAGGACATCAGTCCATCTGTCGTTGACCAGTTCTTGGTCAGCTTGAAGCTGGTGCTGCTTCTTTTTAAGGCTTATTGTTGTGGCTATGAGACGGTGCTTAAAGTGTTCTTTTTCGCGAGGTTCCTCTGGCACGATAAAGTCTTTGTCACCAAGGCTCGCGTCATCGTCAGAGAGTTGCAGATAGTTACTATCTTCCGATCACCCTGTTCGGATGTTGGTTCGGTGGGATCTTCATGTTCTTCGGCGTGTTCCGGAGTATCTTTTTCTCCCGTGCCAGTATCGCTGCCTTTTTCGCGGCGCGATTTAGGGCGATGCCGCCGACGTCGACGCTTCAGCGGTATCTCAGGAGGTTGTTCCTCGACTGGACCCTTCTTATCACCGCCGTTGTCTTCTTTAGGTGTGTCCACCATGTATATGTCGTACGAGGAAGTGGTCGTCCATCCCCCGATAAACAGTCGGTTTGGGGCCTGCTCCTCTCCGGCATCGTCGTCTATATCGTCGATGTCTTCGCAGGCGTAGTCGAGCATGTCGGTTAGATCCTCAATAGTGGTTATGAAGTGGGTGGTGGGTGGGAAGTGAAGTTCCCTATTTTCAACCCCTAGTCCGGGCGGGGCATAATTCGGAAGCAGTTCCTCTGTGATGGCGAGGGATCGCATCAAATCCAGAGCCTCGACTAATAGAGAGGTTTGGATGGGGACCGGAGTTCCTTGGCCGAGCTCACAAGATGCGGACTTTGAGAGTTCGCAGCTAGTGTCTGGAGAAGAGTCCGGTTTTTAGATAACTGATAGCGGCGCTATCTCTCCGGTTCTCTTGTGTTGGGCTTAATGGCCGCAAATAGTTCGGCGGGCTCGAGACTCCCGTCTTTGGACCAAGTGATGCGCTCCAGATCTAAGGCCAAAGCGGTGGTTGGGGTCACGAACCCCTGGAAGATCAAGTCTCCTCGGATGTCAGCGACATAGTTTAGATTTCCGAAACTAATCTGGTGACCAGGGGCGTAGCTATCGATCTGCTCCAGGTGACCAAGCGAGTTGGCACGCAGCGTGAAGCCGCCGAACACAAAGATTTGGCCGGGGAGAAAAACCTACTCCCTAGCGTTGTTGTTGTAGATGATCGATGAAGCCATCGAGCCATTCGACGACGGCAGAGTGGAACTCTCAATGAAAGCACCAATGTTGGTGTCAAAACCGGCAGATCTCGGGTAGGGGATCCTGAACTGTGAGTCTAAGGATCAAAGGTAACGGGAGGCAGGGGACACTTTGTGTACGCAGGTTTGGGCCCTCTTGATGGAGGTAATACACTACTTCCTGCTAGATTGACTTTGATTATTATAGGGGTTACAAGAGATGATCTACCTCGAGATCAAGATGACTAAACCCTAGATGTCTAGTCTGTATGATTATGCATGCCTCTACGGACTAAACCCTCCGATTTATACAGATACCGGAGGGCCTAGGGTTGTACAGAGTCGGTTTACAGAGAAAGGAATCTTCATATCCGCACGGAAAGCTTGTCTTCCACGCCAAGGAGAGTCCCATACAGAAACAGGGGAACGTCATCTGTCTTGTATCTTCACGGCCCATTAGTCCGGCCCATGTTACGTAGTCCGGACGCCCGAGGACCCTGTAGTCTAGGACTCCCTAAGTCGGAGGGGCCCGCCGGCGTCCGGCTTCTGCTCACGCGCTTCTTCGCGAGGGCGCTGGTGTCGGGGCTCGATGGCCTCTAGCTACAGGCCGACGGCTGCTGCAGCAGGGCCTCGTGGGTGGGGGTCGAGGCCGCTGCCATGTGCGGCGTGTCCTTGACCCACGGCTGCCAGACGTTCGACTGCGTGCGCGGCCTGAGTGAGAGGTGTACCCTCCACTTCAAGTACGACGGCCTCGCGACCCTCTTCGTGAGGGTGTTTGGGGAAGACGGCCGGCGTGCGGGGTGCTGTCCGGAGGACAGCGACAACGACGATGAGCTTGCCCTTGACGACGTCCATGCCTCTTCCAGCAGCGATGATTCTTCCTCCGAGGGGAGAGCTGGTGGCAGCGGCTATGCCAAGCCGCCACGCCACCGAGCCCGGCTTGGAGAGAGCGGTGAGGAGCCTAGCCGCCGTGCCTCACTGAAGTAGGAGGAGGGCTCAGACTGTGCCCTCAGGTCTTCGGAGCCAAGGCCTCAGGAGTGGCTGCGTCTGTTCGTCCATTTTATCGTTTCCCTACATCTTCCAAAAACGGGCCCCGCGGGGGGTGTGTAATGAACTATGGTGCCTACGCCAATATGCCATGCTTTTCATATCATGTTACGGTATTTGTATTCCTACTAAGCATGGGTAAGGTGACTTAGCTTGCCGAGCTCGTGGTAGATTCCCTTGTCGTGGGGGTGCGTCTCCCGGGGCTTCCCTTTCTGTCAGCTTCTGAACCGTTGACCCTCCGGAGGTGTTGTGTAGCCGCAGAGTTTTGGGACTTCACGAGGCATCCTGTCCCTTTGCACATCCCCGAGCTTAGGTGTACCATGGTTGGTGCACCTCATCGCGATACCCAGAGGCATGGACTTAGGAGGAGCGTGCATGCCCATGAGCTCAATCGAGGGTGTCTCGTGAGGGTCGAAAATGTAGGGGCCCCAAGGCACCCAGGCTTCAGCATGGTGTGGTTGTGGGCTATCCCAACGCACACACCTACCTAGGGCATGCACGCAGGGCGCGCGCGGAGGAGCGACAGGAAACTACCGCTCCCCCAGGGCCGAAGGTGAGAAGAGAAAATAAAAAAGGAGAGGAATTCAAACCCGCGGAAACCGAAAGCACGGGAACCTCCAAATTTCACTTCAAAAAAAGCAAACCAGCTACAACAAGCAATCAAAAGAAAAGGCCGCGTTCGGCACCTAAGCTTGTCTTCATCTTCTCACCAGTGCGGAGCTAAGTGCTGCCACTGAGACGTGGGAGGAAGCCCCCGTGAGGCCCAAGGGCGACGCTCAGGAGACTCCGGGGCATGTAGAGCCCCACTCATTATT
Organism: Secale cereale; assembly: GCA_902687465.1. Taxonomy (NCBI): domain Eukaryota; kingdom Viridiplantae; phylum Streptophyta; class Magnoliopsida; order Poales; family Poaceae; genus Secale; species Secale cereale. The sequence continues at coordinate 487,706,881 of LR738715.1, read as the reverse complement.
ATCTGAGATGTCACGAGCGGAGACCTTCACAGGCACGGGGCCTTGCTTCATGGGTAGAACCTTCGAAGATGCTGGATGTTCCAGGCATTATGGATGGGGATCCCATCCTACGTCTTCCGGTGCGCGGCGCCATGCCAGGAGACATGGGCGAACTTGATCGGGCCCTCCCACGTGGGTGAGAGCTAATGTAGCCCTTTCCTGGAGAGCACCCGCTTCAGGACGAGATCTCCCACCTCGACCGTCTTGGGATGGATTGTGTGGTAGTGGTACCGCTTCTACGCCTGCTGGTACCTCGCTGCTCGGAGCGAGGCTTGTCAACGTCGCTCCTCTCCCCACGAGGCGTCCTGATGTGCCTCGTCAAATGCCAAGACCCGTGGGGAGCGATGCTTGACCTTGTGGGGGAGAACGACTTCCGCTCCGTAGACAAGGAAGAATGGAGTCTCGCCTGTTGGCTTGGTTGCTGTTGTGCGGATGGGCCATATCATGGACTGAAGCTCATCCAGCCAGCCCCAGCTGCAGGCCTCGAGCTTCTTATTGAAAGTCTTTGCCTTGAGGCCCCTTAGCACTTCTGTGTTAGCACGCTCGGCCTGGCCATTGCTTCGCGGGTGCGCCACCGAAGCGTAGCATATCTGCGTTCCAAGGTTACCACAATATGTTCTGAAGATATTGCTGGTGAACTACAAACCATTATCAGTGATGATGCAGTTGGGTACCCCCGAAATGGCTCACGAGGACCTTGATGAACATGACTACCGAGTTTGCTGGGATATTGCGGATGGCCTCCACCTCTGCCAACTTGGTGAATTTTTCGATGGTGACGTAGAGGTATCGGTAGCCCCTGGGCGCTCGAGGAAATGGGCCCAAGATGTCCAGCCCCCAGACCGCCAATTGCCATGACAATGGGATGGTTTGGAGGCCTTAGGCGGGCTGGTGGATCTGCTTTGCATGAAATTGACAGGCTTCGCAGGACCTTACCAGTTTTGTGGCATCGTCGAGCGTTGTGGGCCAGTAGAATCTGCTGCGGAACATCTTGCCCACCACGGTGCGCGAGGAGGAGTGATTCCCGTAGTCTCCGCCATGTATGTCAGCTAGCAACTCTCTACTTGCTTCTTGGAAATGCACCGCAGAGAGACATCATTCGGCCTTTTTTGGTTGAGTTCACCATCCTGAATGCATTGCGCGGTGGCCTGCCATGCCACACGCTTCACGTCTTCTTCCTTCTCCGGCAGGGTTCCCTGGAGTAGGTACGCCCTAAACTCGTCAGTCCAGCACCCCTCCTGAGGTTTCAGTGCGAGAAGTAAGTGGGCTCCGGAGGTCGGGACGTAGGCCAGGGCGCCGAAGGTTGGCGGTGAAGGAAGCTCCTTCTAAGGCGACACCGGTTCGACGCTTGGAGGGGCTGCCGATGGCTTAAAAAGCCGCTCTTCAAAGATGCCAGGCTCTTGTGGCAATCACCGAGATGCTCTCTTGGCAATGTCATCCGCTTCCTTGTTCGTGCACCTCCGGCTTATTAGTGGCACACCTGTTTTGGCCATTAATGGCGCACTATAGGGGCGCCACTACTACCATGCCATTAGTAACAATTACTAATGGCGCACCCCTGGTGCGCCATTAGTATACCAGACAATAGTGGCGCACCAGGCAGTGCACCATTACTATGTGCCCAGATGCACCATTAGTATGCCTCCCAGGGGGGCATATTTACCTTGTGCTCTGGGTTACTAATGGCGCACCTCTCAGGGGTGCGCCACTAGTGTGTTTATTGTAGTGCGCCACTAAAGTGCAGAGTGGTGTGCCACTAAAGTGCAGAGTGGTGCACCACTACTATGAATATTAGGATTCCTTTTTTTTTGCTTTTCTGATATTTGCACACGTTACAAAATACATTACAGCACAGAATATAAATAGCACAACATATAAACTGCAGATTTATCGAATACAATAGAAGATTAGTATCCAAATACAATTCATCATATTAGTCTCCGAATTCAAAATACCGAACAAAGTTAGAACATTACAAGTCTCGAGACCGCGAGTAGCGAGTTTGTCTTCACATTACAAGTCGATATCTAAACTACCATCATCACATAGAAGAGAGATGCGGTCACGGTGAGCATCATGGCGATGAAACTGGTATTCCTCTGGTTCCTCTTCCGCTCCCTCCTCTCTCCCGCTAGATAGCGCGCGTATCTAGCTTCCGCCTCCGTCCTAGTGGTGTACCCTTTGTAACTGTTACCATTGAAACGGTGAACCTGTCTCCGACACTCCTCCCAGTCGTCGTAGACTCCAGGAACATTACCCTTGTACACGACATACGACGACATCTCAATGCACTAGACAAACAAAATGTTAGTAGCAATTCACTGACAATACATAAGCAATATATAAGTATTGAACAAAAGGATCGGAAGAGAAAATCAACACATTAATATATAGCACGATTCATGGTCCTACTAATAAATAGCATCGATTACATAAAAGTTGAACGACTGTCCAAACCAAAGAGACATACAAGTTCATTACAAAGTTTAATTACAACATGAGCTAATTGGTATTTCACAACTACATTGCATCACTACTACTTTTGACTCGACTCAAGGACCGGAGCGTGGATGAAGCCGCCGTCTTTCGTGATGGTCATGAATGTGTGGTCGTTGTCAGCCTGCATTTGTAGCGTTGTTTCCATTTCACTGTTGGACGGTTGATATTTGAGGTAGAATTGCCCCGAGGTACGAAGGACATCTTGATGGAAGATTTCCGAAAACTCCGACTGGATGCGAAAGAATTCTTGTCTGAGGTTCGCGTCCTGGATTTCCTACAAGCGTGCGGCTCATGCTTTCAGACTATTTGGTAGCAGAAGGTGATGATGGTTCCGTACGATCGCCCGCATGTGATAGAGGGCATAGTAGCCATCCTTCTATCCCCCAGGCGGCTGCTTGACGCAGGGGAACGTCGTTACGTGGGTGAACACGTGCCTGCCGTACCTAAAAAATGGCCACTTGAAAGTGCCTCCAAATTTGGCGTAACCGGGGAGAACTTCATCAAGAACTTTCTTCACATTTGAGTAGTCTTTCTTCGACTGACGGTCCGAGTCGAAATACGTGGCCATGGAATATTGCGGGCTTAAGAGGATGAGTGTGCAATGTGTGTCACTGCACAAAACACGGAATGTTAGAAAAAAAGAACGATCGAAATCTAAGAAATCATATGTTACGGGGCGGTGTGGGGATGACTTACTCAGAAAAGTAAGGCACGAGGAAGTTATCCTTATCTGCGTTCGACAGAATGACGCCTTCGAGGTATGAACTCGCAACTTGCCGGTCCCCAGCACTGCCCAAGATCTTGGCACGCATGTAGAAGGCGTCGACTATCACGATGTCCGGGGTCTTGCCTCTAATGATCCGCATCTCCATACTCAGCGAAAATAGCCGAACAAAGGTGTAGTGCAGCGGATGAATGTTAAACATAGAAAAGATGTCATCAAACCGCAGGACGATCATACCCCCGATGGCACTATCCACAAATCCCTTGCGCTCTGGCACCTTGGCCACGAAAATCGGGCATGCCTCATAATTCTCAGAGAGACGCCGCTTCTCCAAAGAAAGAACATTTTCATGCAGACTACGCATATCATCGGTTGTAGCATTGAGCAGATTAGTCAGTAGAATCGGCTTACCTGCCACATGCACCCTCCTCAAGATATCCTTAGGTGAAGGTGGCCCGTCCTGAGCATGGATCGTACTCGGTGCCGGCTGGCTCGTACCCTTGTTATTCTTTCTTTTCCGTCCCTTCTGCTTCTTCTGCTGTAATGGGATCGAGTTATGCTTAGAGACCACCTTCTTGATTGTGTTGTGGCTGATAATATTTCACACCTCAGCTATCTGAGGCTCGGTGAAGGCGGCAGCTGGAGGCGTCTCCTAAGAACTGAACGCCAGATGACGCCTGTTGCAATTGGGTTTCTCCGCGGTACCAGCTAGATCGCGATCGTCTTTTGCAGGGTTGTGTTCTTGAGAAGGAGGCCCCAAGAATTCGTCATCGTACCCATGTTCGTTGAAGTACTTATCAACGTTGGTAAATGTACCGTCGTCGTTGTTCGGATCTTATGCCATATGCATGTCTGGATCAGCTGACGGCGGTAGCGTTGCGGCGGTCTTGCCATGGCTTGGCGCCGGCACGACTGGCGGTGTTGACAATGGGGTGGTGTCCCCACCCCCAAACAAATCTGGCTCTTCGGCCAAAGCATGGGCCAGCTTATGGAGGCGCTGAGGGTCATCGCATCATCTTCGTCGGCCCCAAGGGGTCGATACGGAGGTAAGAAGTTGTCAAAGCCCCGCAACACCCGAACCAGTTGAACCCTATACATGGTGGGTGGCATCGCATTACCGTGGAACACGCTACTGCTCGGTTGAATGATTGTGGCCTTGGCGAATTGATCAACTTGCCGTCCACGAATTGCAGGAGAGTGCATGGAACGTCGGCAGTGCCCTGCGAAAACATGTAGGGCGTCAGGGATGCCCAGTCAAAGGCAAGGAGATGATGTCATCGGCCGAGAGAGTCTTAATTAGTTACCATCGACGACGGGCGTGCAAGTGACGAAGGGGCCGCTTGATGTCGAGCTTCCGGCCGGCGTATTCTTCCCACACCCCGGTGCATTAAGCTCCAATGCCGGCGCCGACTCTGGAGACACCAATGCCGCCTCCGTCGGAGACACCAATGGTACTGCCGGCGCGTTGTGCGAGTTGCTGCCCGTGAAGCTGGGAATCAGGGGCGTCCCCTGTTGGCCGCCCACAATCCACGCCTGCAACCCCTCAATCAAGGTAGGCACAATGGCGGTGATCGTCACTCCTAGCTGGTCTCGCACTTGCTCTTCGACTATCTCCGAAATCCGCGCCACTTGTGCCTTGAGTTCTTGAACCTCGCGCTCCTGGCTTTCCGAGCTGGTCTTTTTCTCCTTTCGCCCAGCGGTACAGTATTCCGACCATTTCGTGGACAAGCCTTTGCCGGCCACACGACCAGCTGACGACGGCTTACTAAGCTTATCCTTGTTTTTCATTACGTTCAACGCCCTATTTAAAGTGGTGTCAAAAGGGGATCTCTTAGACGACCTCGCGCTACTGCTTTCAGAAGCCTGCGGAACGAACGTGAACCATTTAGAAATTTGGCTTCATTAATTCGAATGCAACGATATGGAGCTAATTACGC